>JAWDGP010005477.1:457500-580070 GCA_033675545.1 Elysia crispata | reverse complement strand
TATAAATACATTAGTGAAAGTCTTGGGGTATTTATGATGATACGATATGATATTTTTTCAGCATTATTAGACCTTTAGGCCTTTTGCTGATCTTTTTATTCAGTCTTTTGTAGAACTATTTTGAGTGTTGGTGATCTCCGCTGTCTAAATTACTCTAAATACAGTGATACATGTGCTCTTTCCAGTGACAATCTAGTCTATATTTAAATTTGTTCAATGATGGAGCATTCACAACATGAATTGGCAGCCCATTCCAGATGTCTGTAACTCTGAGAAAAAATGCTGTCTTAGTCCAGTGTTTACTAATTTTCTCAATTTGTGCATATGTCCTCTATTTCTTGTATCGCCTTCCTTGATAAGAGGCGAACTGACATCATACATTTCATGGGTAAACTAACTTCTATCATATCTCCTCTTTTTCTCCTGTACTGCATGCTAGGAAGACGTAGACTTTCTAATCTCTTTTCGTATGCCAATTCAGCCAAGCCTGGAACCAACTTGGAAGCTCTCCTCAACACACTTTCTATGATTTTTGTCTTTCTGGAATCTTGGCGACCATGCTACATTCCAGATGTCTAACCAGTGCAGTGAATAACAATCTTAGGCTCTCCTTATCTAAAAATTGGTATGATCTTCTAATCAGCCCCAATATTTTGTTTGCCTTAGCCACTTGTGCCTCAACATGCCTGCTGAATTTGAGTTCATTATCCACCATTACCCCCAGGTCCTTTTCACATTGTGAAGTTTCCAGCTTTGCTCTATCCTGTGAATAGTGAAGTCTCATAGTATAGTCTTGCTTTTGGGTTCTTCCTGCCAATGTGTATGACCTTACACTTATCTGCATTAAAGCGAAGCTGCCACTTGTCTGCCCAGTCGACCAGTTTATCTATATCTGCCTGCATAGTCTGTCTTTCCGATTCTGTCTGGACTGTGGATGAGACTTTGGTGTCATCAGCATACATTGTGCACCATGATTCTAGGATTTCCAGCAGGTCGTTGATAAAAATCACAAACAGTACTGGTCCAAGTACACTTCCTTGTGGGACGCCACTTGTAACATTCGACCAATCTGAATACATTCCCTTCACCGATACCCTTTGCTGTCTTCCAATGAGGAAATCCTAATCCAGTTCAGGACCTTGCTTTTAATACCATGACTCAATTTTGGCTATCAGTCTCTGGTGTGGGACAGAGTCAAAGGCTTTTGCAAAATCTAGGTAAACTGCATCCACAGGTCTTCCCGTATCCAGTGCTGTAGTCCATTTTTCCAGAGTATGCAGCAAATTTGTCGCACACGATCTTTTTGGGACAAATCCATGTTGGCAGGATGAGAGAAGCTTGTTTTGTTCTGTACGTTCCATGATTTTATCCCTTATAATTGATTCCATCACCTTGCAGAGTACACTTGTTAAGCTGACTGGCCGATAATTACTTGGTTTTGATCTATTGCCTTTTTTGAAAAGGGGTGACATTAGCCTCTTTCCAAGTATCCGGAAGTTTGCTTTCCTCTATAGACTTTGTGAAAATCATTGCCAGAGGTTCTGCTAATTCTTCTGCAAGCTCTTTTAGAACACGTGAATGCATTCCGTCTGGTCCAGGAGACTTTGAGGGATCTGTTTCAATTTTTTTATTACTATATCCTTTATAAAGACAATGTCACCAAGCTCAGTTTTCACGTGTGTGTCTTCGCACTCAGGCATATCTTTGATATTTTCCTCGGTAAATACACTGCAAAAAAAAATTGTTCAGAATGTTAGCTTTTTCTTTTTTGTTTGTGATTGTTTTCCCTTCCTCGTCCAATAGATCAGCTACTCCCTTCTTTTGTTTTCATTTTACTGTTGGCATATGCATAAAAGGCCTTTGGATTGTGCTGCGCTTCTCTTGCTATTGCTTTCTCATAGTTTTTCACTGCTTTTCTGCAAACAGCCCTTGCTTTATTTCGTGCCTTAGCGTATTCTCTGTAATCTCTCCCATCCTTTGTCTTTGAATACTTTGCAAATGCCACTTTCTTTTCCTTGAGTGCTAGACGTACTTCCTCGTTCATCCACGATGGGGGTCGCTTTGTTTGTTTTCCTTTCCCTTTTCCTTTATTCTTGGGGATACATTCATTTGTAGCAGCATTATATGTCTCTAAAAACTTGTTCCATCCATCAGTCAAATTCATGTCTTTTATCTCACACAAATTGTTTTCCTTGATGAACTCCTTCAGCTTATTATAGTCTCCTTTTGAATAATGGAATCTGGCTTCACCATTACCTTCCTCAATCTCTGCAGAAGCTCTGAAGTCAAAACTTAAAACTTGGTAATGACTCTTTCCCAGAGGTGCACTGTGTACAACATTCTTGACCATACCTTCTTCATTTGTCAAAATCAGGTCTATAAGGGTTGGTGTCTGCTCTGCTCTGTAATGAGTGGGACTTTTAACATGTTGATAAAGTTATCTCGAACTGCAGTCTCAAGAAAAATTGTTGCTTTATGATTATTTTGAAGAGATGATTCATTCTCCCAACCAATTTGAGGGTGATTTAAGTCTCCTGTAAGTAGTATACGAGTTCTCCCTTGTATTGCACTCTTTATCAACTTATACAGCTGATCATTCATATCCTCTTTGTTACTTGGCGATCTGTATATGCATCCTATCAGCAACTCTCCCTTTTCCAATTGAAGCTTCACCCATTCTGTATCTTTCAAAGTCTCATATGCACTACACTTTATCTCTTGTACTTTAAGGCCTTTTTTAAATAAATAACTATTCCTCTTCGGCATCAGTTTCTTCGATTTTACAAAAACAATCATATCCATCCACTTCCGAACTCCACCTTTTGCACAGAATAATTAAAATGCTTTGGCAAAATTTCTGTCAAACAAATAATATCCGGCTGTTCAGTAGTGACAAACATTTGAAACTCTAATCGTTTATTTAAGAAACAATCCATGTTAGTATAAACACAATGTAAACCAACTTCAGTAACTGAGGATATGCGATTAATTCTGTTAAAACTATGTACATTTTTCTTGGCATGAGGCTTTAAATTTTGTCCTTGTGCACCCCTTCCTCTACTCGTGCTATGTTCACCACCTTGTTCCTTCTTATCGCCCATATCTCGTTTCCTCCCTTTGCTTCTGTTTCCTCTCTTTTCTGATTTCTCAGTATCACTAGGTTTCTCATCTCCTGTCTTTCCAAAAAAGTCATATCTTTCTTTACCACAATTTGTTGAAATCTTTTGTCTTTGTGTTCTTTTAGTTTTCGGCCTGATTTCATTATATTTTGTGCCTGATTTTGGGTTTGAACTTGCACCAATAATGGACGCGGACCTTTCCCCTCCTCTGCCGTAGCCTCATCTGTCTTATTTTTTCCAAGTCTCCGGGTTTGCATTATAACTGCCTCACATTCCAGTCCCTTGTGGATAATTTCACCTGCCCTTTTCATGTCCTCTCCTTTTCTAATCTCTGTATCTGATCCTGTACTTTCCTCTACTCCAAAAAGGATGACATGAGTTTTTCTGGAGTCTCGATCCTCGATTTCCTTAATACTTTCCTTTGTTGTCTCCTACTACGGTGTTTAGTCTTTCTGTCAGCTCTTCTTGTGAAGCATCAACGTCCTCAAATTTCTGTGTCACTTTAGTCCCAAAATCTTTGACTTACTTTCCAGTGCGTCTTGTCTGGCTGAGAGACGCTATAGGCTTGCCTTAAATCCACTCGCAAACTTGTTGCATTTCTTGCAGAACCAGTAAAGACCTTGGGGTGTGTCTTTATCTCTATCAGCATCTTGAATTGCTTTGTAAAGTGCTTCACTTACATTCTCGCATAAAATATGATGCCAAACTTCACACAAATCGCATTTCAGTCCAAGGTCTTTCTTCCCGACTTCTCTGTCACACTTTCCACAGAGAGAATTCTCTTTCTTTGTATGCCTTGCTTTACTACGGTCTGAACTCTTTTTGATTTGTCTTAGATTTACTAAATTTATGTTTCTTATCTTAACACTTACCTCTCTGCTTTTCCGTGATAAATTTATAAATGGCTTCTACAATTTCCTCTCAAGTTATGGGTACATTTATCTTCAGTAAAGGATTGGGTTTCGATGGCTTGTTGAAAGGTTTGTTATCAAGGTAAAATACATAATTGAACAGATCTGTTCTCATGGTTGTAGGGGAGAGTGTGAGGGTGCGGTGTACATTAGCAGTGAAAAATAATTGACAGCAAAGCATGGATTGAAATTCCTAAGCATATGAATACTTATGAAGGCATAGTGAAGGCCTACAACTGTTTTATTTTGACCAGTAGCTTTCCCTGCCCTCTTTTCTTCCCCATATGTCTATTCAGTATAAAAAGCTTTGAAGAAATATACTTAGATCTTTCCGCAATGTTTCACATAATCTTTTACGGCACAGAACTTTAATGTCAAAGTATCTGTTTGTGTTAGATTTAAATCTTAATTTTTAAAGCTGGCACCCGAAGGTACAACCTTGTAAAATATAGATAGGCCTCTAAATATCTTCTGATCATAGCCTAGAGTTGGCATTTCAATCTCTTGTTCTCATATCCCTTGAACAAAATATTTGAAGTTTCAAATTAAGATTATTCACCATCTAACTCTTTACATTGAACTTTAATAATGTTTATTAATAAATCTATCAAAAAAAAAAAAGTTTTTGAGGTGTAAAATATAGGATATGTATTTACAAGAGACTGATGCTAAAGAATAAAAGTGAAGTGATATTGATGAGCAGGTAGAGGAAGATGTAGAGATTTAGAAAAATTTTTTTATAAAAATTTTCATTTGAACTGAAATTAGAAAATTCCATTTTGAAAATGATTTTTCAAAATAGAGCTACTGTTTAACAGACGAGCAGCACTTGTTTGTTTAAAACTGGTTTTCTTGAGCTTTTTAACATAGTTTGGTTCACTCTCTTAATTACAAGGCTAGTTCTGTCTAAAATTTAAGTATAACTTTTTTTTGCTATTTGGCAGACAAAATAACACTTTTTACAACAAAAGTGCTGAAATCTTATCGCAGCTCAACAAACAAAACTGTCGTGATCTTTTACTGGTTTCTCCTCAAAAGGCGTATCATGTGTAAACTAGCAATATGCAGTGCTGCTTTATGCTTAAGATGTTTCTAGACAATGCAAGTTTTTCTTAGTTCTGACCTTTAGAAATATTTTTTTTTCTGCTAATCCATTTGCAACAGCACAAACATTTTCTTGGAGACCTTTTACTGGTTTTTCACCAGACGAACCAAATATTTCGTAGTTCTGAACCTTAACTTTTTGACATTCATCAGAAGACATAAAACAGTCTTTTTACCTTTCCCCGTGAGATGGTAGTCCTGTTATATATCAATTATACTAGAAAATATGTTTGCTTTGAATGATTCAATACCAAGTCAATCTGCATAGCACTTGGATTGATTTGAAGGCACTAGTTCTAAATACTCAAGTGTTTTCAATTTCATGCCTAAATGATTCCACTAAGAATTGTATAATTATAATTGTATATGTTTCTAAATTTGTAATTGACCAGCTTTGAGGAAAAGATAAGCCTTTTCCGTTTATAGAAATCGTATAATTTTTCAGACCTAATGGTGTTTGCTCACAATGTATGGCAAACAACAAATATGTGCATCTGACTCTGAGTATAAAAATTTATGGAATTCACTGCTTTTCTTTGCGAACCAATTTCAATTATTCCATTTCTTTTGTCTGTTTTAGGCCCGGTCCACCCATTTTATGACCCGCCCCTAGATGAGCACTTATGTCAAGAGATCCTCTGGCCGCTAGGAGACGGGCAAGTCCCGCAGCAGTGTAAACGTCGGCCGCGGGCAGGGCGGGACCGGTGCTGGCAACATGGTAAGCTTTAAAAATTTTCTCAGATTTCGATATGTTATTTTTCATGTCTCCATTATGCAATCTCTCTCTCTCTCTCTCTCTCTCTCTCTCTCTCTCTCTCTCTCTCTCTCTCTCTCTCTCTCTCTCTCTCTCTCTCTCTCTCTCTCTCTCTCTCTCTCTCTCTCTCTCTCTCTCTCTCTCTCTCTCTCTCTCTCTCTCTCTCTCTCTCTCTCTCTCTCTCTCGCTCTCGCTCTCTCTCCCCTCTCCCCTTTCTCTCTCCCCTCTCCCCTTTCTCTCTCCTTTTGTCTTTCAATCTATTTTTATTCTGTGTTCTCACAATCCCTTCCATCACTTTTCTTCTTTTCATTCAATAGTGTCTTATCCCTTGATTTGAATTTCCATAAATTGTACACTGCGCCCTTGGTATTGAAGCATAGAAATGAAAGTTGTAACAATTATTTTAGTATGAACTTGGTGGGTTTAAGTCATCACTTTGCTAATTTTATTTCCTAGGCCTTGCCTATCATTTTTTTTTTTTTCATTTTTCCAAGGCTACACAATGAACTGTTGAGATTTTCAATAAATTCACATTTCTAGCAATAACATGAATCATTTTAACAAACTCATCGAAACTGAAGTTACTGATATGTGGTCCTAAATCTATATGTTAGCACCACCCAAATCAAATTTTCAATGCAAAGACTTTATGCAGATTGCCTTTTATCAGGGTATTTCTCCAAATTCATATTTCTATTGAGAGTGAGAGAATGTGTAGAAGTTATAGATGGCTGCTATCTAACACCAGCATTCTCTTATCTATAATCAGATTTTTACTTTGTCTATGTTCCCTATTTTCTGTCAAGATTGAAAACTCTTTGTGCTGATCCTGTACAAGTCAGTATGGTTTTTAAGAAATTCATGTAAATATTTGATTTCCATGCAGAAAAAAGTCTGCAAATCAAATGCAGAAGTTTGAAAAAGCCTTTTAGTTTGGTAAACTTAAACACAAGACATTACTAAAATTAGAAAGATAAAAGGAAGACATAATTTGGGAGTTATGACATTGTATCAATTTATTAGCAAAGTATTTGAAACAAAACACACTTCACAAGTACTCAGCATGTTTTACCATGTACATGTTCCACAAGTTTGATTGTCATTTTACTTTAACTTGCATCCATTTAATACCTGTTTTTTTCTTTCTTTTTTGTTTCCAGATCCGAGGACAAGAAGCGGGGCAACCGCCAGGCGCCAGGAGGCTGTCAAGGCCCGGAGGGCTGCTGAAGAAAGGCGTCTGGCCGAGCTCCGCCAAAGGGAGAGACGGAAGCAGTATGAAAACCGACGCTTCGGATTTCCTAGAGGTGCTCTCCCTGATCCTCCAGATCTGCCGAACTCCTTTCAACAACTGGCCCCGACTGACTTCATTCTGATTCAAGACACGCCAGTCGATGTTTCTTTGGCAGATGTGGAGGATATCCTCCGCCAGGTGGACGAGACCCCTCTTGACACACGTCGTGAGTTTCTTCCTCCTGCTGTCTCTTCTTTTCTTGATAACCATGTCGCTAGAGCTATGAGAGAGCGAGGTTTTATGACAGACACCCGCCGAAGGCAGTACGATGTGGCCATGTATGGGATTAATAACAGGGTTTGTGCGTTGTTTCATCGTTGTAATGTATGTCGTTTGTTTTCGTATCCGTTTGCTACGGATCTTCATCCAGAGGACTGGACAATTCAGTGTAACACTTGCTTTACAAGAGTGCACAGGCACTGCCAGGAGACATGTAGGCCTTTTTCCCATGACCACTTTTATCAATGCAATGCTTGTGCGGATGGTATTAATCCACATAACATAGTTCCCAATCCTTCCATAGTTCTTTAAAACTTTTTTTGCCTCCTCCCTAAGGTAGCTTGGTATTTAAGGAATATTTCTCATCATCTCTCCCCTCCTCCCCCTATTCCTCTTCTAATTTTTCTCCATAATTGCCACGTTCGACAAGTAGCTGTAGTATTCTATTTAATATAGTATTAAAAGGAAACAAAAAGAATTTGCCCCTTCTGACACTTTTTTTTTCTCAGCTTTATTTTGTAAACTTTTTTTAATTTATAAAGACATTCTCTATTGTTTTTAAGATTGATAGTTTGTATAAATGTCTAGAAAGTTAGTAGGGAAAGAATATTGAGTTGCATAGGGGTTAATTCTGAGACCAAATATAATCTGTAACCTTCTTGTGGAATAAATTTTGTCGGTATTTGGGAGCTTTTAAATCATGCAGTGGTTTAGTTTTTTGAAAAGGTGAACATTTTCCTTAAACTTTTACATTGTTTTCTTAAGATTGTCCAGAGACAGTTCCTTACACTTTTATTAGTTTTTTGTGCTTTCTTTTTCTTCTAGGTTTCTTTAAAACTATCTGTGTTTACTTTGCGATTTAAGTTGCCTAGGTCTAGACTGGTTCTACTAACCTATCTACTGATATTTGATCTTTGATGCTGGTTTTTTTTTTCTTTTTCTTGGTCATGCAGCAAACCCCAATCATTGATTGCTTCTCTTACATTTTTTTATTCTCATAGTTATTGAATCTTGAACAGACTCTGACAATTAGCTAGTTTGGTTATCAGCACTGCTTAGTTTTGAGCAAGTGAATATATAACAAAACAATTTATTGATCTCAGTCAGTGGCATATCAAAGTATCACAGGTGTGCCAGGGTGATGCCTCTTTCTCAGGCACTACTGTTTTTTTTTAATATATTTTTGCTTTCAGAAGATATGAAGTTGTCCCTTTTTCTCATTTCAACCGTTTCACATGACTTATCCTAATGTTTGTTCCAGCCCAGCACAACTGACGCAATACGCCCCCCCCCCACTCCCCTGCTTCTTCTTCTTACTAATTTGCCAATATACGTGACAAAAGTGGTGACAGTCTTGCAAATAGCATAATTTATCACTCAAAATCAGTTAAGTCATTTAGCATCATTCTTCATCTGAAATCGCATGCTCTTTACTGCCTGCTTATATTTTTTCCCGAAATATATGTATATTTATATATATATATATATATATATATATATATATATATATATATATATACATACCAAACTTGGTTTTGTGTGCTGGTTGCAAGACATCTTCCTGTGCTTCCTTGGGCCACCTGTGAAATGTATGATATGCCATATAAGACTAGAATTTTGGCAGTTATCACTAAGATACAATGACTTATTTCAGCGTTATTTAAGATTTCGAGTTGCAGAAACTTAAACTTGCTCTTCTGTGAAAATTAGTCCATATTAGTTGCACTCTGTGAAAATTAGTCCGTATTAGTTGCACTCTGTGAAAATTAGTATATATTAGTTGCACTCTGTGAAAATTAGTCCATATTAGTTGCACTCTGTGAAAATTAGTCCATATTAGTTGCACTCTGTGAAAATAGTCCGTATCAGTTGGTGAAATAAATGTTCTTGTAGTGGAAAGGTACATATTTTTTATTTTATAAAGTTTTTGTTCAGCTGAATATAATTTTACATCATTATATTTCTTCAGATGGTTTTTGCATTTCTTCGTTTTCCCAAGAGTTTTGGTCTTTCAGGGAAAGCCCTTTTAAGTCGGCTTCTTTGCGAGCCCCTCTAAATTATTAGCTTCGAACATTTGTTCTTTTTCCACTAACTTCAAATCGGCAATCTTTTTACTGTGTCAGTTGCAGGCTTGCTATCTTTTTCTTGTTCCATTACTTTCCTTGACAGTAAGAGGGATATAATGCTCATGAATTAAAAATGGTAGATCATAAAATTAGTTCAAGTCAGAGCAATAAAAATCCATATCTAGGATATTCACTGCTAATATGAAAAATAACAGCTTGTCAGATTCTATTTCCTTTTAGATGTTTTATATCCCAATTTCAGTGGTTACTTACATTTTTCTCTCTATATATATATTTACCTTGGATACTAAAACTTACCCATTCTCAATCTACCAGACTCGTTTAGAGGCCATAAATAAATAGAACTGTTCATTTAGTTATTTGCTATGGATTTTAACATCTTAAATCACTAAAGGGTAAAGAGTGTCTCCTCAAAACATTCCTACCTGAAGTCTATAAAATGTAAATAAAATTAAAAATTACGGCTATATCATTAATTGTGGATGAATATTAAGGACAATCTAAAGATTGGGAGAGTAATTTGCTTCTCTCTAAACAGTAACAGCCTTTGTTTATATTGGTGGATGGTAGCTATTTATGTCGTGAAGTAAATTTTTTTTGTCATAAGAACATATGGATCCCTTTACCCTCCTACCATTTCGGCTACTTCACACTCTCCTCTAAAACTATTTTTGTCTTCAGGGCCCTTGTAGACAAAACTTGATTATTCCTTTTTTTCCCTCCAGCTCTTAAGTGGTAAAAATGTTCAAATCTCTCCCATTTCACACCTATTTGTCTCTCCCCAATTCCTATCAATTTGTCTCTTGAGCTCTAGTGTCTCCCCCCATTTCCCTTAGCACTGCATTGGTAAAAATGGTCAACTCAAAAAAAATTAGGTGAAATCATTTTTTTTTCCTCACACTTTAAACTAAGCATTTACGCTTTCTTTTTGTTCTAAGTAATTTTATTTTGGCTTCATAGAATTCTGTTTATGTAAATTTTTCTCCTGGCAGTGTTGTCCAGTCCTCTGGGTATATTTCCGTTGCTGTCTCATGTTTATGCTTGTGTTTTGGTGTCACAGCTTATGCTTTGTTTTGTGTGTGGGTGTCACACCTTATGCTTAATGTTTGAGTGTGTGTGTCTGGGTGTCAAGCCTTGTGATTTGTTTTTACGTTTTCCATGGTAAGAAATACAGCCTGTGCCATAGATACAAACAACTATTAACATGGAAACAACCTTCAACTGAGCTTTATTTTGTCAAATTAAGTATTAAAATTTTCTCCTCTCTTATTGTCCCAAAGTAACATTCTTACGATAGCCTATAGTATTTTTTTTTACCTACACAGTACAAAGATTACAACTTTCCCCACTTTCCCAACGAATTGTCTACGGAGCTGGAATCTCCCCAACTCCCACCGATTCATTTGTCTATAGAGCTCGTCTCTCCCCAATTCCCACCTGCCGGTTATTTGTCTATAGAGCTCGTCTCTCCCCAATTCCCACCTGCCGGTTATTTGTCTATAGAGCTTGTCTCTCCCCAATTCCCACCTGCCGGTTATTTGTGTAAAGAGTTCGTCTCTCCCCAATTCCCACCTGCCGGTTATTTGTCTAAAGAGTTCGTCTCTCCC
Organism: Elysia crispata; assembly: GCA_033675545.1. Taxonomy (NCBI): domain Eukaryota; kingdom Metazoa; phylum Mollusca; class Gastropoda; family Plakobranchidae; genus Elysia; species Elysia crispata. The sequence continues at coordinate 568,978 of JAWDGP010005477.1, read as the reverse complement.
CAATTCCCGCCTGCCGGTTATTTGTCTATAGAGCTCGTCTCTCCCCAATCCCCACCTGCCGGTTATTTGTCTATAGATTTCCAGTTGCTCTCTCTCCAATTCCCAAGTAAGTGTCTAAATAGCTTTAAGCATGTCCTTAATGTTTTCTACAGAGCAAGAACTAAATGACATGTTGTTGACATACAATTATTACCATTTAGGAGATATTTTTTCCCACTTTTAATTTCTGGAGCAGTAAACATGTTATGTTGCGGCATTGTCTGATTTTTTTTTTTAATCCTATTGTGCCTTTTGCATCTTGTGCGTCTATTTTTGTCTGCTGTTATTAGTTGTGACTGTGTTAGGATGTAGTTGAATTTGCCTCATAATCAGCCCAAAAGATTTCTCTCAATTTATTTTTACCATTTCTTTACATCCTATTGCTTAAAGATACTAATTTGAAATAGATTTTTTTTTCAAACTATCTAATGTAACCAGTTTCCAACAATTTGTTAAAGTTTTAGAAAGAATGTTGAAAGGAAACCTTTCCTTGAATCAAAATTTATTTCCATTGTGCTTAGCTCTTTTTACTATTTTACTACAGTAAGCTGAGTACTCTAAAGTTATGTGATTTATATTACAATTTTGTCTATTATTCGGACTGTTTGTGAGGCATTTTCTCATTGGCAACATCATACCTGTCTTTGGCGGTGGGTGGGTGGGTGGGAGGAAATGGATGGGAGGGGGAAGTTAGCGCAGATTAGGAATAGTGGAAGGGAGGGCGTGCTAGAGATATGGGAAGGGGTGAAGGTTGCAATCTCAAAATCATTCTCTTTCAAAAGAAGAGCTCAGTTTTGTTCTCTTCCCTTTAAATGTTTTCTCAAGAGCCGTTATGGTCTCTTCCCTAATTTCTTGTTGATTTTTGTCAACAGAGCCATAAATATCTTCATTAAAAAATGAGACCCTATTTCTTGTTGATTTTTTTGTCAACAGACATAAATATCTTCATTAATAAATTGGACCATATTTCTTGTTGACTTTTGGTCAACAGACTCATAAATATCTTCATTAAACAAATAAGACCTTATTTCTTGATTGTTTGTCAACAGAGACATAAATATCTTCATTAAACAAATAAGACCTTATTTCTTGATTGTTTGTCAACAGAGACATAAACATCTTCATAAATAAATTACACCCTATTTCTTGTTGATTTTTTTGTCAACAGAAACATAAATATCTTCATTAAAAAATTAGTCCCTATTTCTTGTTGATTTTTTTGTCAACAGAAACATAAATATCTTCATTAAAAAATTAGTCCCTATTTCTTGTTGGTCAGCAGAGACAAAAATATCTTCATAAATAAATGACATTTGTTGTTGATTTTTATCAACAGAGACATAAATATCTTAATAAATTAAAACTCATTTCTTGTTGATTTTTGTCAACAGAAACATAAATATCTTCATTAAAAAATTAGTCCCTATTTCTTGTTGATTTTTTTGTCAACAGAAACATAAATATCTTCATAAATAAATTAGACCCTATTTCTTGTTGATTATTTTGTCAACAGAAACATAAATATCTTCATTAAAAAATTAGTCCCTATTTCTTGTTGGTTTTCATCAGCAGAGACAAAAAATATCTTCATTAAATAAATGACATTTCTTGTTGATTTTTGTCAACAGAGATATAAATACCTTTATTAATAAATTAGACCCTATTTCTTGTTGATTTTTTTGTCAACAGGAACATAAACATCTTCATAAATAAATTAGACCTTATTTCTTGTTGATTATTTTGTCAACAGAAACATAAATATCTTCATTAAAAAATTAGTCCCTATTTCTTGTTGGTTTTTATCAGCAGAGACAAAATCTTCATAAATAAAAAAACTTATTTCTCGTTTGATTTTTTATCAAAAGAGACATAAATATCTTCATTAAAAAATGAGACCCTATTTCTTGTTGATTTTTGTCAACAGAGATAAAAATACCTTTATTAATAAATTAGATCTTATTTCTCGTTGATTTTTTTTTGTCAACAGAGACATAAATATCTTCATTAAACAAAGACCTTATTTCTTGTTGATTTTTTTGTCAACAGAGACATAAATGTGTTCATTAATAAATTTGTCCCTATTTCTTGTTGATTTTTTTGTCAACAGAAACATAAATATCTTCATTAAAAAATTAGACCATATTTCTTGTTGATTTTTTTGTCAACAGAAACATAAATATCTTCATTAAAAAATTAGTCCCTATTTCTTGTTGGTTTTTATCAGCAGAGACAAAAACATTTTCATAAATAAATTGAACCTTATTTCTCATTTGATTTTTTATCAAAAGAGACATAAATATCTTCATTAACAAATTAGACTATTTCTTGTTGATTTTTTTGTCAACAGAGACATAAATGTGTTCATTAAAAAATTAGTCCCTATTTCTTGTTGATTTTTTTGTCAACAGAAACATAAATATCTTCATTTAAAAATTAGTCCCTATTTCTTGTTGATTATTTTGTCAACAGAAACATAAATATCTTCATTAAAAAATTAGTCCCTATTTCTTGTTGATTATTTTGTCAACAGAAACATAAACATCTTCATAAATAAATTAGACCCTATTTCTTGTTGATTTTTTTGTCAACAGAAACATAAACATCTTCATAAATAAATTAGACCCTATTTCTTGTTGATTATTTTGTCAACAGAAACATAAATATCTTCATTAAAAAATTAGTCCCTATTTCTGGTTGGTTTTTATCAGCAGAGACAAAAACATCTTCATAAATAAATTGAACCTTATTTCTCGTTTGATTTTTTATCAAAAGAGACATAAATATCTTCATTAACAAATTAGACTATTTCTTCTTGATTTTTTTTGTCAATAGAGACATAAATATCTTCATTAATAAAATAGACTTTATTTCTTGTTGATTTTTTTGTCAACAGAGACATAAATATTTTCATTAATAAATTAGACCATATTTCTTGTTGACTTTTGGCAACAGAGACATAAATATCTTCATTAAACAAATAACACCTTATTTCTTGATTGTTTGTCAACAGAGACATAAACATCTTCATAAATAAATTACACCCTATTTCTTGTTGATTTTTTTGTCAACAGAAACATAAATATCTTTATTAATCTTCATTAAACAAAGACCTTATTTCTTGTTGATTTTTTTGTCAACAGACATAAATGTCTTCATTAATAAATTTGTCCCTATTTCTTGTTGGTTTTTATCAGCAGAGATAAAAATATCTTCATAAATAATTTAGACCTTATTTCTCGTTGATTTTTTGTCAACAGAAACATAAACATCTTCATAAATAAATTAGACCCTATTTCTTGTTGATTACCGGGTATTTTGTCAACCGAAACATAAGTATCTTCATTAATAAAATAGACCTTATTTCTTGTTGATTTTTTTGTCAACAGCAACATATATATCTTCATTAAACAAATAAGACCTTATTTCTTGTTGATTTTTTTGTCAACAGAGACATAAACATCTTCATTAAAAAATTAATCCCTATTTCTTCTGGTTTTTATTAGCAGAGACAAAAATATCTTCATAAATAAATGACATTTGTTGTTGATTTTTATCAACAGAGACATAAATATCTTAATAAATTAAAACTCATTTCTTGTTGATTTTTGTCAACAGAGATATAAATACCTTTATTAATAAATTAGATCTTATTTCTCGTTGATTTTTTTGTCAACAGAGACATAAATATCTTCATAAATAAATTAGACCCTATTTCTTGTTGATTTTTGTTGTCAACAGAGACATAAATATCTTCATTAACAAATTAGACTATATTTCTTGTTGATTTTTTTGTCAACAGAGACATAAGTATCTTCATTAATAAATTAGACCTAATTTCATGGCCGTTTTCCTCAACAAAAGTTTAAAATCATTTTAGTTGGAAAGCAATTTTGTTTTGCTACCAGCAGCGGCCTTAACATGTTTAAAGTGTAAGGGGGATATATACATCTTTTTTGTGTTAATATCCTAGGGACTGTAAATTGCAATCAAACCTTCACCCCATAGAAGTGTGCTCGCTCTCTCGTTCGCTCTCTCTCTCTCTCTTTCGCTCTCTCTCTCTCTTTCGCTCTCTCTCTCTCTCTCTCTCTCTCTCTCTCTCTCTCTCTCTCTCTCTCTCTCTCTCTCTCTCTCTCTCTCTCTCTCTCTCTCTCTCTCTCTCTCTCTCTCTCTCTCTCTCTCTCTCTCTCTCTCTCTCTTTTTCTCCCTCACAGTGTGTCCGCCCCTTGTTCTCCTGGTGGAGGATTCTTGTCCTCGGATCATCCTTTTGTTGTATATAATGTAGTTCTTACTTATTGCTTTTGTATTGCATTTCTTCTTTTCCACATTGTAAATATGAGCTTTTTTTTTTCATTCTGTAAGCGTTGTATCTACAAACTTTTGAGGCCTATTTCCTGTAAGCATATCATAACTTATTTTTTGTCTACAGAGCCCTTGTGGCTCTCCCCCTATCCCATTGCATTTCTTGGTTTGTACATCAGCAGCTATTTCCATTTCTATACGTTTTGTGGCCTTCATTTTGATACGTAACCTTCAATATGTATAAAAAGTATAACTTTTTTTGTCCACAGAGCCCCTGTGGCTCTCCCCCTATCCCATTGCATTTCTTGGTTTGTACATCAGCAGCTATTTCCATTTCTATACGTTTTGTAGCCTTCATTTTGATATGTAACCTTCAATATGTATAAAAAGTGTAACTTATTTTTTGTCCACAGAGCCCCTGTGGCTCTCCCCCTATCCAATTGCATTTCTTGGTTTGTACATCAGCAGCTATTTCCATTTCTATACGTTTTGTGGCCTTCATATTACAATTTATAACCATAATTTGCTAGTTTTTCCAATTTTGGTGAATGGAGTAAATATTAAATATTAAACTTGTTTTATGCACGTTGCATGATTAGATTTGAAAGTATTGGCTATGCAAGAATGAATTTTTGTAATGAATAAAATAAATGGAGGAAAACACTTTTTGTCTATAGTGCCCTTGTGGCTCTCCCCCTCTCCCATTACATAATACTATTTTTTCTCTACAGAGCCATTGTGGCTCTCCCCTTTACCAATCCATTTATAGGGTAGTATATTATCAGCTTTTTTCATTTCCACATATTTGTGGCCTGTAATTTACAACTTGCAATAGTTTTTTAAAGTTTTGATGAATGTCTGATCAGTTTACCAATGTTTAACTTACTTCGTGCGATTAGTTTTGGCACTGCTCAACCTTTTTAATGAAATAAAAGGCCTCTTTAGATTCTATATACTTGATTACATTTAAAAAGGGAAAGCGCTTAGGGTACACGCAGAAAGATGCGTAACTGACTCCATAAACAAGGTGACCTATGATCTGCAGGGGTCCTATGTCACTGTTAGAGGAGAAAAAACCCGGAAAGCAATCCCAAAAAGTTTCACTTACTCTGAACTAACGCTCGATGAAAAAAGGATGAAGTATCTAAAATGGGAAAGCGCTTAGGGTACACGCAGAAAGATGCGTAACTGACTCCATAAAAGGGTGACCTATGATCTGCAGGGGTCCTATGTCACCGTTAGAGGAGAAAAACCCGGACAGCAATCCCAAAGTTTCACTCACTCTGAAATAACGCTCGATGAAAAAAGGATGAAGTATCTAAAATGGGAAAGCGCTTAGGGTACACGCAGAAATATGCGTAACTGACTCCATTAACAGGGTGACCTATGATCTGCAGGGGTCATATGTCACTATGAGAGGAGAAAAACCCGGACAGCAATCCCAAAAAGTTTAAAGTACTCTGAAGTAATGCTCAATGAAAAATGAAAAAAAGATGAAGTATCGAAAAAGGGAAAGCGCATAAGGCACACTCAGAAATATGTAACGGACTCTATAAACAGGGTGACCTATGATCTGCAGGGGTCCTATGTCACTATTTGAAAAATATATATATTTCTCTAAAATCTGTAACAAAAGGCTGAGGTGCTGAGGGCAGTTGCTGAAAGTGAAAGCAAAACCGACTCTATAAGCAATGGCGAACACCGACCTACCCTAAGGTCTAAAAGTCACCGCTAGAAGAGAAGCCCAAACAGCAAAAGCCTTTCTAATAAATAATAAGTGCAAGTTCAATGAAAATATAGATAATGAGGTCTGCAAGTTATCACATTTTATCCCATACAGTCTCTGAGAACAAAAACTACTGCCTGCTTTATAAGCAAAAAATATCAAATATTAAATATCTGATGAGACTCGACATCATAGATTTTCCTATGCAAAGTCTGCTTAACATAATAGTTGTCTTGTGGCCACTTTCATAATTTACGCTGATACCCTGAAAAAAAAAATTGATGCTACATTTTTTTCATTTATTTGGATATATTAATGGTTTTGTTTAAATTTGTACTGTATAATTCATGAGGATTTAAAGACATGATTTGAACTAATGCACATTCAATGTCTAGCAATATGTTAATTTATATCACTTTGAGTTCCTATTGCATATAAATCAAACATATAAATATGAACCAGCTTTTTGCCGTTTTCAAACTTTCTTTCATTTATCTTTCTAAGATCAAAGGTTTTAAGGAATATAATTTTTCAAAAAAGTAGTTTCATAAGTATCTGTTAAGAGTTAATGTGATAAAGGAAATTTGAATCTGAATAAAATAGATAAAAAATTTTCCTGTCCACACACCTTTATATTCATGAAGGACAATTGACAGTTTTGACTTTTATGTCGTGAGATACAAATCTCCACTCTTACTTCTTGTTAGTTAAGAATAAAGAAGCTTGTAATGTCTTTCAATTGTAAATCACTTGGCTTCAATACCAGGCTTTTGTATAATATTAAAATCTTAAATTTCTGTACACTACCCTTACTTAGACTGGTTCAGAATAAAATATTATTTGCATGCAAGTCATTTGAAGATCTTATTTAATTAATTAAATTTTGTTTTTGTGGCCTCATGATGTAGTATTATATTTCTACCTTTCGGACTAGTTGGTCCTCAGTTATATGCACTGTTAAGCACAGTCTATTTTTTGTTTCACTACTGCGGTAGATACAACGCTTTTTTGTGATATGCATATGTTTATATGTGATTTTTTTTTTTTTTAATTGGATCCTGTATTGGATACATGTCTTAATCTATTAATAATAAAAGCAGATCTGACGGTGATTAAAAAGAAAAAAAGGAAACAGTTTTGAGTAATTTGTGCCTTTCATTTTTGGCATTTAAATGTACAGAAAAATCAAGGGAAAGATTTTTTTATACTTTTGTGTAAGGTGTCATTCACTGAAATAAAGAGGAAAAAGTAAAATTTAGAAGTCATGTTAATGATTAGAATAAAATAACTTCCTTTATAAAAGCATCGGACTAAATGATATCTAACTATATGGCCATGAGACGTCTTTAAACATTCTTTTATTAAACAGAGGTATGAACAATTGAGCACGCTTTTTTTTAAATAGAAAGTTACGTGCAAATTTTAAATCTATACTTTTGGAACTTTGGAATTATTATTATAGAGATATTTATTGGAAAGCTTATTGTTGAATTACTTACTGAAATGAATATCAATTAACTTATATTTGTAAATTTACTCACATTAATGCGTCTTTATGACATCTTTTTCCAAGTTAAAATTTTGTCCAATTGTCATTTTTTAGGTTTTTCTTGCTACATACCATTGGTTAAATAAGCATACATGATGTGACGAGTTTCTACAATTGATAGCACTATTTTCAATCTGTTTTGAAAAGCTTTTGAGTTTTTTACTCTTGGCTTTGTTTATAGCTTAAGCACTTGATTTGCAAATACTTGTCAAGCTATTTTTCTAAATATTGACATAAAAATTAAATTGATAAAAAGTATGATGATTTAGTCTGAATAAAATAATACTATGTATTCTTTTGACTATCATGTACAAATGCAAATTACTATGCCTTTTAACTTATCAATTTAAAGTTTTACGTGTTAATCCAATTTGAATATAAATTTCACATGTAATTTACTTCATGCAAAACTTCCTTAAAATATTTATATTTTTGGAAATGTAACTGTTCGAAATACAGATTTACTGGATACTTTATGTAAAGATCTGTTTATAAACATGGCAATTCATACTGTAATAAACATATCTTGAAATGAAAAATGATATTGTATATAAAATTTGTGACTGAAATGTAATCCTAATTGTATATTCAGTCACAAGACTTTAATGTAAAACTATCAGCTTATTATTAAAAAATTTTTTTAAAATATATAAGCAGTTAAGTTTATGAACTCTTAAGAACACCCATAAACCCGTCTTAATTATATATAATCTAACTTTGCTTTGAAAAGCTCTTTAGTTGAACACTCTGCTGTTCTTTTTAAAGTGGCCATTTTGCATGCAAGGCTCATAACTCAATCCTGGTTACAAAGTCTAGCAGTTGTCTTTAATGTTCTGCATAAAGTTATCTCACAGTGATTTTCAATGCTTTATTAATATGGGATTGTTACTTGTGTTTTGCGTCATGATATCGTAGGTGATTATGGGTTTTTTTTTAATATAAATATTCTAGATGCTGACATGTAATTTATGTCTGTAAAGAAAAATTTTATGTAATTTTTGGATGCTATTATATAATAATTGTCATGAAGGCTTAGAGATTTTCATGTACACAAATTTAAAAGTCAAAAGGAATATTAGTTTTGCATGAAAAATATTCTTTTCAGTTATGTTTTATTACTTTATTTCATGGCGATTTCTAAGGTTTCTTTTTTCAATATACATTACACCTGATTTTTTTGCGTGAATTTGACTTATCTTTATGATCTTTACACTTTATTAGTATGAATTATTGTAAATTAAATACATTCTATACAAATTTTTGCCAAGGGCTTTGCTGTATAATGTGGGATCTTAATATGGACTTCCTAGAATTTATCTTTAGGATTTCTTAGAATAATTAATGGAGCTTTTGAAGAATTATAATTTTCTTGCATGACATAGGGGTTTAAACGAGTATAAAAATATTCATCCTATAGCAACCTTTTTCGTTTTTCATTTTGATATAATTTCAACATCTTTTAGTGATAAAAACCCATTATGTGTAAATGAAAATAAAATAAAGCACTTCAAAATAATTTAAGGTCTGTAATATTTGATACTTAAATTCTCTAACTTCACAGATGGAAACAGATTTATATTTCTTTTCCAAATAATTTATTGAAATGTAATGGATACTTTAGAACATTTGCTTAACTGGCTGAAAAGGTTTTGAATGTAACTTGCAGTGATGTTTAATATGCTGCTCATTTACTTCATTTGTTACAAAGGTGATTTTGTTTTTCCTTTTTATTTAAATGAATAGGTATAATAGACTCTTTGTTATCGGTTTGAATATTATTTAGTGTCTATGTAAAACCTAAGTATTTTTTTAAAGTGAATTTCTCATTTGATATAATATATGCAAGTAGTCCAGATGGTTAGGAATTACTTCTAAATTTGAACAGTATTAGTCAGATTAAATGGTTTACAAATTTTTGGAGATTACTTTTTTGTAATTTCTTCATTGACCAAAACTTGCTCTATTAACAGAATTATTTAAGAGTGAAGAAAATTTGTACAAAAGAGAAGGTTTATAATTGAATTACATAGATCTTCTATATATTGCCTATAAGCCTATTTAACTATGCAAATAATTATTGGTCTAATTACGACTTTTACTTATTAATGTTGTCTTTATACTTACATTTTTTCTTGGATATATAGATGCTTCCTAAAGGCATATTTGTAATGCTGAGAACTGTAAATAAAACATGCATCTATTCTAAACTGTGTTGGTGTTAATTAATTGCAAGCTGAAAAAACTGTCCCTGACAAAATGAAATGTACCGTAGGTACCCTAAATCAAATTTTTATTGGTATTAAAGATACATCAAGTTTAACTCCATTTTATAGAGCATGGTGAACTGAGAACAAAACTGAAAAAAAAAAGCTTTGCAAATCGATCAATATTTAAGAAAGTTAAGACCTTTTCAAATATGCTGATTCACGACTTGAAAAAGTTCATGGTTTTGAAGATTTTGTTCTGCAAGAATATCTTAGAAATGTCTTTCTGAAAATCCATCTAAAAATGACAATCTTATGGCTTGGCCTTTATTCATTAACATTACTTGGTTTCTACTGCCATTTGTGTATGTAGAAATCAAATATCTGGCCCAATAATGACAAATGTAGAGCTTTGTAAGGTAGAACTGAAATATATGACAGAAAAGACTCCCAGCAACCCCTACTCTTTTCCCCAAAAAAATCGTGGGTCATAATGAGCGCTCACAAATAATACATTTACCTAAGAGAATAATATACATAAAATACACACATTTATTAATTCATGTCAAGAAAACTGAATTGGTATTTTGGTATCTATTACATTATTTCAAATAACAGTACCCCTCTTCCCAACTATCAAACAAAATTTTAACATAACTATAAACTTAAGGCTACAAAATTTAATACATTTTCATCCCTTGACGTTAGTTATTGCAAATCATGCTTAGATTGTATATTGTGATTTTATTCTTAGCGAAATGGTAGAAGTTACTCAGGACAATCTGTGGTCAATTTGTTGAATATCTCTACTTTTTTGCATTTCTTTTTTTTTTTTTTTAAGAATATCAGATTCAGTGTTTCTTTAAAATCTATTTACTTCAGAGCTTTCATGAGGCCTGATTTTAAGTTATATCATTTGGCAAATAGCATGAAGAGCATATATTGACTTTTTAATTTTGTTGGCAATTTGAAATGAATATTGTGGACAAAATGTTTTCATAAACACACGTCAATCCCAACGAATGAATCTCAGTTTTGTGTGTTAAATGTTACACTCAAAGTGAATTTAAAGTGAACATCACCCATCTTACAAAAAGGAAACGATTTTATTTCAAATTTCTGATTATCAAAACTTTTTAGATAATTACTAAAATCACATTTTGAAAATCTAGTTCAGTAGCGCAATATAACCTATTGAGGTTAGTATTTAATTGCATGTTTCAAACTTCGTAACTCAATTAGTAGTAATTAAAGGTATTATTTGGATAATTCCAAGTTACAGGTTTTATTCCTATTTAGTTTTCATTTATTGATTTGGTATAGCAGATTCCATAAATACATGTATACCCTACACACCTTCTTACAATATGAATGTTTGCTTGATTTCATGATGGAATGGAAAAATTAAACATAAGACAACACAAAAACAATCATTGAAAATAGAAATTGGAACAAACTCTTGTTTTGTTTTGTTTTTCCTCAGAGTATAAAGTGTACATTATTTATCGGTTGTTTTATCGGTAACTATACCACAAGACAGATTGATATAAAATACATAGAAAGAGTTCCAACAATTGAATTTAAATTTGAAAAGTATAAAATTTCCACAAGCAGTAGATCCTTGATTTAAAAAAAAATTGTTTTGTTAAATAACTTTCATATAGAGTCATCTAGCTGGTGCACAAAATTTTGTCATAAGTAGAGAATTGAGGTTTAAAGTGTATCATATGTTACAGCCTGGTTGGAGAAAACCAGGCAATGTCTGAAGCTATCACATTGATCTAGAGAAGGCTGCATACTATAATTCTCTCTCCCAGATGACTGCAAAAAGAGCATTCACACCAGCTATGGTAAATAAGTCTGTTGTTTATTGTTTGACTGTGACTACAAACTTAACAGTAATAACTTATGTTTTCTGAACTCTTGTTTTTCTTAATTTGTTAGCTTAGGAAGAAATGGAAGTTGACTTAAAAAGTAAAGATATCTCCTCCAGAACCACTCATTGTAGAGTGATGAATTTTACTGAATTTTCATCTGCTAAGATCACTGTTCCAGGTAGTTAAATAAAATGTTAATAAATTTATGTATTTAGGCTTAAAAAAAACATTCAAAAATTCATTATATATTTATTGTAATTAATTTCATCAATATTCATTGCCAAATTTGTAATGATGAAGCAAACAATGTTTAAAAAGTTGTTTTCAGTGTGTTAACTTCTAAATTGAATGGGTAAATGTTACTATTATTCTACAAATATAAATACAGTAGAACAAGATAAGCTCGAACACGGATCTCATTAAATCATAAATTCCTTAAACCATTTTCTCCTTATGATTCTCTCTTTATTCTCTTGTAATTTCTAGTTTTCGTCGAACTAGTTCGAAGTAATACATGTTTTCTTCGAACAATCAGTCATATATTACAGAAAGAAAATGTTTGTCTCGTAAGAAATTGACAGACTGTGACTTTCATCACAATCCAAGCTTGACTTATTTCCACCTTTCACTATGCAGAAACTATTTGTGGACAAGCAGCCTAGCATTTTTATCCCTAGTTGTCAGGGAGAAAGACAACCCCTCTCCCACCCCACCTGACTGCAGCTTACTCCAATGCACCTGTTGTCTGTCTGCCCCTGAGTTAGCTCTGCCTGTCGCTAAACTTTCAATGGGGACCAATTGTCACCCAGATTTGTTTGTTCCAAGTGTACAGCCATGGATAGTGATAACATATAAATTTGTCTGGACCCACCCGTTGCTTAATCAATCAGTACATAGGTTTGGAAAAAAAGTTGCCTGGTACAATCTCTTTATTACCGATTGGGACGCCAGATAGCTCAAAAGGTAGATTGTTGAACTGACAATAGTGAGCTTCATGTTCAATCCCTTTCTGGGTCCTCTGGTGGATTAAGTCCAGCTCTGCCTTTGTCTGGGTTAAAGATTATTCAGAAGCAAGCAACGTTCATTGTATTTGAATGTTGACTTTAGCCTGAATGTACCCCTAGTAAGAAAGAAACTTGTGAATGTGATCTGAATTTAGACTTTAAATCTAGATCTAGATCTAACATCAAGAGTTTGAGACAAGCGCTGTTTTACATAAAACAAGTTTGGAATGGCAGATAGGGTTGTTCTGTCCATTATTTGAAATATAAAATCAGGTATCCTTGTAATGCTCAGAATTGTACGGAAGTAGCCAATACATTGATGTATTTCAGAATACATATGTATATTATCGGTTATTGTTGTAAGGTTTGGTTTTGTTTTACAATGTAGTGGTATGGCTCTGGAGGATATGTCTATTATTTTAGTGAAGTTCGTATTTTTTCAATATAGTTATCTTCCCTACCTTCCGATTTGAACAGGCAATCATGCTCGTTTCTTGTAATTCTTGAGAAAATTCGTTCCTCCTTGAAAACCTTGTGTTATTTCTTTGATTACTTTTATATGTGAATTTATTTACTGTTTGAATCCTAACAAAGTAAAATAGTAACAAGCTAGATACAAGCATCCCCTGGATGATGAGCAGCAGACAGGATCAGAGGCTGAGAGAAAGATGACACCAGGAGAGGCATGGGCAGCAACAGCAACTCTTAGACGTTCCAGAGAGCAGCAAGAAAAGGGAGACTGTTGAACCCTCTCAGCAACTCTTAGACGTTCCAGAGAGCAGCAAGAAAAGGGAGACTGTTGAACCCTCTCAGCAACTCTTAGACGATCCGGAGAGCAGCAAGAAAAGGGAGACTGTTGAACCCTCTCAGCAACTCTTAGACGTTCCAGAGAGCAGCAAGAAAAGGGAGACTGTTGAACCCTCTCAGCAACTCTTAGACGTTCCAGAGAGTAGCAAGAAAAGGGCGACTGTTAAACCCTCTCAGCAACACTTAAACGTTCCGGAGAGCAGCAAGAAAAGGGAGACTCTTGAACCCTCTCAGCAACTCCTAGATGTTCCAGAGAGCAGCAAGAAAAGGGAGACTGTTGAACCCTCTCAGCAACTCTTAGACGTTCCAGAGAGCAGCAAGAAAAGGGAGACTGTTGAACCCTCTCAGCAACTCTTAGACGTTCCGGAGAGCAGCAAGAAAAGGGAGACTCTTGAACCCTCTCAGCAACTCCTAGATGTTCCAGAGAGCAGCAAGAAGAGGGCGACTGTTGAGCCCTCTCAGCAACTCTTAGACGTTCCAGAGAGCAAGAAAAGGGAGACTGTTTAACCCTCTAGGAGTTATTGAGGACAGGATGGAGGAAATCATTTCTTCAAATCTGAAACAAACAAATAAATTTAGAATTTTTTTTAAAGGTGTAAAAATGAATGGGAAATGTTCACTGCCAGGGCAAACAATAATGTTATAATCCAAAACAGCCCTTTTATGAGCCTAAAATGATAAAGAAAAGAAATGAAATGTCAATTTGATGTCCTTTTCATCCATTTTTCCTTATTCAAGGGAAGTAATCTTTAATTTGTATTGTGCTTATAGCAAGACCTGGTTGCTCCCTCAATATGAGAAAGCTCAATAAAGGCATGTACCATAACCTAAATCTTATTATCTAAAATAATTATGAATATATAATTATATTATACATTTCTTTTATATAGACTTTCTCTTATTTCAAAATAAATAACCTGGAACCTTGAACGTTAATATATCAGGTGTGCACTATATAAACATGCCTACACCATTAAATATCTCAAGTCTATTTCGTATGTTGGACTGATTTCTTTCATATAGGTAGGGAAAATAAAAAACCAATTAAATCATGTAAAAGTGGGTTATCTTGAACATTTACACAATGGACATGAGGTCCTTGCAGTCGTAGGGTTGGAATTTTCACAAAGTCTTCAGCTTATGTCAAGTTGCATATTTCAAACTTTACCTGTGATAAGAAAAACAAGTGGTAAGGAGGATTTATTTAAGAGAAATCATTTGCATGAGGATAAAGTTAGAAATAGGTTATGGTGATTTGAGACATTGTGAACAAAATCTCTTCTCTTCAAATTTATCTACTGATTGATTTGAATATTTTCAATATTAAGTTTTATAAAAAAAAAATTTTTAAGGAATTTAAAATCCCCTTCTTAATTTGTGAAGGGGACAAAAAAAAAAAACGCAGAGTTAACAGGTCAAAAACTTAGATTTCAGTAGTTTTATTTTTTTATTTCTACAGCATTTAATTTGGCTTTAATCATTTAATAAAAGATTAAATGTGGAAAACTTACAAAAAATTTTATTTAGATTCTTTTGTAAAGGGTTTTACCACGTATGAAAACTTACAAAAAATTTTATTCAGATTCTTTTGTAAAGGGTTTTACAACGTAATGTCAAAATCAGTCTCAACACTTAGCTCCTAAAAACCTTCACTCCACCGTGGCATAAAATAAAAAATTATACCTATCATGAAGTTTTATACATTATTGGAAAGGAAATTTGGTAACACATACATGCTTGAACATTTTGTGTTAGGCAATGGATGCATTTTTTTAATTTTTATTTTTTATCTCCGTTTTGTCAACACCATACGTTTCTGGGTTTTTAAGATACATTTTCACACGAATTACTCCTTTCAAATAAAGTAAATTAACTTTTTAAACAATTTTTTTCAGTTTAGTAATTTCAAGTATCTCTTATGGTTTTGTTTGCAGCATTCAAGATGCACACCTGAATAAACTGTAAAAGTCTGCTGGTCTGATTTGGAGAACTTCTGGGTTACCAAAAAGATACTGTTTTCAGCACAAAATTAGTGGTTGGATTTGTTAATTTAAAAAAAAATCTCTGCCTTTAAATCCTATTGTTTACATTCTAAAAAATTCGAAGCCACTGAGTCATTTTCGATCAGTCATATATTAGAGAAAGAAGATGTTCGTCTCTTAAGAAATTGACAGACCGTGATTTTCATCACAATCCAAGCTTAATTTATGTCCACCTTTCAGTAACTTACTCTCCATTTGATCAGGTAAGTTACATGATCAAATGGTTTATTCTAAGTACTCATACATTTTCAGTCACTCAGTTGAATTTACATCATAAGAATCAGGAAGACAGAAGCACACATCACTTCACTGGCTCAAAATATTAGGTGCTATATCAGAAACAGCAGATAGGAAATCAATCCTTGACTGTTTGCATCACTCCAAATGAGAATGTAAATCTTCCCTGGGGATAAAAATTGTACTTAGTTTAAACAAAACAAAAGCAAAAACAAAACCAAACTAGAAAAATGTGAAAATCAATATCTTTTGCTAGGGATTAACAGCAGATTCTTTTGTTTCAAAGTAAACATCAGTTATTTTTCTTTTATAATTAAATTTTGATGACTTAAACATTTGCATTTGTTTCAAAGTAAACATCAGTTATTTTTCTTTTATAATTTGATGAGTTTAACATTTGCATCATGTGACACTCAATGCCAGCAGAGCAAAATATTTGATATTTTTACGAGTATAGAAATATATACATATATATATTTTTTTAAGATGGAAAAACAATGGAACTAATCATAGCAAAATGTTTTTAATATACCTATTTTCAATTCCTTAACACATAAGATCTTGAAATTTTGTTATTTGAGAAGCTAATTTAGTGGCTGACTCCCCTATGACAGCCCATAAAAGATGGGCTAGAAAAGTGGAGACATAAAAACCAGCAAAGGCTTGGTTCATGGCAAGTTTTTCTACAGAGCTGCATGCCTCTTTATATCAGAAAGATGTGATTTCATGAACAAATAGTAAATCTATGCAATTTGTCATAATTTCATACATATTTTGATTCTGTTTTTCATTCTTTAATAAAATCAAAACATATTTTAATTGTTTTTAATGGCTAAGGATACACCCTATTTGGGTGAATGGTGAGAATTCATGCTCTTTTCTAAATTTAACACAAGTTTCAGTTACTACAGGGTCTTTGAAATTGCTTATATTTACTTAAGAAAGACTGTAATCAGAAGATATTGAAAAAGGCAACTATTTTTTTTAAGCTTTAAAATCCCCACAAAGAGAAAGTACATATAAACTGAAGGTCCTGCGTCTATTGAGCCTTTTCCTATTCTTTTTTTTTGTATTCACAGCCTAAGAAATAGTCATTTTGATACTCTACAAAAAAAGAGCAGCCTTTAACTATAATACAATACTAATAAATCCTGGTGAACTTCACAGGATCATAAAGTTCATAAAAGGTTCGGCCGCGAATCACAGCCTCACCCTGCCTGGAAGGATTTCAGGCTTTCACCAATCTGGGCTGAAGCTCTTGCCATCACAGTGGGTAAAATCAAATATCTGGAGAGTGCACAAGTCTGTCTTGCAAGAAAAACATTTTTTTTTCATTAACAAACAATGAAATAAGTCTAGGAAAAAATGTTCAAACAAACTATTGCATTGATGTTTATTGTCATATTGATGGTTATTTTTCATAAACTGGGCCATACATTAGTTCTTTTCTCATTTTATATCTTATTTAAACAAAGGCTTTTTGCATCTAGGTAAGAAAAATATAGTGAGCGGTGATTGATCTCTATTTACAACAGTTTTAAAGTTGATAAAAGAAAATGTTAATTCTTACTTTGATAATATAAGCTTCTCATACTTTTTTTTCTCTTTCTGTAAGTTTTTCATCTGTACAAACTGGCTGAAATACATATCATCTACAGCTGTAGCTGGACTTATAGCAGACCTGTGCAATGTATGTCACAGAAACCAAAGTGTAATGTTCAAGGGAATCGAGTCAACAAATGCGAACGATTCATGCAAACTGATACAGCTGGACATTCAAAGACACCCTCTTCTGAAACGTTTTCTTTAAAGAAAGAAATAAAAAACATTAAAAACTTGAAATATAATATCAAATTTTCATTATTTATTCTGATTTACCCAATTCTTTAAATCATCTTTATTATTTTTGGTTGTTTTTTTTTTTTTGGTAATGAAAGAAACTAATTTTTTACTTTAAATGAAAAAAAAGCAGTAGTGACGTCAAGAAAAAAGGAAAGTAGATTAAAAAAAAACATTTCAAGATAACAATTTTGTAACACTGTTATAGGTGTGACCTAAAAACAAACAGACTACATAGTTATCTGTAACGCTTATGTAATTCAAATAATCAGATATCACAGAAACAAAACTCTAGATAATATAAAAAAATACTTTCAAATTTATTCTCTGTGTAGAGAAGAATAAGAGCTGTACCATCTAAGTGTGCAGTCTTCAACAGAGTAACTTGAAAGAACTAGTTGCATCTCAAATGTGTACACATCAAAGCATGCCATATCCTGAGCAAGTTCATCTGCCAGAATCTCAGTTGCAACCAGAGCCTTTGTATTTTACGACTCCAGAAAAATGCAGTTTGTTTGGTCTGTGCTGTTCAGAAATATCTCAGCATATATGTTTTATTTTGGACGAGAGCATGTATTGTGGCAAAGGATCCAATTGTGCAACAGGTTATATCCATTTTTTTAAATGATAACTATGGGCAAGAAGAGACATAAAAGTTTCTAGACTGCCATAACTGAAGAAGGCAGAACAAAAACAATTACATATTGTGTTTCTATGCTGAAGAGAAAGCTCAAGTTTATTACAAAATATTTTCCTCCATAGAGTTGAAGAAAGTAACCACGATTAAAAAGGATCTGTCACAAGGCAAAAATAGAGAGGTCAAAATTTTCTTTGGTCTTTATTTTGTTGAAAACAGAACAGAAGTTAGTAAATTATGAACATTTGAAGTGGGCCTAGCAGACTGCAAACAATCATTGCTGATTCTAACCTCCAGCCAGGCAATAGCAGTTACACTGCTTATCATGTCTATCTTTCAATTGTGTTAGACCTGAATCCAAAACTTGATAACATGAATGTTTGCTTGTGAATCTTTTACATACAATTAAGATTCACATGATTAGAAAGAATGCATAGAAATAGAACAAGGGTCTGGTCCAAGACAAACAGAATGTCTTTAGAGTGACCCTCAAAGGAAGATGAATGATGATGGCATCATAGCAGCAGCAGGTACTTAATGAAAACACCACTTCTTGTGAAAATAGCTTCTTTCCTCCTTTCACTGCCCTAGTCACTACATATTTTATTCTACATCATGCAACCATCTTTCATCTAATACACATGATTAAAATAAACCTGTCAGTTCCTTAAAATTCTCAGTATTGCTTGGTTTTGAGGGAATTCAGTATTGTTTCACGTGGTATCAGGGAAAACTGATTGCTTAATATGCATGGTGTTGGAAAGCTTAAAAAATTCTCACAGCTACGTATTCAAGTGTGCGGAGGAAAATGTATTTGTTGATGTTTAGAGCAGTTATACAAATTAGACCACCAAGACCTAATTTACGAAGCAACTTATATGAATCTTCAAAAACAAAGATAGACAGAGTTCTCCCTATATCTTGATGGCAAGGCTATTTTTGGTGAGAGAAGAAGTGAAATTGTAAGGATTAATCTTTTATTAAAAAAACAAACAAAACAAACAAATTAACATTTTGGAACCTCGTTTCCAAGCTTAAATTGAAGTCAAAGGCCCTGAACTTGTTTCATATTTTGGATCTTACTGACTGGGGTGCCAATACGGCTTTCTCCTCAAGGTCTATCCCACTCTAGTCAGATCCTAACCCAATTATGGATCTATTCTGCAGTTTGAATTAAAAACACAGTATCTACATTTTTGGGCAGTGATGAGTTAAATTGACTTTTGATATGAACTAAAAAAATTTTTTTTTGTTGTTTTGGTATCGATATCTCAATTTCAGATAAAGTTATGCCATATATTGCACATACGTTTTTCATTTTTACGCCTTGTAACAAGTCCTTTTAAACAAAAATGCAGTATGTGCATACTTGAGTTTTCTTTAAAAGGTGTGCTGCACTATTTGCCTCATTTGAAAAATAAACAAAACATTTACGCATATGCTGTGTTTATATGTGAAACGGTTATTGTGGAAATTAAAACATTTTTTTTTACTGTAACCCTCAACTGGTATTTTGATTGAACCAAATTTCAGCTTCAAAATTTTTTACTTCAATACAAACCAGCATTGTGTCTAAGACAGCTAAAACGAATCGGTAAGACATTTTTTCCTGCTATTACAATAATGAAATAATAATAGTGGAGAAATGAGAGCAAAATGTATCCACAGTAAGCCTTTTTTTTTTAAGAAAAAATAAGTTTGTACTCTTGAAGAGGTCCTTGCAAAAAACTAATATCGGTCATAGGTAATTTTTGTTACATTTTCGCTCTGAAACTTTGAACTTAAACATTCTTGTTGTTGTTGTGGCCAATCGATGCAAGATGTCTGCTTAATACTAATGGCAATACTGGTATGTGATAGAAAACGTTAAGATGTGTTCACTTTATTAAAAAAAAAATGAATTACCTATGACTTTTTACCAAAAATGAAAATGGCCTATTTTATTGTTTTAATTAACCTCACCTGAACTAATTTTTTTGTAATCAAAAGAATTTTTTATACTTTTGTTCAAGACAAGAAAAAGGCAACTGAGCAGGAAGGAAAGAAGCATCTCCTACATGCCCTCAAATCAATGAATCAGCTGACGATCTGCCATTAGCTGCTGTAATTCTGCACAAGTCTTCTGATGATGAGGATGTCGACACCCCTCTCTCCAAGTTAAGGCAAAGAATGTGTCACAGATCTACAACTCCAGATGAAGAAACGTTGAACAATAGTGAGGAGTGTGAAAAGCTAGATGATTTAGGTGGTACCCTCAATTTACTCCAGGAAAATGCGAAGTAGCCTGGTGCAAAGAAGAAGTCTCGGTAGCATGTGAGACCATTTTTATCCTAGTTCGTTATGACCATTGCATAAAAGTTATCAAATCATGTGGGCAACACAGGCAAATCTTGAAAAAGAAGCGTAGAAAAAAGAAGTTCCAAGATACTGTTGAATCAGTACCTGAAGAATCTGATTTGCAGAAACAAAAAAGGCCAGAACAGGCAGAGCTTAAGAAAAGGAAAAGGAAGACAAAATTGGAATGTGAGGAAGAATTTAAAAAGACAAAGAAGGAAAAAGAAGCAAGAAAATACAGTGTCAAAGATGGGTGTAGAAGATCAACAAAATGGCAGAGTATTTTGCCTCTTGAAAAATGAGATGCAAATAAATAGGCATCATCTGGAAATGGAATTTGGAGAGAGAGAAGAGTTCATAAGACAAAGCGTAACAAAACACCCATGCAAAACAACAACTGTTTCCCTTTTAATTTCGAGAAAGCCTAATTCATACTCATATTAGTGCACACTCCTCGCACAAGATGAAAAGCAAACCCAGATGTGCAGATCATTTTTTCTTGCTACTTTAGGCATGAACTCGAAAAATGACTGATCTATAACAAAACTCTTCGGAGGTCTGAATGAAAGTACATGTACTTTTCCGGAGCCAGCTAAGTTTTCTGCTGGTGGTAGTAAGAAATCCAACCCTAAAATAATACTCTCATTAAGATGTGATCGCATACATTGAATCCTATCACCCTACTCTTGCACATTATTGCTCCACACATACTCTGATGTGAAGATACTTGCTAGCTGAGATAATGATGAAGTCCATGTATCAAGATTTCAAAGATAAACATGTTTGTGAGATGTCCTACAGCAGCTTCTACAGAATATTCAAAAGCATGAACATCTCCATGACCCTGTTTGGACATGAAAAATGCAAAGTTTGACAGTATCATGACCTACACGAGAAAAACTGCACATGTGAAGCAGTTTGTGATGTATCAAAGTATATCTCAAAAAGCAATACACAAAAGCCAGAAAGAATACCGGTAAGACTCAAAATACACTCATGCTGATAAGTTCTACTTATCAGCGGATCTAAAGAAAGTTATAATGCTTCTTCGCATGGAAGGCTTCAAGCTTGCAATTTTCATCAGACGATTGACTGACTTCAATGAAACATTTTCATCATTAGGGACAGGAAAGAGATTAGGCTGCAAATTGGCATGAGACAACTTCAGGAAGGATGGACGAGGACATCGCATCAGCATTTTATACTAACCTTCATAAGGTTTATAAGGGACATAAAGAGAGTTGTGATATGCTTAGACAATCAAGTGGTCCAAAATAAAAACTGGTGCTTACCTACCTTATCAACAGTGAAAAAATTATGCATGAAACTATAGCGCTAAAATATTTTGAGAAGGGACATACATGCATGTCTGCACATTCAAAGCACAAGCAAATTGAAAAAGAGCTAAAGAACATGGGAAAAGTATACGATTTTGATGATTTCAAAACAAATCTGAGCAAAGCCAAATGTCAAGTCATAGAAATGGACATGTCCTGCTTTCCAGATTTGTAATAGTTGTGAAGCGTCCTAAAAAAAATCGGTAGAGTGAAGCTCCAAAAGTATACTGTGAGCTTCCGGCTTTATCATATATTTAATATTAGTTAAAAATCTTTACATCAACAAACCTCACTTCTGTAAAATTCTGGCATGCGTTTGCTTTCCTCTAGAACACCTGAGAAAAACAGAGATAAAGAAAATAACTTCCATTATACATGCCTCTAAAATATGCCATGATATATATTTGTATTTTGCAACCACTGGTCAGTCATTCTTGTGCAATGATGTGAACTGCTTACTTTTCACTGATTTCTCCAGCTATTTTTTTTTAATTTTTTTTTTAGTGTTGCTGCTTCACCTTAACATATTCTTAGTCCAATGGAAAGATGTAGGTAATTTTAAAAATCAAAACCCAATGTTTTTTTTTTCTTTGTTTTAACACAAACATTATGGTATAAAGTCCATTACACAATGCAGCCTTTAATACCACTTATGTTACATTTCTCTTTGTCTTTCAGTTACTTTTAGAGACTATGTTTCATTGTTTGAATTGATTTGTTACATGGTTAATAACATAGTATCTGTATTATCACTTCATTTCATTAACAGGAAACAAAAACTTTATCATTTTTAAGACAAAACACAGTATTTGATAGATGATGTGTTCTTTACTAAAATGATTTGCATGAATCAAACAAACTCTTTTTTCTACAACACATTCATTATTTTAAGAAACTTTTTTATTTGTTCATGTTCAAATGATTAAAAAGTTGAAATACAGTATAAAAAGACCTTTCGTGTGATACAAAAACAGTTTTGCCGGTAAATATTTGCCAAAGTTATGACATGAAACAGTTTTTTGCAATTTGTGGGAAAAAATGAAAATGTCAGTTGCTGTGTTTTAATTTTAAACTGCAGTATTGTACGTTCATCTAAAAAAAAATATGTTCTAAAGCAGCTTGATACAATCCACCTTCATGGCTGCTTATTGCCTTAGCAGCAGTTCAAACTTCATCAATTCAAAGCCTCCACAGTAGACAGGATCACCATCCTAGGAACAGGGTACAATACCTTAAAATATTTTTATTACAAGTTAAAAAGATGAAAGTCATTATGACTTGACAATTTTATTTTCATTATGCAGTCTGTGATTTGAGGTTATAAATATGTAAGCAAAAACCTGTTGCATCCAAAGTCAAGGCAGACTGCAGAATTTACTTAGGCAAGAATTTTGTGTATGAGCAGTGTATGAATTGGGCTGGCTAACTTTCTTGAATCAAGGCAGACTGCAGATTTTATTTAGTCTATGAACTGTACGTGAGGTTTTATTGATTGGCTTTCATTGAAAGCACATCTGCAGAAAAAAAGTCTTTAAAAACATTTCAAATTGGCATGGGGCACTTTGATTTTTTTTTAATTCATTTTTTTTTTCTTTCAGGTTTCTCTGTATAACCAACAGGATATACAGAATACTTTCCACCTACAGTGGATGGATCATTTCATTTTAAAAAACTTGGTGATGTAAACAGATACAATGTATAATCATTTCTGCATCATGTTCAGAATACTTTCCACCTACAGTGGATGGATCATTTCATTTTAAAAAAATTGGTGATTTAAACAGATACAAAGTATAATCATTTCTGCATCATGTACAGAATACCACAGATAGGCCCAAAGGTAAAGACAATCTGACCTAAAGTAGCAATGCTCTTGTAAAAAGAAATGATGTGCTACAAGTATTCTTGCAAAAATAATCAAGACATTTACATAGTTAAAGCTATTCAAATAGATCTCAAGAAGTTAAGTCCTGATCAACAACATGTAAGAATTTATTATTTACTCCAAGTTGCTCTGATGTAGAAACGGGTGACAAAAATTTCTAAGTTAGTTAGTTTTATATTACATTTAAATAAAGCAGATCCATATCACAAGCTCCAAAGGTCATTGTTCTCAAACTATGAACAGGCCACAACAGACTGAACTCCCACCTCCACACAAAAGCTAGGTATTGATGCATTCAATCAGTGTCCCTCTTAATCCAAATAGAAAAGCAAAAACACCACACTTGGAGGACAACTTGGTAATTATAAAGGATCCGTGTGTGTCTGTAAATAGTGTGAAAAGAGGTTTAAAAAGAGACTAAAAAAAGAAACAACACAAGTATAGATTAAACATAAAAACGTTTCGCCTTTATTGTGGCTTCAATAAAGGCGAAACGTTTTTATGTTTGATCTATACTTCTGTTGTTTCTTTTTTTTAGTCCAGTAGTTATAAAGTGGTGTGCATGTCTCTTTTTAAACCTTGTCCCTGTTAAAGTGACTTTGAACACATCATAAAGCGAATAAGCCCGCCCATACCTGTTGGGTCCCATGGCCAATTTAAGTTTGAAGGTTGACTTTTTTGATGGGGTCAAAAATAAAGTTTTATGTAATATAAAAGAATAATTTTGTAATTCATGTTATGCACTTTCTTATCAAGATGTGGCATGTTATTAAAGCTGGTAGCACATGGAACCAATGTTATAACACTCATAACGTAACATGTGTTATATAATTTCCACATCCCATCGCAATACCTGGGCCGTCATTTGTAAAAATCTGAAGTTATTGAGTTATTTGGTATTGTTAACTTGACATCATATGAAATTATTCAGAATCTAACACTACTTTTCTCTTTGTTAGGATAACTTTAGTATATTCAATTTGATTTATATTGTAACATCAATAGTAGAAAATCCATGTTTTTTTTTTGTTACAGTGCTTTCCTAAAGGTGTTGATTGAATACGAAATCTCAAAAAATAACTGAATACATATATTTTTTCTCTAAAAATGGATTTGTATAAATCATGACATTTTGGTTTGTGTTTTAGGTAAAATTTGCACTCCCTTTGTCATAGGTTTTTTTAGGGAAATGGATATTTTTCAATATTTCAGATTTTAAAACTTTAAAAAATAAACCACTTTTCTCAACTTTCAACAAGGCTTAGAGTCAACTTATTGATTTTCATTTTCTTCAATGTGGTGGACCGTTTATGGAATGGGCCACATCCTAAAATGGAAACAGAAATGTTGTAGATAAAATATTGAAGACAGACACAAAAACGGAATATTATATACATGTAGCTTGATTCTTCTTTTATGGTCATAGAAGATGAGCATGTATCAAGAAAATTCTTTGAAAATTGATAAATAACTTTAAGATATTAATTAAGTCCAGTCTGTTTCATAATTCATGATGTAACCTCAGTACCTGGAGGAGAAAATTTTATTTCTTTGCTCTACGTTAGTTGAGCACTGGAGATGGCCCTATCGCCATCGACCAGTGACGACTTGACAGGTGACCATTGGTCAATTACACCTGCCCAATTCTTATCATTCGTTGCTGCCAGGTAGAAATAAAACAATCATATTTTGGGACTTTTTAATCAGTCTTTGCTCTTTCAATTGCTACTGACTGGATTGTATTTGTTCTCCCTCCACAACTCCCTGTTTTTCAACGATATGTACATGAAAATTTGATGATTCAACTCTTAACTCTGTAAAAGTGATATGTTCGTGAATGAGGAGTATATGTTTACTTAACAGAATCTACCCCACGCACAAGATATCTCGTACCGCTGTATCTGTTTCCAGGGCCTGTGACCGATTTATCTCGTACCCAGGGCTGCTAACTCCTGCCCAAGTATGAGAATACTCGTATTTGATGTCACTGTTATATTTAGACCTGAAGCTCATTTATTTTGTGAAAGAACAACTAGTTGGACATCACATGTCCAAATCAATGGAACAGAGCCAAGGCCCTCTTATCATAGAGATGGCCTTTACAGAGCATGCTGTGCATATGTGTGAGATGTATTTAATCAACACAGTAAAACACTTCACTGTAATTCATTTGATTTCATCAAAATTGTATCATTTCAAAGTTGTTTTTTTTTAACTTTTATATAATGTACGAAGAAACTATCATTTGTTAACTCTTTCCATGCCAATCGTCTATATATAGACGATTTAGGTTACCACGTCTGTGCCAATCGTCTATATATAGACGATCTCACCAAGGTCTCTTTTTTTGTCAATATCTCAGTAGGATTAACTTTTATACACTTCCCAAACGGCAATAACTCTCACAGAAGGTTAGAAAAAAACAGAAAATATCCACATGAATAGAAAGAAGCCGTTTTAGTCAATTATTTTCACATTTTTTCACTGAATGACTTGGTAACGAACGTAAACAAACTATGAGTAAACAAAGACTAACTGGTAGGCAACTAAAAGAGATAATTGCATGCTGTAAATTGGACACAGTACATAAATGAATAGCCTTGTTGGATTATTAGCAGCCTGATGGATTACTCTAAGAGGGACTTTTGCATATTGAGGTTTGTGAGAATTTTGTAAATAAAATTTTCAAATTTTTTTTTTCTCTCCCTCTTTCCTTGCTTGGTACACACAATACATTCAGTCTATTTGCTTTTCGCATTGTATGTTGTTGTAGTCCAGTTTATCACCTTCGTTTTGATATCACATGTCTACATTTATGTATATAGTCACATCAAATAATAGCAATATTGAAAGTACCGTGCCGTTCATTTTTTAAATTAAAAAATGCTCTAGCACAGACGTGGAAATCCATCTGGCATGGAAAGAGTTAAGTGTATAGTCAAAATTTCATGAAGATCCATGAAGAGAAAAGAAATCAGAGGTGATCATATGCAACACACATAAACACAACATAGCCCAAGATTGCTGATCCGGCTAATCAGGCAGCCTTAGCACAGCTGGGCCAAAACCTTAGGTCATGACCTTAGCTGGACGGGGTAGATTCTGTTAAATATTGAATTTTTCAAATAGTTATAAGTTGTAATGCTAATTATAAAAATTCGACTCGACAAATAAACTTTGTTTCCCCCACATACAGTGAAATTTCTTTGCAAAACACTGGTGTGGTTTACTATAGGAAAAAAGGCAAAATTAATGATGCTCATTTGTAGATGGGTAAAAAATTGACCAGAGCATAATTTGCATCCACAGAATGAATTTGACAATAGGCTGCATCAAAAGGAGTGAGAAAGAATGCAGTACAGTATCTCAATCACATACACTTATCCATGCTTGTGGTGTCTGATGCCAGGGTGAGAATGCACAATGCTAGTGACATCTACCAACCTTGGTCACTGGGAACCTTACACGCCGACAATCTAGACTTTAGAACAGAAACAGAGAGGGAGAAAAAAGTAGTAGCAAAGCACCAAAACTCACGGTATGCATCATTGATTAGCAAAGGTTTAGATAGGGTCGGCCCTAAGTATCTACATATCTTGTTAGAAGTTCTTCTGTAGACAACTATTGCACCCCATAAGTTGGACAATAAGCATTAGGGTTGAAGGTCCCGGGAGACCAAGGAACAGAGCCATTTCAAAATTAGAAAGAGAATGTGAGAATGTGCCTTTGATATTCGGAATGAGTTGGACAGACTAAAACACATTATGACTGTAGAATTATTACAAATTTCTCCCGCTCTTCATTGCCTAGAAAAGTAACTGACTGTAATATTGATGTACTTTATCCTGTATGTTTAATAATTTATTAATCAATCACACCTTATTTATTTATTTATTTATTTATTAATTTAACACGTCTAATTTATTTCTTTATTCATTAATCCATCATGCCTGTGATAATGCATACTATCTATTTTCATACCATCTTGAACATGATGCACTCTTAATAAAATAATGATAAAAATTAACAGGAAATTTCAATGTCAATATATCTGGCACGCACTGAATAAACATGCCTACACCATTAAATATCTTAACTCCAATCCGTGTGGTGGACTCATTTCTTTCATATCTGAAGAGTAAGAAGAAACAAAAAGCATCCAACCAAGTGCAAAATGTGAAAGTGGGCTACCTTGAACATGAAGTCCTTGCAGTTGAAGTGTTGATAATTTTCTCAAGGTCTTCAGCTTATGGTGCCAAGTTGCATATTCCAAACTTTACCTGTGGTAGAAACAAGTGGTAAGGAGGATTTAGTTCAGATAAATCATGTAGATGAGAATTTAGTTTGAAAGAAGCAATGATGATATGAAATTTCTTTCATTACAATTTCTTCACTTTATAACTTATCTACTGATTGCTTTGAATTATATTTTTATGACTAGTTTTATTAAGCAAAAAATCTTAAGAAATTAAAAATCTCCTTTATTATTGTGTAGCAGCCAGGAAAAAGTGCAGAAAAGATACAACTCGAAACTAGAGTTCGGTATTTCTCCAGAAAAATAGGTACAAGTCGTCCAGGCCATACAAAGACACAGGGCAAAAATACCCATATCTTACAAGTTTCTTAATGATTTGGGTTTTGCCTTGAAAAAAATCTGCATTTTTTTATAGTCTTAAACAACTTCAAAGGTCTTAGAAATAATGGCATCTAAACATGGGTTGTTTAACAATTGTTTTTTGTAAGATGGTAAGTAACTGTGAAAGCTTTGAACTTACATAAATCAGAAAGGCGGCGGCACACAACAATGTACAGGCTCAAACAGAAACAGCAGATAGAAAATCCTTCCATGACAGTATGTGCTGTCACTCCCAATGAGAATGTAAATCTCTTCTGGGGATCAAAAATTGTATTCAGTTAAAATGAAACAAAAAAAGAGACAAAATCAAACTAGAATGATGTAGAAATTGAAATCTTTTGCTAGTGATTACCAAGAGATTTCTGTTCTTAAGTAGCCATTTTTTATTTTTCTTTTGTAAGTTGAGTTTTGCATTGGTATCTTGTGACCATCTATGCCAGCTGAGCAAAATATTTAACATTTTTAGGAGCATACAAATAATTCATTAAAAAAAGAAAAGCAGAGAAAACAATATTAAACTAATTACTCCACAAGTTTTGTCAACATACACATTGTTAATTCTTTTTCAGATAAGATCTTGAAATTTTGTTTATATTACTTCTATATTAAGGATTTGTTGGCTTGCCCTATATGGGCTGACTCCCCTGTGACAGCCATACAAGAGTCTTGAAAAGCGAAGGCTGAAACACAAGCAAGTGCTTAGCTCATGGCAAGGTTTTGTGCAGAGCTGCCTGTCTCTTTATTCATCAGCAAGTTGTGAAAATTTCAAACACATTGAAAATGT
Source organism: Elysia crispata (assembly GCA_033675545.1). NCBI lineage: Eukaryota > Metazoa > Mollusca > Gastropoda > Plakobranchidae > Elysia > Elysia crispata. The sequence goes on along the minus strand of JAWDGP010005477.1, from coordinate 539,742 downwards.
TTTTATTACTAAGGCTACATCCTATTCGGGTAAATTGAGAGAATAGAGAATTTAAACTACTTCTTAAATTTAATAGAAGTTTCAATTACTACAGGGTTTTTTAGGGTGCTTCTATTTACTTTAGCAAGACTGTAATCAGAGGGTATTGAAACATGGAGCTATCATTATTAATTTTTATGGAGTAACCTTTAAAATCCGCACAAAGAAAAAGTGCATAATTATATACTGAAGGTCCTGCATCTATTGAGCGTTTTTTTTATTTTCTTTTTGCATTCACAGCCTAAGAAAAGGCCACTTTGATACTATATAAAAAAGCAACCTATAACTATAATACACAACCATTGGACCCTGGTGAACTCCTTTGGATGATTACGTTTATAAAAGGTTCTGCTGTGGATCTTGGCCTCACTCTGCCTGGAAGAATTTCAGGCTTTTACCAGTCGGGGCTGAAACTCTTGCCATCACAGTGGGTGAAATTAAACACCACACCTGCGAAGTGCACAAGTCTGTCTTGCAAGAAAAACAATTTTTTTTCATTAGCAAACAATGACAAAACAGTTCAATAAGTCTAGGAAAAATTATTTCAGACATAGCTATTGTGCTGATGGTTATTGATACATTTACAAAACAAGATGATTATTTTTCATAAACTATGCCATAGATTAGTTCTTTTCTCATTATACAAAGGCTTCTTGCGTCTATAAGTAAGTGAGAAAAATAGAGTGAGAAGTCATTGATCTATGTTTACAAAGGTTTTAAAGCTGATAAAAGACAATCTTAATGTCTGCTTTGTTTATAAAAGCCTTATCATACTTTTTTTTTTCTTTTTCTGTTAGTCTTTCATCTATTGAGACAAACTGGCTGAAATACATACCACACACTGTTCTCGCTTGACTTATAACAGACCTTTACAATATTTTTCACACACAGCAACCAAAGTGTAATGTTCAGGTCAATAATTGCCAACAACCCATGCAAATTGATACAACTGGAAAGTCAAAGACACCCTCCTCTGAAACGTTTTCTGCAAAGGAAAAAAAACATTAAAAAATTAAACTATAATATCCAATTTTCAACATTTACTCTTATCTACCAAATTCTTTAAATTATCTTGTTTTGTTTTGGTTTTTTTTTTTTTGGTAATGAAAGAGACTAAATTTTTTTTTATTTTTCATGAAAGAAAAGCAGTAGTGACAGCAAAAAGAAAATGGAAATGCAGATTACAAAAAAAAACATTACACAATAAAAATTTTCTAATATTGTTTTAAGTGTAACCTAAAAACAAAGAGACGATACAGTTATCTCTTATAACACTTAGGTAATTCATACAGTGAGATCATTTGTCTAGAAACTTGTCTGGACATAATTTTTTTATTTTTAATTTATACTTTGTGTAGACTGATAGAGATTGATAGAACCATCTCAAATGTGAACATGTCCAAGCATGCCAAATGCTGAACAAGTTCATCTGCCAGAATCTTAGTTGCAACCAGGGCTTTTGTATTTTACAATTTAAAAAAGAAATATCAGAGCATATTAGCTTTGTTGTGGATGAGAGCATGTATTGTGGCAAAGGATCCAAGTTTGTAACAGGTTATCTCCATTTTTTTAATTGATAACTTTGAGCAAGGAGAGACAGAAGCTTTTCTGTAATGCCATAACTGAAGTAGGCAGAACAAAAACAATTACATACTGTGTTTCTGTGCAGCAGAAGAAGCTCAAGGTTATTACAAAATATTTTCCTGATCCTCCATAGAGTTGAAGAAAGTAACCACGATTAAAACAGATCTGTCACTAGGCAAAAAAAAGAGGTCAAAATTTTCTTTGGTCTTTATTTTCTTGAAAACAGGACAGATGTTAGTAAATTATGAACATTTGAAGTTGGCCAACCAGACTGCAAACAATCATTGTTGATTATAGCCCGCAGCCAGGCAATAGTAATTAAACTGCACTTCATATCCATTGTGCTAGATAGACCTAAATTAAATACTTGATGACATGAATGTTGGGTTGTGAATATTTTACATACAATTAAGATTCACATGATTAGGAAGAAGATGATGATAAGGAAACAGAGGAAGAATGCATAGAAATAGAACAAGGGTCTGGAACAAGACAAGCAGAATGTCTTAAAGGTGACCCTCAAAGGAAAATGAATGATGATGGCATCATAGCAGCAGCAGGTACTTAATGAAAATACCACTTTTTGTAAAAATATCAACTTTTCTGCTTTCATTGCCCTATTCACTACATATTTTATTCTACATCATGCAACCATCTTTCATCTTATACGCATGTTTCAAATAAACCTGTCATTTCCTTAAAACTTCCCAGTATTGCTTGGTTTTGAGGGAGTTAAGTATTGTTTTTCTTGATATCAGGGAAAACTGCTTGCGTAACATACATGGTATTGGAAAGCTTAAAAAGTCCCCAAGGCTATGTGTTCAAGTGTAATTGTTGATGTTTAGAGCTTTTGTACAAATTAGACCACCAACACCTAATCTTACAAAATAACTTGTATGCATCTTCAAAAACAAAGATACATAGAGCTGTCCCTACACCTTGATAGCATGGCTATTTTGGTGAGAGAAGAAGTAAAATTTTAAGGATTAATCTTTTATTTAAAAAGAAACAACAAATTAACACTTTGGAATCTTGTTTTTGAGCTTAAATTGAAATGTCAAAGGCCCTGACCTTGTTTCATGTTTTAGACCTTACTGATTGGCTTGCTAATAGGGCACTCTCCTCAACGTCTATCCCACTCTAGTCAAATGTCAAACAGATTATGGATCAAATATATGTGGATCTAAAAAAATATGTTCTAAAGCAGTTTGATACAATCCACTTTCATGGCATGCGTATTGCATTAGCAGCGTTTCAAACTTCAACGATTCAAAGCCTCCACAGAAGATAGGAGAACCATCATCAAAACAAGGGTACCTTACCTTACATAATTTTTATTACAAGGTAAAAAGTAATCTTTACTTGTTAAATTTTTTTCCCAACCTTTAGTCTGTGACTACAGGTTAAAACTATGAAAGCAAAAACCTGTTGCTTGCTAAGTCAAGCCAGACTGCAGATTTTACTTAGGCAACAAATCTGTGTGTGAGAGAAAATAAGTAAATGGTCTTGTTTGATCAGCGTATAAATTGGACTGCATAGCTTTCCTGAATCAAGGCAGACTGCAGATTTTATTTAGTCTATGAACTGTATGTGAAATTTTATTGATTGGCTTTTACTGAAAGCAACTCTGCAGAAATAAAAGTATCTTTTCAAAAATTCTAAAGTGACTAGGGGCACTTTGATTTTTTTTTTTATAACAAGTTTTCATGCATAACCAACAGTAAGTACAGAATACTTTCCACCTACAGTGGATGGATCATTTCATTTTAAAAAAACTTGGTGATGTAAACAGATACAATGTATAATCATTTCTGCATCATGTACAGAATACTTTCCACCTACAGTGGATGGATCATTTCATTTTAAAAAACTTGGTGATGTAAACAGATACAAAGTATAATCATTTCTGCATCATGTACAGAATACCACAGATAGGCCCAAAGGTAAAGACAATCTGACCTAAAGTAGCAATGCTCTTGTAAAAAGAAATGATGTGCTACAAGTATCCTTGCACAAATAGTCAAGACATTTCCATGGTTAAAGCTATTCAAATAGATCTCAAGAAATTAAGTCCTGATCAAGAACATGTGAGAATTTATTATTTATTCAAAGTCACTTTGATATAGAAACGGGTGACAAAGATTTCTAATTAAGAATAGTTTTACATTACATTTCAATATAACAGACCCACACTACTAGCTCCAAACGTCACTCCAAGTCATTTTACTCAGACTATGAACAGGCCGCAAAAGAATGAACTCCCACCTCCACACAAAGCTAGGTATTCGTGCATCCAATCAGTGTCTCTGTTTAAGTGTGGCCATGACAGCAGACCATATCCTTCAGACTTGCCCCGACTACAACCATTTGAGGTTTCAAACCTGGCATGAGGCAATAACTTACAAAGAAAGCTCTATAGCAGTCTCAAGGACCTGTAGGACACAGCTGCCTTTATAAACGAGACTAGCAGGGATCGCAACGAAGAAGAAGACCAAGTTTTACATTACAGCTAAGGAGATAAAAGATCCTTTTGCAGCTTGCCTTAGAGTCCATGTCATGTTTAAAGCCATGTTCTCTGGGCAAAATTTTGCAAAAATAAAGGCCAATGATATGACCTTAAAATTCTGCAGGACTTAGCTCTCAGAACACACAGCTTAGGAAAGAAAAAAAGGGGGATTTGCAGATAAAAACAGAGCAGTTGATTGACTGACGGAATTTTAACAAACCCAGTCCACCATGAGTAATGACCAGTTTCCCAACATTGTTGACTAATCACAAGAAACCAAACTAGGTCCCATCATAAACCTGGGTTTTGTTGCCAGATTGATCAAGATGAGAAAAGCTACAATAGAGATGAGAGAAGCCTGCTCTTGGCAAACAATTTGTCCACAATGGACAGTAAATGTTACAAGCAATCCAGAAGGAAAATACCACTAAAACAGTCCCACAGTAAAAAGGTCTTGTTACAATGAAAATGTCGATAATGAAAGACGTAGTTATTCAGACTTTAGCTGAAGTTGTGAAATCCACCCCACAAAATTTTCTTATCCCTCCTGATAGCTCCGAAGATGATGTACTAGATAGAAACCACATTGTAAAAACAATGAGCTTGTTGCAGAACAACTCTGGGAAATTTGTCCCTCATGATACTGACTTTGGCATCAGGAAAATCATCAATTACACAGGTTATCACCCTCATACAGCAAAAACCAAATAGGACTCCATTAACTAAAATAAAAACAGCCAAGCAGTAGACAAGATGAAGAAGACAGACATGAAAATGGAATATTATATATATGTAGCTTGGTTTTTCTATGGTCATAAAAGATGAGGATGGGTCAAGGAAACGCTGTAAAGATTGATAAATAACATGTACGTTTTAATTAAGTCCAACCTGTTTCATAATTCATGATGGGGCCTCGGTAAATGACACAGAAAATTTTATTTTTTCGCTCTACTTCAGTTGAGCACTAGAACTGACACTACAGCCATCAATCAATGCTGTCCTGACAGATGACCTGAGATCATGTGCAGCGCCCATTTCTTATTGCTTGGTGCTTCATGTCTACGCTGGGTAGAAATAAAATTATGGTATTTTTGGGGCATTTTAATCAGTCCTTGCTCTGCAACCGCTCAAGACTGGATTAAATAGTGAGATCATGATGCAGGATCAAAGAGTCAAAGCAGCGGTAGCTTGGGCAATGGTGGGGATGGTAAAGAGTGGCTTTATAGATATGTGGTTAGAGAATAAAAACAAGGGAGATAATCATGTGATAATTTCACTTTGGTTGGTTATTTCCCTTGTGGTTTTTTATGCCGTGGCTACAACAAACCTTGCATTCAACAAACTGCTCAAAATAACCAAACTAATCCTTTGAGTCTGAGGTGTACTGTATGTGAAAATGAGATATGAAGGAATCCCAGCACTTGAAAAAGAAAAAGAGAATGATGAGTGAATAGAAAATATATTTTTTTCCTTTGTAAATATATAAGCAACTAATGCTTGAAAAAGAAAAATGGGCATCTCGGAGGACAGATGTGCATGTTTAACACAGATTTGAAATTAACAATCAAATGGTTCAAGACGAGAAGAGGTTCATGAGGGATGAGCCTGACTTGCTCTCAATGAAGAGTTTATCCAAAACTTGACATGCAACCGCTTCATCTGTCACTAGTCCATTCCAAAAATGAGACTTATTCTTCAATGAAAAGTAGCTTAAACAGAGAAAACAAAGCCAAAGTTTAGCTGAAACTGCACTTAAAGTTCCAGTCCCTTTGCTGTATATGTTGTAGATATATCTTATCATCCAATCCAAATGTAGTGCTCAAACAAATAGTTGGCTTCAAAATTGTCATGTATTCATATTCTCATTTTGTCACAAACATAACTGAGTGGCAAGAGCTGCAGAAATCAGGACACAATTCATTCCAAGCAATTATTTATCTTTTTTGGTTTATGAATTTGAAATCATATTGCAGCAGTGTATCCATCTTTCTTGACAATTAGCAAGCCTTGACTGCTATTAACTTTCCTTCCAAGACACTTAAAACTTATATTGAAGACAGTCCAAGTATTGGAATGCAATTGCAAAATGAAGTTAACTTGAAAATAATGCTCTAGGGAATAAATGATAATAATGGTGTGAGTGTGGAACGACTAGTGAGTGAAATTTAGCAAGAAAGAAGTATTACAAAAACAGCAATGGTAGAAGCACCAATATGATATTTCTTTACTGTCATTGCTATTACCAGCACAACTATCAGCTTTGATTTCATTTCTGATCCGACACCTCTACCATTCTGCTGGTGTCGTTCTTTGGATAAATCACCAAGACACTGACAGGAAAGTCCCTGAATGCCCAAACGGCCAAAAGTGTTACCTCCCTTTCTAAATTCAGAGAAATAGAAAAATGTTTGATGTCACAAATTAACTAATTCAAAATTTTACTTATTATTAGCCCCCAAAAAGGACATGGCCCCAAATGTTTTGGTAAGGATTATTGAATGAGCACAACCTCCCTCTTGTTTGATGTGCGACTGTGTGAGTAGAAATAAATCCCTGGTATTTTTTAGGCATTTAAATCAGTCTTTGCTCTAAAACTGCTGAAGACTGGCTTATATTTGTTTTCTCCATAATTTCCCCTTTTTTCACAAAATATTCATGAAAATTTTATGATCCAACTAACTTAACTCTTATGAAAGTGAGATGTTTGTGAATGAGGAGTACTCCTCATTCACAAACATCTCACTTTCATAAGAGTTAAGTTATTAAATATTTTATTTAAATTAATTTTAAAAACATAGTCAAGTAAGTTGTTTTGCTCATTATAAAAATTGGGCTTGGTGAATAAACTTTGTTTCTCCCACATAGTAAAGTGCAAAATAATAGTTTGAAGGTGATGTAATTTTTGTCTCTGTTAACAGCTACCTCATAACCTTAATGACATCTTTTTAATATTCAGGTTCATTCACATTTATAATAATCATAATATAAATTCAACAGAAGCTCATGAACATGAACAATCTAAACCGTCTGTGTTATACGTGCTTGATTGTGTATAATAGGAAGACAGCAAACAGTAGAAGTCACTTGGGCTCAGCCGTTTCCTGAGATAGTTTATTATTTTATGATTTGCAAATAAAAATGACAGTGAGGACCGCAGTCTTAGTCCCTGTGTATGAATGCAACTTTTGCATGGAAACTCTTAAAATAAAATACAGTGAGATTTCTTTATAAACATTCAAGGATACCATATTTTGAGATTCATTTTCAAAAAATTATCGACAGAAGGCACAGAGGACTACACCCACAATGCATTGAGAAGCACAACCATACACAGGAATAGACTAGTAGCATAGACCACAGGTGAAAGCAATAATGGAAGAGAAGAGAGAACGGATTGCTGATAGACGTCTTAGTGCTAGTGCCAAGGCACGAGGAAAACAAAATGCCTCATTACTTGGAGGTAATGATGAAAGATGGTAAAGGCATCAGAGCGAGGAGATTATGATTTGTCTACCATGAGGAAGAGACAAAAGGAATGCCATTTCTGCCAAAATATCAGCCACTGGCCCATTACATGCCAAAGCAGATACAGAGGGAGAAACGAGGACCTAGCTGAAAGGAGCAAGAAGATGGAAAGCAGTGCCTCAGAGAATAGGAAGGCAAGAGTAGTAGCAAAAGAAGCATCCTGCAAAGCTGCTAAGCTGAATGAAGAGAAAGAGGAAACCCCAACGAAACAGACAAATCAAGAAGAAAGCAAGATGACACCAAAAAGAGCAAAGCACGACTGAGCAGAAAGAAGAGAGGCAAAGAAGAATCAAAAGAACAAGAAACACCTGAATCAGAAGCATGACTATCAGCAGAGAAAGAAGGGGAAAAAGTAGCGGCGGAGATTCCACACACATCATAAACAAAACTCCTCTCACGACTGAAATCCAAGGAAGATATATGTGAATGGGCAGAAAAGGAATGCCAGAAAAGCAACCAGTGGCAAAGCCTATAGAAGCAAAGCTTGAGGAGAGTAGGACAAGAGTGGAGTTGATGAAGCTTTCAAAATAAGTATTGAGTCCAGGTCTTAACACTAATTAAATGATTGAATAAAGGAGTCAAGCTTTGCAGGTCCAGGCAAAAAGAGCAAAATGCTGACTTGATACAGAAACGCAGCTGCTGCTTTCGCAGCAATCTGGACATTGCAGGTATGGATGGAACCCAAATTTTCAATTGATGAGATCTAGTTCTCTTTCTACCATGTGCTAGTAGCAAAGTCATTTCAAACAAAATGACAGGCAATAGCAAGCACTGGTGACAGCCTTATCTAATGAATTTTACTGGGTCATGTAAAACATGAAATAGAGCCACAAATTTCAAGAAAGCGTAACCTTAGTCACTCAAGGTAAAAATGAAGATCACCAATGACACAGGTTACCTTTCTCCTACTGTAAAAACCAACTGGGACTCCACTGCCAAAAATGCAATCAGCAAAGTTGTAGACAAGATGTTGAAGACAGACATGAAGCCTAGTTTTTCCATGATCGTAAAAGGTGAGAATTGATCAAGGGAATTCTTTGAAGATTAATAAATAACTTTTACATTTCATGTAAGTCCAGTGTGTTCCATAATTCATGATGGGGCCTCAGCACATGGCCTAGGAAATTTTAATTTCTTTGCTCTACTTTAGTCCTACTGTCATCAATCATTGTGGTCTTAGCGGGTGAACTGAAGTCTTGTGCACTGCCCAATTCTTATCGCTCCATCGATGCATGTCTTTGCAGGGTAGAAATAAAACCATGATATTTTTGAGGCATTTAAATCAGTCTTCTCCCTACAACCCCTCAAGACCGGATTATATTTGTTTTCTCCATAATTTCCCGTTTTTTCACAACATATTCATGAAAATTTTATGATCCAACTAACTTAACTCTTATGAAAGTGAGATGTTTGTGAATGAGGAGTATATGTTTATTTAAATTAATTTTGAAAACATAGTCAAGTAAGTTGTTATGCTCATTATAAAAATTGGGCTACATGAATAAACTTTGTTTCTCCCACATAGTAAAATGCAAAATAATAGTTTGAAGCTGATGTAGTTTTTGTTTTTGTTAACAGCTACCTCATAACCTTAATGACATCTTTTTAATATTCAGGTTCATTCACATTTATACTAATCATAATATAAATTCAACAGAAGCTCATGAACATGAACAATCTAAACCGTCTGTGTCATACGTGCTTGATTGTGTATAATAGGAAGACAGCAAACAGTAGAAGTCACTTGGGCTCAGCCATTTCCTGAGATAGTTTATTATTTTATGATTTGCAAATAAAAATAACAGTGAGGACACGCATTCTTAGTCCCTGTATATCAATGCAACTTTTGCATGGAAACTCTTAAAATGAAATACAGTGAGATTTCTTTATAAACATTCAAGGATACCATATTTTGAGATTCATTTTCAAAAAATTATCAACAGAAGACAAAGAGGACTACACCCACAATGCAGTGAGAAGCACAACCATACACAGGAATAGACTAGTAGCATAGACCACAGGTGAAAGAAATAATGGAAGAGAAGAGAGAAAGGATTGCTGATAGACGTCTTAGTGCTAGTGCCAAGGCACGAGGAAAACAAAATGCCTCATTACTTGGAGGTAATGATGAAAGATGGTAAAGGCATCAGAGAGAGGAGATTATGATTTGTCTCCATGAGGAAGAGACAAAAGGAATGCCATTTCTGCCAAAATATCAGCCACTAGCCCATTACATGCCAAAACAGATACAGAGGGAGAAACAAGGACCTAGCTGAAAGGAGTAAGAAGATGGAAAGCAGTGCCTCGGAGAATAGGAAGGCAAGAGTAGTAGGAAAAGAAGCATCCTGCAAAGCTGCTAAGCTGAATGAAGAGAAAGAGGAAACCCCAACGAAACAGACAAATCAAGAAGAAAGCAAGATGACACCAAAAAGAGCAAAGCACGACTGAGCAGAAAGAGAAGCAAAGAAGAATCAAAAGAACAAGAAACACCTGAATCAGAAGCATGACCATCAGCAGAGAAAGAAGGGGAAAAAGTAGCAGCGGAGATTCCACACACATCATAAACAAAACTCCTCTCACGACTGAAATCCAAGGAAGATATATGTGAATGGGCAGAAAAGGAATGCCAGAAAAGCAACCAGTGGCAAAGCCTATAGAAGCAAAGCTTGAGGAGAGTAGGACAAGAGTGGAGTTGATGAAGCTTTCAAAATAAGTATTGAGTCCAGGTCTTAACACTAATTAAATGATTGAATAAAGGAGTCAAGCTTTGCAGGTCCAGGCAAAAAGAGCAAAATGCTGACTTGATACAGAAACGCAGCTGCTGCTTTCGCAGCAATCTGGACATTGCAGGTATGGATGGAACCCAAATTTTCAATTGATGAGATCTAGTTCTCTTTCTACCATGTGCTAGTAGCAAAGTCATTTCAAACAAAATGACAGGCAATAGCAAGCACTGGTGACAGCCTTATCTAATGAATTTTACTGGGTCATGTAAAACATGAAATAGAGCCACAAATTTCAAGAAAGCGTAACCTTAGTCACTCAAGGTAAAAATGAAGATCACCAATGACACAGGTTACCTTTCTCCTACTGTAAAAACCAACTGGGACTCCACTGCCAAAAATGCAATCAGCAAAGTTGTAGACAAGATGTTGAAGACAGACATGAAGCCTAGTTTTTCCATGATCGTAAAAGGTGAGAATTGATCAAGGGAATTCTTTGAAGATTAATAAATAACTTTTACATTTCATGTAAGTCCAGTGTGTTCCATAATTCATGATAGCCCCTCAGCACATGGCCAAGGAAACTTGAATTTCTTAGCTCTACTTTAGTCCTACTGCCATCAATCATTGCGGTCTTAGCGGGTGAACTGAAGCTGTGTGCACTGCCCAATTCTTATCGCTCCATCGATGCATGTCTTTGCAGGGTAGAAATAAAACCATGATATTTTTGAGGCATTTAAATCAGTCTTCTCCCTACAACCGCTCAAGACCGGATTATATTTGTTTTCTCCATAATTTCCAGTTTTTCCACAAAATATTCATGAAAATTTTATGATCCAACTAACTTAACTCTTATGAAAGTGAGATGTTTGTGAATGAGGAGTATATGTTTATTTAAATAAATTTTGAAAACATGGCCAAGTAAGTTCTTACACTAATTATAAAAATTGCGCTGATGAATAAACTTTGTTTGTCCTACATAGTAAAATGCAAAATAATAGTTTGAAGGTGATGTAATTTTTGTTTTTGTTAACAGCTACCTCATAACCTTAATGACATCTTTTTAATATTCAGGTTCATTCACATTTATACTAATCATAATATAAATTCAACAGAAGCTCATGAACATGAACAATCTAAACCGTTTGTGTCATACATGCTTGATTGTGTATAATAGGAAGACAGCAAACAGTAGAAGTCACTTGGGCTCAGCCATTTCCTGAGATAGTTTATTATTTTATGATTGGCAAATAAAAATCACAATGAGGACACGCATTCTTAGTCCCTGTGTATGAATGCAACTTTTGCATGGAAACTCTTAAAATGAAATACAGTGAGATTTCTTTATAAACATTCAAGGATACCATATTTTGAGATTCATTTTCAAAAAATTATCAACAGAAGACAAAAAGGACTACACCCACAATGCAGTGAGAAGCACAACCATACACAGGAATAGACTAGTAGCATAGACCACAGGTGAAAGCAATAATAGAAGAGAAGAGAGAACGTATTGCTGATAGACGTCTTAGTGCTAGTGCCAAGGCACGAGGAAAACAAAATGCCTCATTACTTGGAGGTAATGATGAAAGATGGTAAAGGCATCAGAGAGAGGAGATTATGATTTGTCTCCATGAGGAAGAGACAAAAGGAATGCCATTTCTGCCAAAATATCAGCCACTGGCCCATTACATGCCAAAGCAGATACAGAGGGAGAAACCAGGACCTAGTTGAAAGGAGCAAGAAGATGGAAAACAGCGCATCAGAGAATAGGAAGGCAAGAGTAGTAGGAAAAGAAGCATCCTGCAAAGCTGCTAAGCTGAATGAAGAGAAAGAGGAAACCCCAAGGAAACAGACAAATCAAGAAGAAAGCAAGATGACACCAAAAAGAGCAAAGCACGACTGAGCAGAAAGAGAAGCAAAGAAGAATCAAAAGAACAAGAAACACCTGAATCAGAAACATGACCATCAGCAGAGAAAGAAGAGAAAAAAGTAGCAGTGGAGATTCCACACACATCATAAACAAAACTCCTCTCACAACTGAAATCTAAGGAAGATGTATGTGAATGGGCAGAAAAGGAATGTGAGGAATTACAACCAGTGGCAAAACCTATAGAAGCAAAGCTTGAGGAGAGTAGGACAAGAGTGGAGTTGATGAAGCAGTAGGTTTAGATTAGATCTATATGGTAGCGGGTATATTATAATAAACCCATGCCTAATGACTATTAGATACACATAATTATGATGGCTGCGATGTAAACAACCCTGTACCACCAAACTAAGACTGCCCTTATCAGATTCTGCATGTTAGTCTCGGTAGGTCTCATCTACTTCAACATCATCTATTATCTGTTTATATGAAGTGCTCTAACAAAATGTGTTTGTTTGTTTTTTTTAATGGTTTTTTTTTGTATTTATTTTAGGTTTGTAAGAAAACAACCAAAAATATTCTTTAGACCCAAACAAGAAGTACTGCCGAGGGAGCAGTAGGGGCTTCATGCACTGGCTTCAAACTCGGACCACCAAGCTACAAATGTGAGGAGATTTTACCATTGTTGGAGCAATCACCATCACTATTATCATTACCATCATTATCATCATGATAACACCTTGAACATTACATTATGACCATTTCTATCATCGCCCATCATTATTGTCTTTATTATGCATATCCTGGTGGAGTAAACAGTGCTTCATAAGACTTTTGTAGTGATATTGCTAACTCCTTTGGTTTATGAGAATAAATAGCGCATTCCCATTCTAAAAACAAATAAAGCTATCAGCAACAGCTACAATGTTTTTGAAAAGCTTATATATAATTTGTTGAAACATTATAACAAAGAGAACAGTGGTCCTTGCTTGAACAATTCTTATTCTTGGCCTTGAGACAGAGACTTTTGTGCTGTTCTTAGTAGAAAATTGCCTCAGGTGGCTATAAAAGTCATTAACTTTTCCCACACTCCCACGTGTCTCAGTGGCAAAATGCTTTCAAAATAAGGTCTTAAAACTAATTAATGATTGAATAAAAAAAAGGAGTCAAGTTTTGCAGGCCCAGGCATAAAGACCAAAATGCTGACTTGATACAGAAACACAGCTGCTTTCGCAGCAATCTGGACATTGCAGGTATGGATGGAACCCAAGTTTTCAATTGATGTGACCAAGTTCTCTTTCTACCATGTGCTAGTAGCAAAGTCATTTCAAACAAAACTACAGGCAATAGCAAGCACTGGTGACAGCCCTATCTTATGAATTTTACTGGGTCATGTAAAACATGAAATCCAGTCACAAATTTCAAGAAAACATAACCTTAGTCACTCAAGGTAAAAATGAAGATCACCAATGACACAGGTTACCTTTCTCCTACTGTAAAAACCAACTGGGACTCCACTGCCAAAAATGCAATCAGCAAAGTTGCAGACAAGATGTTGAAGACAGACATGAAGCCTAGTTTTTCCATGATTGTAAAAGGTGAGGATTGATCAAGGCAATTCTTTGAAGATTGATAAATAACTTTTACATTCCAATTAAGTCCAGTGTGTTCCATAATTCATGATGGGGCCTCAGCACATGGCCAAGGAAATTTTAATTTCTTTGCTCTACTTTAGTCCTACTGCCATCAATCAGGAGGTCTTAGCGGGTGAACTGAAGTTATGTGCACTGCGCAATTTTTATCTTTCCCTGGATTCATGTCCATGCAGGGTAGAAACAAAACTGTGGTATTTTTGAGGCATTTAAATCAGTCTTCTCCCTACAACGGCTCAAGACCGGATTATATTTGTTTTCTTCACAATTTCCCCTTTTTCAGCAAAATATTCATGAAAATTTGATAATCCAACTAACTTAACTCTTATGAAAGTGAGATGTTTGTGAATGAGGAGTATATGTTTATTTAAATTAATTTTGAAAACATGGTCAAGTAAGTTGTTATACTAATTATAAAAATTGCGCTGATGAATAAACTTTGTTTCTCCTACGTAGTAAAATGCAAAATAATAGTTTTAAGGTGATGTATTTTTTGTTTTTGTTAACAGCTACCTTAGTGATGTAAATCTGAGCCTAGTGTATTGAAAGTCTGCAAATGCCTGTTAATCTGATCTTACTCATGATTGGCCGAGGCAAAAAAAGGGTTAGGAGAGAGCAGAAAAGAAGCATGGCAGTTTTGGATCTTGGCAAGTAGTGGATGTTTGATTCGGACAGATTCTTCTATATCTAATTGTAATCAATACAATAAAAACTCTCTAAAGTAAGTGGAATCTTACTAGTTCTAGATTCTAGAGCCTATCTAACTAGTTGTTAGAACATTAAGCATTTAATGTTACAAAAGATGGGACTAAGGGGTCGGACTTCTGATTGGGTACGTTCAATTTGTATATGATATAGGATATATGTAGTTTTTTTATTGGATAATTATAATTCATTGTTTAGAAATGATTTATTGAGGCATTAATACGTTTTTCTATGGCCCAATCAATCAAAGCCCTCTTAAGTATGATGGTAATACCGAGCCCATTTGGAAGTCTTTCTACGAAAGAGATTCTAAGGCCTACATTAGGCCTTGATCCCATTTTTATTGACCTTATTGGGTACAATTGTGACAGAACTATGTAGGCCCAATACCTAGGTAGTCTCACTCTCAACGAAGCTCCGCTTTGCGCACATCCGCTTTGTGCACGGCAAGAGTTCGTGACCCAAAACCTGTTCCGGAAGTCAGTCATTGCTATGGATGCTGCCATGTTTATCAAAATGAAAGCGGAAGTGTAATGATGTTTTTCTCGCCATTGCTCGTTTGTTGTGAGAGTACCAGAGCCCACTTCCGGTTCAATCGCTTTGTCTTTCTCAGGAGCGTCGTCTGTTTTTTAAATGGAGTGAATCTGTCAACAATTGATCGTTTTCTGAATATTTTTCTTTCAGTGGTCCAAATTTCATGGAAATTGATGAGAGTAAGTGAATATTCTTGTTTTATTTAATATTACACCTTGAAAAATATGCATGAATTGATAAAAAAGTGTTAGTTTGATACTTGAACTGTGCATGTTTCATTGTTTCCATGGAATTTGTTTTTGCGATCATGCATTTTTTTTCACCAAAGAGTTAGTCTTCCCGGCTCACTGGCGACAATGGAATCATATCTCAAAAACTAGAAGTGCCATAAAACTTCTATGAATTTTGTTTGCTTTTTTTAAAGGAATCCAATGAAACAGTTATTAAAAGGATCTAACAACATTGAAAATTTACTGAGATGGTAGATCTACCAACAACTGGTAGGCCTACCACCACAGCTATAACTATAAATTAATAATGCCGCCGCTGTTGTTGTGTCCTCGAGCCCCATGCCAGTCCGCTCATAGATATTTCATCTCTTCTTCTGCCTTCCTCTTCATCTGCTTCCCCTCATAGTACCTTGCATGATTGATTGTCGTAGGTCAAAACGATGAAAACAAAATGGTGACCGACGACTCAGCGGGGTATGAAAGATCTACTTGTCTGCGGGGTAATTAGGTAACAGTCGTTTGGTTTCGTTTTTGTTCTGCCAGGTGTGATATATATAACGAACGTCAACAACGTCTTCAATCTATAAATTACAGTAGCTTAGCCGTTAGGAATATCCAAGAACATGACAACGTCCAAAACAGCCAGTCAGGTTTGGACATAATTGACTTATTTGTCATTTGAGCCAAGTATGCCATACCAGATGACAAATGTTTTTTTGGCCCATTTATTTTTTAATGAATGTAAAAAACAATTCCCAGGAACAATAACTAGAATTCAGCAGCTTTCTTGTGCCAACATCAACAAGATTGTAATGAGATCATTGTTAGTTTCCCTGCAGAGGTTGATTATTTCAAAGTTGAAGAGCCTTCAGAAGGGCAGTACCTAAGACAACTTATTTGAAGAATTGGGGAAGCTATACCAACTTTCAATACAACATATAAAAACTCCAACTACAATTGTGGCAGCACCATCTTGCTCTGCTTTAAAACCCCAACTTAGCAGCAGCACATGTGTACTAAGTGCTCAATTTTTGAGAGACAATTGCAAGGGTTGCATTGACAGCAAAATGAAACTTAGGACATTACAACGAAAGCACACAAGAGAAAAATGTGCCTTACAAAAAAAACTTGTGGGCCTCAAGTCGGATATTGCTGTTGTGAACCATACATTGTCAGATAGGGGGTTGAAGTTAAAGGCTGTGAATAAGCATGTGGAAAGGAAAAAGGAGATTGAAAGTAGACTGAGGACAAAAAGGGCTAAGCTGAAATCAGAGATGAATGGCTTAACGAGGAGGTTGGATAGGGTGAGACACAAATTAAGGAAAAACGGACAGATACACAAATAGGCCTTTTGGGATGTCCTAGGTATTTTCGTAATTTTCCGGAGCCGCCATAACTGTTTTACTTTACTTATCCTGTGTTATAAACAATGGTGTTCTAGTGGAACATTGTGTTGAAGTGTCGTAAAAAATTATTTTCAGCATAATTGTACATCTTTAAAAACTTAGCAAACATTTTTTTTTTAAGTATTACTCTTTGCAAGGTTAATCTACATTAGAAATAGGATCTAATCTAGAAGTATAAATATATATATATATATACCATATCATGGATGCACGATGTTATGCAAACTTTTCTTGGTTTTTCTTCTGTTCTGAAAATTGTTCGGGGTACTGATTTCTTACAGTAAATGTTGCATTATTTTTCTGCTTTTTCTTTAAAAGTTAGAAAAGGTTTGGAGTAAAAAAAAATAAATATATTTATATAAAAATTATTCAATTGGCAGAATATTCTGTGCTTGAAAAAACATGAGGGTTTGTCTTCGCTTCAGTTAATCATATTATCAATCGCTTTAAAATTTCAATATAATTATACAGATCTAAAAAAATTAGGTGATTGATCTGTATCTATATGTAGATCTACAATATTGTGCCTCTAATGCTTCTGATAGACTAGGCTTTGATTACACTGGCTTCACTAAAATATTACATGTATTGTATTAAGACTATACTTTGTAAATCTCTAAATCTAAATCTAGCACCAGTAGTCTCTGCTTCGGGCGTTTTAATCAGAACTAGATCTAGATCTAGCTTGATCTAAGTCTAGATATGTATAATGTATTTAAATACATTTACAGAGCAAGTTTATGGATGTCTCATATTATTTTAGTGCTTTATTTTTAAGTTATGATAATGAAAGATGGCAGTTTGAGTGATCTCTCACGGCCTCATTCTATAGCGGGGAGGCGCCGATTGAAGGCCAGAATTTAGTTAAAACTGTCTTAGTTTCGCTATTTTTAAGTATTGAGAAACCTGAAAAATTTGTTGGCTTAAATCTCAGTAGAAGATTAACTACGTAAGTTAAAAATGTTTATAAATAGGCCAGGAAAAATGCTGGTACAGTGCTCTTTTTATGCTTGTTGTCCTGGAAAGGAAGTTTGTTGTGACCAAAACTAATATGTTGGACGACCCTAGCAACCACTGAAACGAAAGGACAAAAAAGTTGAAGTTTTTGCTCAGTCTGGACATCTGCATGTCCTCATTAGCCTGTGGGGTGAGGAATCATCATGCTGCAGCACAGGAAATAAAGAATTAAATTAACTTGCCAGGAAAAGAAATTTGCTGAGAAGAATAAAGAAATAGAAGAGCTTAAGAAGGAAATTAGGGCATTGAAAGGGAAGGTGAAGGATTTGAAAGATACAAATGATTATTTGATTAGTTGTTTGGAAGATGGAGATGAAAATGAAACTGATGAATGTGTGCATGGTAAGATGTATGATACGAACATGAAGAAGGCATCATATAGAGCAATATTGGCTCAAGTGGGAAATCTGTTACAAACAGTTGTTGGTACTCTGACAAAATCAACTGTGGTTAAAACACCCTCAAAGTCCACAGCAGCAAGGATGACCCATGAATTAAGTGTATTGTCCAGTATACAGACAGTTGAGTGCCTACTCCAAGCAAGTGTGGCCACCATCAGCTGGGATGCCACAACAGAACTTGGACATCACATCAATGAAGTGCACATTCGTATGGCTGATGGAAGAACTCATACAATTTCAATCAACAGACTTGCTGGAGGAAAGGCAGAAGATTACAGCAACCATGGAGTCAAAGCCATCGAAGAAATGTGTCAGACATATGCTGACTTTCATGGAATGTCATTTGCTGTTGTTCATGGGATAGTCCTGTCCAAGATATTAAGTGCCCTTACTGACAGAGCTGTTGTTAACCATAAGGCATGTCAGTTAATCAACCTTCACTTTGGCCTTGAATTGATTGAGATGAATTGCAACATGCATGTCCTTGATGGTTTTGCCAATGAAGTTGGTTCTGCATTGAAGTTGTTAGACACCAAAACTAGGCTGGATATAGTCTCTCAAAACTGAGATACAAGAACACTGGAGACCCTTCAGGTTTTAAGGCCTTCCTCACAGCTTTGTCCCGTGCACTTTTAGTTAGCTGACCAGTGCTGACCAAGTAACTCTGACCTAGGTCATGCAGGGGTCAGGTCACGGGTTACCTGTGCAATGAGCGGTCTGCTAGCACTGGGCTTATTACAGTTAATTCTTTCAACCTTTAAACATTTTAAAATACAAGCATAACAAACGCGCGGCTAGAGTTGGATTTTTTAAATTAGGAGTATCTAAAATTGTTTTTGTTTATAAACTTGTACCTATCTTCCTAACTTATGTAGTTTTTTCACAGTCTCCCTTAGAATCTAAGGTATAATTTCTATTTTTAGACAGACATGTCATTAATTTTAAATTGCAATATCATCAAAGTTAAAGGTTAGATTTCATTCAAAGTTTTGCGAGAGTGTAGGAGAAGTGTGTAAGTTAACACTTCCCAAAATAAATCAATGGAGTCATCTTCGGCTTTTCAGTTATACTGCATTTTAATCCAATATAATCCATTTAAAGTCATATCCATCTCTCGCTGAACAGGTATACTCCACAATCTTGATAGGAAGCAAATAAATAACCTACACTGCTCACAGTCACACACAACAGTTACTTGTATCGTTACTCAGCCACATACAATAAATAAGATAATGATGAAATAAATAAATTTAAATACATTTTTATCACAGATAGATTGTACCAACGGTGGAAAATTTAATTGTTTGAAAAATGAAGAGAAGGATCTACTTGTAACAGATGTGCTGATAAAATGTGTTTCAGTCTATTTAATGGATTTTTAAAGCCTCGTGCCCTGTGTTCAAGGGCAGCGACCATCTGATGACTATTTTCCGTCCCTTGCTCTCCTAACAAGCCCAGTCCGAACTTGTACTGTTTTATGTGTGGGATGCAGTGTTTTTCTAACAAATGTTGTTTGGGTATGACTTTATGTGGAAACATCCGTCTGTATGTGATCATGTAAGTGTCTATTGACTTTTCTATTTCTGGTATTGAGGTTTGAGGGATGCTGTGTGTGTGAGATATAAACTTATGAACTATACTTAATGCTCTGTTGAGATCGTTGTAAAGCATCTGTAGTGTACAAACTTCATCAATGATCATTGGGTTAGTTGTGCATTGTTGGGTGCTTGTGACAAGTGTTTGGGTGAGATCAGTATATACTTCAGCTTGGAGATATTTATTACAGTGATTTCCTACAAACGACCTGCTGTGATAAGCTTGGGGTGTAATTCTATGTTTATTTAAGACTATGTCTAAAGATGAGGCTAAGGGACCTTCTCTGAGAGAAAAATCTTTGTAGCTGAGAGAAGAAATGAGACTTTGTGTGTTGTGTATCTGTTGCATGTACATGTCTACTTGCTCTTGTGATTCGCTTAATTCGCTAAAACCCAAACACCCCTCTTCATGAATTAGTTTCTCTTGCAATCTTTTTGCCTCACCCCACCTTGACCCATATTTTTTCAAAAGAATCCCTAAAGGTGTTAAAAATTCATCAGACTCCCGAGCCACTTCTTTATCTAGATTATTAGCTGCTACTTCTAACAACTTATGATGTTTTAATACTACCCCTAACAGAATATGTAAATAAGGTGGACTGACTCTATCTAACTCTATGTTAATCAAAGGTGAATACACACAGTTGTAATATTTGTTTGCGTCTTTTTTCTGCCCCTCTCCTTCATCCATAAATGTTTTGTTGTTGGCGAGCAAGCTGTCCAGTGATCTGAGTTGACACATATCACTGTGTTTATGCATGTCTTGTCGTGGCATCAGGCACCACAGGCATGGATAAGTGCCCTGAGGGCCCGAGAGGCCATAAATTTTGCACAAAAAGTCATAATCTCCATTCAGAAAGATCTTGATGGTTTTATCTCGCCATGAATGTGATTGAAGTGCAGTCAATTCATCCTCTAACCCACCCTTTAAGAACCTAACTATGTTTTCATGAGAATCACAAACTGCTGCTATTGCTATGACAACTGTGTTCTGTCGCGCATTTGGCCTTTCTATATTTGCTATCTGGAGAGTAAATTTTAATGAATTTTTGCCATGATTCCCCCCCCAATTTTGACCCATATTTCATTATTTGGAATTTTGTTACTGTGCCATGTGAGCATGTTTTGTTTGTCTTAAGAATCTAATAAGTTATCCACAAAATTTGTCAAGCCTGCTATTCTACCATATGGTGCTGTGAACCCATCCCCATCTTCTTTGACAAATTCCCTATTCTCTACTTCTACAAAATCTGATACTATTTCTTTTGATAAGACTCTAACAGATCTTTCACTTTCTAACTGGATCCCGACGTTTTTAAGCAGCTTTCCATGTTTTCTCCCCTGCCTCCAACTCAGCCCTAATGTCTCTTTGATAGCTAATGTGTGGTGCCTTGAAATTTGTATTTTTTGTTTTACCCCGGCTGTTTGAACTATTTGTTGTTTGCGTGTTGTGGGTAATGATTTTAACTCTCTTGCTAATTGTGTGTCTGCAGATGTTTTAGAAGGTCCTGCTATAAATGATCTATATCCATGTACAAGTCCAACTCTTCTTCTTTTAGTAGGAGTCTTAACTTGTGTTGAGTGTTTTCTGGGTGCGACAGTTTTCGTAAGTACTAAAGGTTGGCCTCTTGTCTTGCATTTAATCGTTTGCTTGTCTGGATCGTGGTGCAGCTTTCTTCTAACTAAATGTGTACTGAGTTTCTCTTCTTCTTTTGACAAAGGTGTGTTTCTTGATGGACTCAATGAATGGCTAAAAGTTGTGTAGTGTTTTATCATGGGTGAAGTTGAGGTTTTTCGTGGCATTGGTGACTTTAATGGTGTGGATTCTGCAACTGGTATCATCGGTGAGGCTAAGCGTGCCGGACTGGGCTGTAACTGTAAGGTATTTGTTGCATCATGTGGCTTATGTGTGTTGATGTGTGAAGCTGCTTCACTAGTGTCTGTTATGTCTTGTACGTCGCTAATATTTTGTATACTATTATCTGGAGTTAGGCGCTGAGTTAACTGTTGTAATTGATCAATAATCGTCACACTAATAGATCTTGTGCTCTGTAGATGTGATTCGTTAAAAAAAAAAGGATGAACTATCTGCTTCTTGCATGCACTGTTGGCTTGTGTTTGACATAATTTCTGTGTGGTATAAATCAGTCGTGTTCAATGTGTCAATTGGTGTTGAGCTGGGACCTGCAGTTGGTACAAACATATCTTCACTTTCTCGTCTTTCTTTCGTTTCTGGCCGTATTGAAGGTGTTGTGTATGTGCTGTCTGTTGGTTTTGCTTTTGGTGAGATGGTTGGTTGGTGACACAGACTTCGTCTTCTCAAACACCCTAAAGATATTTCCTCTCTGTGTCAACACTATGTGCATTGGTCCGGTTTAAAGGCTGGATTAAAGGAACACCATTTAGCTTCATGGGAATAGAATGTGTCTCTCGCTTTTTGAATTGATGATACACTCTGTCTTTTCTTAATTTTTCTCATTGCAAAGTAACACTTGTCACATAGATACGTAGAGTGCATGTCATCTTTGTCATCTTTGACATTCAAACCACAGATTAACAAAATGTCACTCTGTGAGTTCACACATAAACGTTTTCTCCGATTTTTTATTTTCTGCTTTGGTGTTGCAAGCAGTTCACCACAAATTCTGCATACATCATTTAAACACTGTTTATGATAGTCTAAAGAATGTTCCATGGTGGATCGTTCAGAAAGTTTGCTAAAATTTGAAAAGAAATGTAGGTGCAAAATTCAGGTACTTAAAGTAATGACTCCACGAATTTGTAAATTTGAGAATAAAGAAGAAAACCTTGGTTTTAATAATTAAAAAAAAAAAATTAATTTGGTCCTTATTTTTTTTAATGTTTAAGGCATTTCTTAATTAAAGAAAAAATTAATGTTACTATAAAAATCAATCTTAACGTAATTTTCTTTCTTTTCTCACACTCACAATTTTAAAGATAGAAACACCAAAGTTTCACAGTAATCCAGAGAAAATCTGTATGATTCAAGGCTTAGTATCAAAAGTACTCCGTGTGGATGCAGGTTGACGGTAGAAATGGTTAAATGGGGATGGAAATTTTGTTATTCAATTTTCTGGACTAGCCAGGGTAGAAACGTAACACCCAGACTGTATGACCCCGGGCAAGCCCAGGTCAGTTGTCAAGACCAGGAAGATTTACGGGTATGGGTGGCTGGTGAGAGCTTTAACTAAAATAGAGGAAAGGAAGAAGATAGTTGGCGCTGTGTCCTGAGAGTGAACAACATTCCAGCTGGAATGTTTGTGAGATATGTGGGTAATCGGCTCCACATCATGTTCCACATGGGTGGTGTCATTATCCACTATTTAAATGTTCTGCTGGAATATGAAGGAAAGCTGAAAGTCAGAGTTCTCCATGAAGTTTTTAAATGAACACCTGATCAGCCAGCTTCAAGCCATCACAGGGCCATGGATGAGCTTTGTGTACAAGAATAAAGATGACTTGTCCAACCTCCAGATGAGTGAACACTTCAGAATTGCAGAGTTAATGATTGAAGCCTGGACCACCAACCCAGCGGAAATGGTTTCTTCAGACAAAGATGTCTTCTTGCAGCCTGTTGTTCATGACCCTGTGATAGACTCACTGCGCTCACCTAACTCTATTATGTTCAAGATGTACTGAAAGCTATTCTGCCGTCTATTTCATCTGTGATCACAAGGCAGCTTGGCCATTATTTGTCTGGAGATCTGTCCAATCCAAGCCCTGATCTTTTCGCAAAGACAGCAAGTGCAGCTCCACATAACATTTGGGCAGAGCGTGTGATAGGTATGACTTGTCAACTATGAAAGAGATGTCCCATGGCCACTGCTGGATTTTTAGGCTCAAAAATAAAAGCCAAGACAAGTAAAACAATGGACTGGTTCGATGGGAAAGAAAGTGTTTTGCAGGAACAGTTGGTGAGTCTTGCAAGGAGAAGGGCTGATGTTTTGAGAAAGAGGAAGAAAGAGATTGAAAGGGGTGTTGATGAGGAGATTGAGGGAAGGATGAGAGAGGTAGCTCAAGCAAGAACTTCAGAGTCGAAGAAACAAGTTGACAAAGATGTAAGGAAAGCATTTGAGGAGAAGAATGTGGATGCAGCTATATTTCAAGAAATCCATGGCATGCAGCAGGAACAGTTATAGCAGATGACGAAGGATGAATTGATTCTTGGGGTACTGTTTGAACACACATGTTATCATAAGGAGTTGAGGAAAGACTGCACATGGAATGCAAGGGTGATGGAGATCAGACAATAAAAGATAAAAGGGAGCTACTAGAAATGTGACGAAAGTGCGGATGAATCAGAAAACTATGATGTGAAAATTGCTGACATGATGGCACACATCGTTCTGGGGGATTTTCTTTTAATTTGATGATGTGATCGATTGATGCTGCAATCTACGTCTGCAACGATGGATTATTTCGTAAGATATCATAATATATTTCTTTTTCTCTATATATGAATTTTTTTTTGTTTTGTTTTGTAATATAACCTATACCAATGGATTATTTATAAGTAAACAAGCAAAAACATACAAGACTTGTTGTCATAGCATTTACAGTTATAGAGTTATGCATAAAAATGCATTTCTCGGACCCAATTTTCAATCCTTTTTTTCACTACGTGATATCTATCAGTCTCCGCTCACTCTTTTGATCATATCTCAGAAACTAAAAGTGCCAGAGCAATAAACTCCAAATGAATTTTTCTTGTTTTTTTTTGTTTTTTTTTTTAATCCAATGAAACAATTTTCAAAAGGATCTAACAACTTTGAAAATTTAGTGAGTCTACCTACATTGGAATGCTGAGGAATTCTACGCTGCATTACAACATGCCATGGAAAACATACACAAACAGGATACCCTCTACATATTAGGTGATTTCAATGCTAAAATTGGACATGAAATGTCATGTGAAGAAAAAGAAGTGAAAGGAATACACTGCCTGGGGAACAGAAATGAGAGAGGACAAATGCTTGTAGACTTTTGCATTGAAAACAGACTAGCTATTGGGAACAGTTTCTTCAAACATCATCCAAGAAGACTGTTTACTTGGACATCTCCAGATGGGAAGACCAAAAACCAGATTGATTACATATTGGTAAAGAAAAGGTGGAAATCCAGCATACAACAAACCAAAACATACCCAGGAACAGATTGTGGAACAGACCATGAACTCCTTGTATCAACAATAAAAATAAAACTGAGGAAGATAAAGAAACCTGAACCCCCAGTACGTTTTGATCTTACCAAGATACCGGAGGAATACAGAATAGAAATTAAGAATAAATTTGGAATACTTATGGCAGTGGAAGAAGAGATGGGTCCAGACGAGCTGGCCACTCATGCACAACAAATACTACTAACAACAGCCAAGAACAGGATACCAAAAAGGAAAGCAAAGAGACAACCATGGATATCAAATACAACATTTGAACTGATAGAGGAACGAAGGAATCTGAAGGCAGGTGGAATAACCCAAGACAAGATACTGTATAAAGAAAAGTCCAGAGAAATAAAGTACAGTCTCAAAAAGGATAAAAAGCAATACATCGAAGATCAGTGCAAAGAAATGGAAGAAATGCATGCCCAGCATAAAGATCACAAGCTGTTCAAACATGCACGATTAATGACAACCGTATTAAAACCAGCACCCAAAGCCATCAAAGACAAGACCGGAAAAGTACTTACGGAAAATATAGAGATTTTAGGTAGATGGAGGGAATACTGCAGTGAAATGTACAAAGCAGAACAGACTCCAGACACAACAATAACAGACATGGAGACAGAGCCAGAGCCATTGATTGATGAAGTCAGGTGAGCACTTAAACAGATTAGCTATGGAAAATCACCAGGAAATGATGAAGTCCCCATAGAACTGATAAAAGAGGGAGGGGAGGAAAGCATCCAGTTATACCACAGGCTGATCTTAAAAATATGGAAAACAGGAAGCTGGCCAAAAGCATGGAAACAATCAATCTACATCACACTGCCAAAGAAAGGGGATTTAAAACTATGCAGCAACTACAGAACAATTGCCCTTATCAACCATGCAAGCAAAATACTGTTAAAAATTACTCAGAAAAGATTAGAACACAAAATTGAATCGGAAGTCAACATCGTTCAAGCAGGATTTAGACTAAACCGGGGAACTAGGGACCACATTTTTAACTTACCAAACATACTTGAGAAATGCAGAGAATATAATCAAGACCTTTTCGCATGCTTTATCAATTACTCCAAGGCATTTGACTGTGTGAAACATACCACCATGTGGAAAATCATGAATGACATGGGCTTTGCCCCACACCTAGTCAGGTTATTGGAAAATCTATATAAAGATCAAGAGGCAGCTGTAAGGATTGATGGAGAAACATCGGAATGGTTTAGTGTAGGAAAAGGCGTACGACAGGGGTGTATTCTTTCACCTTACCTCTTCAACGTATACGCAGAAAACATAATGAGGAGAGTTAGACATGACCCACAGCGGTACCGGGACCCTGACAACAAGGACTTTGATTTTTTCAGTAGTCTCAATGTAGGAGGCAGGAAATACCCTG
This sequence comes from Elysia crispata, assembly GCA_033675545.1. Lineage (NCBI taxonomy): Eukaryota > Metazoa > Mollusca > Gastropoda > Plakobranchidae > Elysia > Elysia crispata. Next base: position 513,377 of record JAWDGP010005477.1, on the reverse strand, counting down.
AACTAAGGTATGCAGACGACACTGTTCTACTATCAACAACTCATGGCGGTCTAAAAGAAATTATCAGATCAGTTAAAACTTACAGCGAAGAGCAAAACTTATATCTCAATGCAAACAAAACAAAAATTATGAAAACTGACAAAACCCAAACAAAAATAGACATTAAAATAGAAAACGACACGAAGAAATTGAAGAATTTGAATACCTGGGCTCCATTATCTCCAACAATGGTGACATAAATAAAGAAATACAAAGACGAATGGCAATCGCTCTTCAAAAAACGTGTCAAATGAGAAAATTATGGCATGGCACTGATAAAAACACCAAGATCAGATTCCTGAGAGCTCTGATATTCCCTATTGCAATTGCTACATATGGTTGCGAATCATGGACTATAAATAAAACATCTGAACGAAAAATAAATGCTTTTGAGCTCAAATGCTACAGAACAATCCTGAGGGTGCCATGGACAGAAAAAAGAACAAACAACTCCATATTGCAAGAACTCAATATTAAAGAGGGTGGCTCCTCTCCACCATCATTAAGAGAAAACTAAAGTATTTTGGTCATGTGAAGAGACATGAAGGGCTCGAGAAAGAGATATTGGAAGGACAAGTGCAAGGAAAAAGGGCAAGGGGTCGCCCAAAAAGAAGATGGAGCCAAGACATCACGGAAAGGATGAAGATCACACGAGCTGGACGCATTGCCCAGGATCGAACGGCTTACAGGGAGGCTGTCATAGACGCAAAGTGCCACAAGGGACATGCTACCTGACTACTACCTACATGCCCTTGCAAGATAATTTAGACCATCTTGAATAGAGTCAAGATCTACATCTAGATCTAGTCTATCATAGTAACCCATGAAGAGATCTAGATATCTAGATTAATTAGATCTAATCCTAAACCAGATCTGATCTCCTCGATCTTGTAGGCCTACCAGATGTAGGCTAGATCTACCTTTTTACCTGGTTGACTGCATAAACTAATCTAGATATAGATTCTAGCCTAGATTTTAGAATCTTAATCCTTGAAGTCATAAGGGAAAAACTACATCTAGATCTAAACGTGGCTCACTTTGATGATTATGTTTTCTTTAAATATGGTAATGGAGCAGAATGAAACATGTAAGCTGGTTGATGGTGCCAATGACGGGATTATTTCCTTAACTCGTTACTTCCCTTCTGTGCCAGTTTTCTATGCCCCTACTACCATCATAGACCAAAATACAATAAAATGCATGGCAAACATGAAAATATGAAAAAGATTTTTATTATGTCAAGTAAGATTTAAAATTCTTCCCTTTTCTTTTATTGAAAAAGTTAAAAGGAGATGAAAACGAGTAAGACTGCTAGATTGAAAAGAAAAATGGGAAAGATTTTACATTACACCCATACATGGAAAACAAGAAAAAACCACGAAAATTGTTTTGTGCAAGTTCTTCAATGGGATGATCGTTCAACTAAGCCAGAAAGATATAATGACCATAGGATGACTTTGATTACCGCTTCAAAATAATGTGCCTTTGCAACGAAAAGAAAAAGCTTCAAAACATGTTACTTATTCGGTTAAATAACATAAGTAGAAATTGTTCTGTTGCAGGTTATCTACCAAAAAAAAAAAATCCATATTATTCAAATACATTAATGCTGCCAACTTTAATCTTGGTGTTGTGGACATTCATTATCATTTGTCTCTAATATTGATCTTAAGCACACAGAATACACAGTGAACAGGTTTGGCTTCTGTTTTTGTTGTTAATTTGTTTAACGTTATATTAAAAACCTATTTAATTTGCTTTCAGGTGTTTTCTTTTTTTTTTTTTTTTTGTCTACACGCCTTGAATGAGATTGGAGATTTGGTGGTGGAAAATTTCTGATGCGCTGTTAATTCCAAAGTGAAGGCGATTGTATTGGTAGATTTCTCTTTGGTGGATGCACTTACAAAAGCAGGGGCCATACTTTGACCAGTACCGTGAGATATTTTTTTCCAAACAGCACAATAAAACTATCGAGCAAAAATTTCTCGAACGTGGCCACACTCAGATGAAGATGGTCTTGTTCATGCCACAAATTAAAAAAAAAAAAATGCTCAAAGAGGTTGAGATTCACCTTCTATCAGATTACGTGAGAATAATCTAAACAGCTCGAAAAAATCCAAGACCATGCAAAGTGAAGTACCTGGAACACATATATATTCTTTTCCAACCACAAGGACCTCGGCAACCTGAAAACCATAAAGCCAGGAAAAAAAAAAACCAACAGATCCGAATGCGAATGGTACAAAAGCGCTGAAATACAATCAAGGTGGAACAATTTTCTTTAAGACAAGCTTCTCTGAAGAGCAGGTACGTCTTCCCTTGCCCAGAAATAATGCAACTCCTGTGAATGTCGCAGAAAGACTGTACAGCAACCGGCTCAAGATAAAACAGACAAAACATGACCATCTAGTTATTAAAGAGCATGTTGCTCTCAGATGCTGACTCAGTTTATGATTCTCTGCCTCACTGATTTTTTACCACATAGAATCTGAATAACAGAAAAAACATAAGGGTAGAAACATCAAAGTTTCACACCTCTCTGCATACAGAGAAATAAATCATTATTGACACGACATCTTAGAAAAGCAAAATAAAATTGTCATTCCATGTTTATCCATTTTGTATGGAAAGCTTAGACTTGCTACTAATTAGAGCACCCTTAACATTTTTATATAAACAGCGCATGACTATTTTGTAAGAGAACGATATAAATCTGTATTCTAAATAAAAAGCAAGAAGACTTTATTTTTTTTAAGTTCGTCACTGTTTATGATAATTAATTTTGAATCATGGATTGTGCTTTTATAATGCTACCTCAGATTTACGTCTTTCAGGTGGCTGTATTTCCTGCTTTTGGACATGTTTTACTCTTAAAATGTAAATAAGAATTGATTTCATTCTAAGTTGTGCAGTAAGTTCTTTGTTGGCATTTCAAAAACATTTTATCTCTTGACACTCCTGAATTTTCTTTGGTTATTTATAAGTTTTTGTTGTACTACCACGTTGATGGAATTTTTTTTTTTAATGACACTATTGAAAAGTTTGATTTCAAATGTGATGATACGAATATTGGTACTATTGGTACTGCTGTTTGTTATAATGATGGCCAGGACAACAGCCATTGTCTCAGTGAAGATTGATGTGGTAGAAGCATGACAGTGGTATAGTTGTTAAACCAAAACTGAAATGTATTGCTGCCCACTCAAACTATTGACCTCAATGTTGAAGCGTAATACGAAAAATGCCCTTGCTTTTTTTTTTTTTGTCAAACAATCTTAACATAAAATACTTAGCATCTCAGTTTTTATTCACAAGTGATCTTCGCCGCCTAGTTAGAAATTTTGAACCGAAGCACAATCTGAGTAATACCATGGCAATTCCAAGAAACGGCGAACTACAACTTTCATCAATTTGAAAAAGTAGCGTATAATATTTATGTCTGTCAAGAATAAACACAGCACTAGGAGCGGAAACAGTGTAAAGCCTATAAAGACGAAAAACGTGTATAGCAGAGTCATATCAGGAGGAGGAGGAGGAGGAGGAGGAGGAGGAGGGGGAGGGAGCGAAGTTGTAATAAGTAGTAAGTAGTAGTACTAGTAGTAGAAGTAGCAGCAGCAGCAGCACTAGTAGTGGTAGTAGTAGTAGTAGTAGTAGTAGTAGTAGTAGTAGTAGTAGTAGTAGTAGTAGTAGTAGTAGTAGTAGTAGTAGTAGTAGTAGTAGTAGTAGTAGTGGTGGTAGTAGTGGTAGTAGTAGTAGTATAGTAGTAGTAGTAGTAGTAGTAGTAGTAGTAGTAGTAGTAGTAGTAGTAGTAGTAGTAGTAGTAGTAGTAGTAGTAGTAGTATTATTAGTAGTAGTAGTAGTAGTAGTAGTAGTAGTAGTAGTAGTAGTAGTAGTAGTAGTAGTAGTAGTAGTAGTAGTAGTAGTAGTAGTAGTAGTAGTAGTAGTAGTAGTAGTAGTAGTATTCAGTGAGTCACTTAAGGGAAAACAGTCATCCAATTTTGACTTATATGGACAAAGCGTACAAAATTCAAAACATTCTCACATATTCTCTTTTCTCTTCCTTTCTTCCTCTCTCTCACTCTCTCTTTCCCTCTAACCCTAGACCTCTCTCTCTCTCTTTCTCTCTCGCTCTCTCTTTCTCTCTCTCTTTCATCCTTTCTCTCTGTCTCTTTGTCTCTCTCTCTCTCTCTCTCTCTCTCTCTCTCTCTCTCTCTCTCTCTCTCTCTCTCTCTCTCTCTCTCTCTCTCTCTCTCTCTCTCTCTCTCTCTCTCTCTCTCTCTCTCTCTCTCTCTCTCTCTCTCTCTCTCTCTCTCGAACTTTATACAGATAACGCTTTGTGTATTATAATATAATTTTAGTATGGAGTTAGCAATAGTTATAATAAATTTTGAATTCAATATTCTCGACTAATAAACAATTTTTTTTTCCCGTTACGGAAACAACCAGTGCGACTTAGCAAAATTCTCTGGAAAGAATATGAGAGATAATAACTTGCAGGAAAATGTATATTCGCTCTGTTTGCTTATAAAAACCCAGAGAAGACAGAATGTCCTTACACTGAAGCAATTCTTAAATGTGTCAATCCACTCTTCAAATACTTTACTGTATGGTGAAACAGCAAGATATCCGCTGTATATTAACCACAAAACACGCTGTGTAAAATGCATGAGACAAGAGTTCCCAAACAAGCATATGAGATGATGGGAAGAATGAGTGAGAAGAAAATTAATTCGTGGATAACTGAATTGAAATATTTTCTGTTTTCGAATAGTTTTGGATATGTATGGCTATTTTAGAGTGTTGGAAATGAAAAAAGCATTTTATAATTCACGTAAAGAAAGACTGTGTGATGTATTTAAGCAAAGTTGGTATGGAAAATTAACCTCAAATCATGACCTACATTTCTACTCATCATTTAAGTCTATGATCTACCTAGAATCATTCCTTTTACATAGAAACTTACCTTTCTCGTTACAAACCACACTGATTAGATTCAGGCTAGGCGTATCGAATATACTATGTCATAGATACAAGTATTCCAACAATATAGATATACAATTATGCCCTCTATGTAAAAAGAATATTGAAGATGAACACCATATAATATTAGTTTGCAAGGTGTACGAGAATTTTCGCTTGACATACCTATCTGATAAATTTCTAAAAAAAACAGATGTACGTTCAATTCAAGCCTTCTTATGTCAAACGAAAATTACCAGTTGCGAAATATTTGTATCATTCTATTAAACTTAAAAATGATTTTGTAAAAATGGATTCTGAGAGTGTTTGAGGAGAGCAAATTATGTACGTTTTGTGTTAATGATTTTGAGATATAAAAATGTAAAATTCTTATCTAATTTTTTTTTTATTTTATGTTATGTTTGTGAAGGGTGAGACACCCCACAAATAATCAATCAATCAATCAATCAATCAATCAATCAATCATTCTCTCTATCTATCTATCTAATCTATCTATCTATCTATCTATCTATCTATCTATCTATCTATCTATTTACCTCTCTTTCCCCTCCCTCTCACTCAATTATTATCCAGAATACGAACTGGTGTTTGATGAAGGCAAGAAGTGTAGAACAAATTTTGTAGAACTTGATATAACGCAGGCTCAATTTAGTACAAAAATGCATGAAAAATATTCAATATCAATTTAATCAACGACCGGTTCAGCTTTTTACACCCCCAAAAAGAAAATCATGATTGGTATAAAGATTTATCTGATGCTTTTTATTTAAATTGGAGATCAAACATACACTGCACAAAAATTGTTTTAAAGTTTTGAATAATAAAAAAAAGGTTTGCTTATTGAATAGCTTTGGTCATTGCAGAGAGCGCTGTTTCTAGAAACCTGAACACACGTTATCACTTGCGGTTTCAGTTCAATCTCAAACAATTTGTTCAATATCTCTTTGGTGAGAGTTTGCTGTGTGATAGTTTTTACTGGACTGTTCGGGAAAACATACTGCTACATGTAGATGTTGTTTCCATTTAATACGTGAGTCCATCAAAATAAGGTGCAGAATTCGATATTGTACTTGACCTCCTAGCCCACAAACTTACAAACCCTTACATAAAATCGCCACATGTATGAGTTGTAGAAAAGATAAAGCTTAATGCGATTCTAATTAACAACAAACAGCAGTTTTTCATTCAGTGCCTCAGCCACAATTTTAATCTTGAATAAATTCAGAGATTTTTCATTGAGTAAGTAGAAGAGTGGAAAGAAGAGAGAGAGAGAGAGAGAGAGAGAGAGAGAGAGAGAGAGAGAGAGAGGGGGGGGGGAAGGGGGGCAGAAAGGAGAGAGAATAGGCTACTAAAAAAATAACAATGCCTAGTTTCATTTTCATGAGAATTCCGAGGTGATTCACTACGCAACACTGAATTTTGCGACTGCTATCTTGCCCTTAAGTTTTGTGAAAAAAAGAGTATCAGGATGATGTAATTTTCATGTCTTTTCCTCATCATCACATGCTTTTAAACGAGAATATTTAGAAACAGGTCTTGCTATTTATCTTACTGAAACAAGCTATAGTTAATAAAGAGAGAAAATTCTTCCAATTCTAGGTTATTTCGGTAGCGATGAAATGATAAATCTGGTTGATTACTCCTGTTGCTGTTACAATTTCTTGCTGAAACTCATTTACAATTATATTTAGTGATTTTTATTTTATTTGCACACTTAGTAAATAATGCCTACGGAGAGATTGGTGGTTTAATTCAGCGAAGAGAGAAGGTAGCCTAAGTTTACCGCACCTCGCAGCTTCCATAGATCACGTGGCCCTAGAGTCTCAATTTATCACAACTCGCGCCTGTTGCTTTTTTTTTTATTATTATTTTTTTATTTATTTATTGGAAACATTAACCCATAAGAAACAGTTTAAAATTTTCATTCAACATTCATTTAACACAAATATTTAGCGTGTGTACTTGATAAAGAAATAAACAATTTTAAGGTCACTCATTAACTTGCGATTTGAAAACAAGTGAGACGCTGAAATTAGATTATCTCTATTTCGAATCTTATGCATATGCCTATCTTGAGATGGAAAAATTAGATCGTGATGTTGCAAGGGATTGAGATGTAACAACAGACAAAGTTTTGTTAAAAAAAAAAACCCAATAAAAAACAAAACTTGAAAAGACTCGACTAGCCAGTTGTGCTGTGCTATCATCTGTAAAGCGGTCGGTCCAAGCCTGCAGGTTTATCGCTCGAAATTGTCGTCGTGCAGATTTTGATGAACCGATCCGCCAAAGAACTTTTCTTTCAATCAAATGTTTTACGTTCTCTCCATTTATAGGATTCAAAATTCGATTTAGAGGGGAGCCATGAAGCTAGTCAAGTACATGTGTTGTAACCTGGTAATTACTGGTAATTTAGAAGATTGAAAGACCAGAAAAATGGAAAGGAACTAATTTATGCAGAGGGTAGAAAAGCATAGAAATGACGAAAAAAGTGAAAAAAAAAATTTTTTTTGAGAAAACTGGAAGACCAGAGATAGCCATAGACAGGGCGTACACATTAATGTGTGAATGATAAAAGAGTATCGTAAAAATAAATTGAAAAAGAGAATAAAAATTCAGAAAGATTTTTAAAGAAGTTAGAATCATTGAGGGAGAGAGAGAGAGAGAGAGAGAGAGAGAGAGAGAGAGAGAGAGAGAGAGAGAGAGAGAGAGAGAGAGAGAGAAATTGAGAGGGAGTCAGAGAGATAATAAGAGAAGAAGGGAAGGAAGAGTGGAGAGAGAGGAAGAGAGAAACGAATGGTACAAATCAAACTTCGTGTTTTTAACATAAATGCCTTGATTTAAAGAAGGAATTGCAGAAAAAAAGTTCAAGTCATGTTCACTTACGCGAAACGGTATGGCACTCCATTATAACCACAGAAGCTAATCGAAGGGTGCTTATGAAACTAATTTCTTAAAAGAAAAGTACAGGCATATGAAAACATTCATAAGTGGTTGTCACTAAATGACCTACTGTCGATTTATAACTAATATTAAAAATCTCAGCGCCTTCAAGACTCGAAATTACCGTCTCTTGGTCCACGGCAAAGATCCTAACGCTCTTTGCCACAAAGTAACCACTCAGCAAGCGCCTGAACTCTTTCAAATAATGCAAGAATCTTATGAAGCCTCTTGTTCACAAGACAGTGTTGCTATTAAATTGCGAATTTTTTCGACAACTCAAGTGAAAAAAGTATTAAATGAAAAACCGTACAAAACTCGCCTTCCTGTTGTTGTTTTGTCGTAAATCACATTAAATCTTGTGATATAGTTGTTAAATGTACATAAATCTTTTACCGGAAGTAGTAAAATTATCAAACATTTCTAATCTAATAGTAATTTCTTGGATTGATTTTCATTCATATCATGTGCCCATGCCGTTTTTTATTTTTTAAATTTTAGAAAGCACTTAACGGTTGATAAGAGAGAGAGAGAGAGAGAGAGAGAGAGAGAGAGAGAGAGAGAGAGAGAGAGAGAGAGAGAGAGAGAGAGAGAGAGAGAATATAGACATCATTCTGGAATGTGAAACATAATGACGGCCGACATATCAGATAATAAAAGATAAACGATGAAATTATAAAAACAAATAAGGAGTCTAACATGGTACAAAGGTGTAAAGATATAACAGATGTAAGGCTTTACGAGAAAACAACTGGTTACAAAATAGAGCGGTAACGTTAAGTAAGGAGAGTGATGAGAATAAGGGCGTAATTGCTGGTAAATATTAATTGAAAGACCAGAAAGATTAAAAGTCTCTAATTTATGCAGAGGGTAGGAGGAAAAATAAATAAAGATACTAATAACAAAACTTCTTATAGTCAGACAACGCCCGATTCACGAAGTAATAGAATCAAGTGCACAAAACGATATCCGACAGAAATCACTCAACTTCAAACTATATTAGACTCCAAGTCTGTCTCACAACATTCACAACAAACGGTGCAGTCTCTCCAGGAACTCGAAAATATCACCGACAAAGTCAACATATTTTTCTGAGTTTTACTTTAATATCATTAGATAAGGTCGGCAGAGTCCCCTGTCAAAGACCTCCGAATTCCTTGTTCAAAACTTCCCTACAAGGGTCAATGCCGACCGACGGACAAATTTTTACGCCTTCAATTAGTTCAAACGGAACACCCGTTTCCCTGATCAGTCTTTTGTAGCAGCGTTATCGGTAATTGGTTTCCCTAACTAAAACAGTAACCGACCGAGATCCTGGAAATGTAAGAAATTTATGGCTACATCTTCGCTCCACCTTCGCCAGTTTAGATGTAGGATCCGCCGATTAAAGAATCATTTGTTGTCATCCCCAGATACCAGAATCAAAGAACGTACATTGTTATGTACTTCCCAAAAGAAATATGGGTATGACGTATGCTAAACCTCATAAAATCTATGTAAACGGACGAGTTTTAATACTTTTACTCGGTATTCTTTTTTTTTTTGGATTGCCTGCTATCCGTGTTCCTTAGAAAGAACAGGTACCGCAACTATGTCAGGGAAAACTGATATGCTATGAGGGTGTAATCCATTAGTGCTTCTCGAGAGCGAGAAAACCTTGAAATTCTGCACGCTCTCAGATAGAGTAACTGAGATCTGACCGGACAAACAAAAGCAGCATTCTAGTTAGGCAGTGAGCTGTTGCGCACTGCATCATTTGTGGCGAGTTGTAAGTGTGGGCTTAGAGAAGGTTCGTCTCTATACTGATGGCCGTTTGACACAGTTTTTTAATTGTAGGGCTAGCCTTGTGGTGGTCTCGGTACTGATGCTGTCACATCACAGGCGCTAATAGTGACGCGGTTACAGGAGATAAAATATAATGTCTTCGAACTTCCTGTAAACGATAGTTTTGTATCGGAGGAGACTCTCCCTTGATATCAGTTTCGATGTTTGACACCGATAAGGTTTACTTTGATTCTGTGTCTGCCTTAGACCGTATAATGCATGAATTATGAGATTAGCACGAGTGAAAGGTTGTTCGGTGTACATGTGGTCATTACGATATCTTCTTAGCAAGTTTAGAAGATTTTTATCTAGCGTGGTTGTCACTGTGTGAGCGATGTTACGAGGTAAATTCGGTACTTTCGAATTAATTTTGTATCCCCTCACCCATTAAAGGAGATAGGTAGGGAGATTCCTATCTCTCCGATCGGGGATCTTTAGAAAATCCTTGTTCGGAAAACCTATATATGTAGAGCAGTTTTCGAAGCTCCTCATCTGGATTCGAGAGGCCGAGCTGCGTGTACGCGAGAGAAAGTCTGAAGTCAAACGTTTGCCTGAACCTTTGACGTTGACATTTGCACATCCATTGCTTTGATATTGGAAGTGAGTATAACATCTGTATCGTTGTTCCATAAACATGTATTGAATGTTGATCCCAGAGATTAGATCTAAGCCTTTGTGCTTAATTGATGAGCTTTTATAAAACTGCTACTTTTGTAATTATTTGCAAAGTATAATAGTGGTAACAAGGATTAATTTTTCGTGACCTGTTCTATAGATTTAAAGTTGTATTACAGAACTTTAGTTAATCGGATAGATGTAAAGAATGGTCTGGGTACCCTATGTTTGTGTAAGCTAACAGAGCAGAAATGTAACGGTTGTCACCCATACTATCTGTTTATAGGGGTAACTTACGTTGTGGTGATGCTAGGATTTATTGACCGTGACATGCTTAATAATAATACATGTAAACTTCAGTAGTTGCGATATATGTAGAACTGAATCGTAATTATTGCCGAAGGATGATCTACATGTAGAGCATTTTGTTATTGGAATGGACGCTCCTTTGAGTGCAGATTATGATTAAAGTTTGATAGCGGTTGTAATGATTTTACTAGATGGGTAATGTTGGATCATCACTTTGTTGAGTGGCTAATCGCTAAACTTATATTTTGTATATATGCATTTGTATGAGATTGCGTGTTTTACACGGTGGTTTTGTAATTTTCTTTTAGCGGCTGTATGAGAGCTACTGACTGGGTTTTTAAGTTTGGACTATGGGTTTGGATTTTAGCCCTTATTTTTAGTTCGGTTTTAATTGGTTTCTAGTTTCAGACTGGACAGCTTATTTTTTGCATCTCAATTTTGTTTTGTCGACTGCAATAAAAGAAATGATAAAAACTTACATCAGTATAGTTTTTATTTCCTGCGCACTTACCTGTCGTGCCTTACTACTAGCCACATTACTCATTAGTTTGTCATACCTGGTAGCTTATTGGAATTCGCTAAGTTTACCATTAAAACTAAACGAATACCTGGCGTTGTCGGATAACTTACACTTTCATACACACAAAACATTTCATAATCTATCACACCGAACCTGTAGAATGGAGAGACAAACTTTATGGAGTAGGGAGTAGGCATATAGCCAATTTTGAACAATTTTTGCAGGATTGTTAATAGTGCCTATGGTGTGTCGTGCCACTACTACTACAACTGCTACCACACACACCTCCCTCACGAGTATTCCTTTTAAAGCAACATATTCATGTAATGTTTATATGTATACAGTATCTTTAGAATTAGAGAAATGTAGAAATTAACAGCCAGTGGGACGTAGATTCCTTCCCCGCCTCTAAACTAAGGCTGCTAATTATACACAAGCTTGTCTCCTCCAACCACAAGATATCTGTGCTCCCACGGTACCAGTATTCCCTCATACATGCATGTGCTGAATTTGTAAGATATATTTTAGGTACGTGATCATAAATATATATTAAAATATACTTTAATTCTTGATTTATATTATACAGATTAACTGTGATATACAAAGGAAAAAACAAATACGCATGTCTGGAAAAAGTGGAAAAAGTAAGAAAGAAAGAGTTGTAGGCACATAGAGAGAGGTTTAAATGTAAAGCTAGAAAAACCAGGGAAAGCTACGCATTAAGCTCACCTGGTAAATTAAAAGTGTTGCGTGGAAAAAAAAATTCCATTAATAGGTATGATCCAATAATCCTTCAATGGGTACTGGAAACCGGAGAAAGTGTAAAGACTCAAGGTAAGTCCTTTACTTCAAGTTAAAAACATTCGAAATAACTCTATTTATTGAAAAATTACCGGTCACTAAAATACCTTGGCAATGTTAAAAGGAGCAATAGTTCTATCTCCTTCCTCTGTACCCCTTTTAGTCCGCCTTGAACAACGCTTATTCTTTCAAACAACCAGTGACTCAGATGAAAACATCTGTACCTGCAACAGTTTGGGCTTCTATAATTGATTTTATTATACATATTATAAAATATGTTAGTTTATTGTTCAGCCCGTTCTAGTTAGAACAAAGAATGGCTTTAGAAGAATTGGGGCTGCCGTATCAATTATCATAATTATGTCTCAGAGTGTTTGATTTCATTTCACTAAAACCTGATAGTTTATTCTAGGATCTAAACAGATATCTAGAAAAATTGTAGAAGAAAAAAATACAAACATTTACGTTTCTTAATGATCAGTAAATATGTCCTTAAATCTTGTAAGGAAGGCGACGGAGCCTGCTTTTTTGTTTGAACAAACTTTCAGTAATAGGGATTAGGACTGCTATGCCGAACAGTGTAAAAAATAAATTAGAAGAGTACGAGTCTTTTTTCCTGTTTTAGTGGACGCAGATAAATGTTCTAAGATCAGAACAAAGACATGCGATTGAAATTAACAAATTTTGTTGCGTTAATTATAAACCGTGTGTTGGTTTTTAAATTATTTCTTATCGTATAATCAATCTTTTGCTGAACGATTCTGGTTGCATTGAAACAAGACTAAAAATACGATCGAAACGAAATACACACAGCCAATGAAGTGCTAAAATGAGCGTGGAAGGATTGCTGGTTATACTTAACTGTTTGCAATCGATTTGAGATTGGGGGGAGAGAGAGAGAGAGAGAGAGAGAGAGAGAGAGAGAGAGAGAGAGAGAGAGAGAGAGAGAGAGAGAGAGAGAGAGAGAGAGACAGAGACAGAGACAGAGACAGACAGACAGACAGACACAGAGAGAGAGAGAGAGAGAGAGAGAGAGAGAGAGAGAGAGAGAGAGAGAGAGAGAGAGAGAGAGAGAGAGAGAGGGAGAGAGAGAGACTCTTGCATGCCTATCCCAACGTGGCAAACTTACCCGACGCTATGTACTATGTGGTGAGGCAGACGGTGACACTATGATAGAATTAGACAATTATGATGTAAGGTAGACGGTGACACTATGATAGAATTAGACAATTATGATGTAAGGTAGACGGTGACACTAAGATAGAATTAGACAATTATGATGTAAGGTAGACGGTGACACTATGATAGAATTAGACAATTATGATGTAAGGTAGACGGTGACACTATGATAGAATTAGACAATTATGATGTAAGGTAGACGGTGACACTATGATAGAATTAGACAATTATGATGTAAGGTAGACGGTGACACTATGATAGAATTAGACAATTATGATGTAAGGTAGACGGTGACACTATGATAGAATTAGACAATTATGATGTAAGGTAGACGGTGACACTATGATAGAATTAGACAATTATGATGTAAGGTAGACGGTGACACTATGATAGAATTAGACAATTATGATGTAAGGTAGACGGTGACACTATGATAGAATTAGACAATTATGATGTAAGGTAGACGGTGACACTAAGATAGAATTAGACAATTATGATGTAAGGTAGACGGTGACACTATGATAGAATTAGACAATTATGATGTAAGGTAGACGGTGACACTATGATAGAATTAGACAATTATGATGTAAGGTAGACGGTGACACATGACACAGATAGAAGATGTTCAGTAAAACATACATAGAAAGAGATATGTGATTAGACAAACGGATAGATACACACAAAGGTAGATAAATATATATATATATATATATATATATATATATATATATATATATATATATAGATAGATAGATAGATAGATAGATATAGGAATAGATAGATGATCAAACATTCAGAAACATATAGACCAAGATAGATAGATTACACAGAGACAGGGAAAACATTTTTAAGGCAGGTGAAGACATAGATACAGAAATAAATACATGTAGATTGTAAGGCAGATGGAGACACAGAGACAGACATGAATATCATTATAATGGGACATAAATTCTATAGCTATAACTAGAATATTTTCAAATACCAAAACCTCATGAGAAATGCAAACTTTTTAATTTTTTCTTGTGAGCATGCAGATGGTTACAACTAACCTTTTACACTTTTGAAACTCACAGATACTCATTCCAAACCTAATATAGCTCTTCAGAACCCTTGAAACTATTGATTTATAACACTCACTAGTTGTCTCTTCATGACAATAGATAGAATGTTCAACAGTAATTATAGGTATTCAAATCCCAAAAAGTGATTTCAAATTTCTTAAGTATTATGATATTGCAAGGATGCTTTATTTACTCCTTACCGATTTGCTTCAAGCCTTGAGACTCCAGACACTGTGGAACAGAGCCTGAGTAGATGCAAAACACTTAGGCTGTCGCTCACGGTGAACTAGGCGTGTCCAAAAAACAATCAATTAACCTATTCATCATGTATCATTTATTCTTGTGTGAGCTAGTTACATGTAATTAGATTGGTTAGTTTCACGTCAAGTCAAGATTTTGAAAGAAGAAAATTGATCGTAAAAATCGGGGAAACACACAAACAAAAAAAAAAAAAAAAAGAAAAAGAAAGAAAGAAAAATCTTTCTAGTGACATTTAAGGGTCTGCTAGTAAAGATATTTTTTCAAGGAAAAAAATAATCAGATAAATTTCATCGATGAAATTTTTCTTCGATGATTTTTCAATGTCCACTTTCTTTTTTACCAATAGATACTTTCCATGGCTCCGGCTATGAACTTTTCTATTCCCAGATGGCTTGCATGCAGTTTTGTCAACATTTATTCTCACGTGGACTCTGGTATCACCGTTCTGTTGTTGAAGAATATGATGTCGTTTTCCTCATGCATGTCGTGTCTGGTCACATAATAGTGCCTTTGTGCCATCGACAATGACCTATGCGAACTTGGCCATGACTTGTTCCGCAGAAAACATAGTATGTCCTAAAGAACGTTAATATCTTCCTTTGTGGCTTCCTTGATTTGGCGTAATTTCTCAGTAGTTGCGGGCATCGTTGCTGTCGCACAGTGCACCTGCACAATATCCTCGCTTTTCTCCTGTTCTGTGTGATAAACCTTTTCTCTTACTGATGCTGTGCTTAGGGTGTCAGCGATGTACAGCTGTGAACGTGGCCTGTACTGTACCCGCAGCTTGTAATGAATAGCCGTAACATCATCAGCTGGATACGAAGAGAAGCCTGATGGAAAGGCTTTTTACTAGGATTGTCTCTAGTGGCTTGGGATGACTGATGACCAGAACTTCTCTCCAAAAGATGTATTGGTGGAACTGTTCAGGAACAAACACTATGGGCAAAAGTCCACGCTCAATGTTGGCATAATTTGACTCTGTTTTAATCAGAGATCTAGATGAGTAGGCCACTGGCTGACTGCCTTGTAACAAGCATGCGCCGAGACCTCTTGTGGACGAGTCACACTGGCTTCTCCGAGTCATCAAATTTGAGAAGTCAGGATATCCTTGATTTTGTCCACAGCCTCAGTGTGCTCATGTGCTCAATTATTGGATCTAAGAGGACTTGTTAGAGTGAACCTGTTCGGGATGAATGGTCTTAGGAAGTTCACCATTCCCAGCAGCCTCTTGACTCATGGTTTGTCTGTTGGCTCTGGCATTCCTCCAATCGCCTTTACTTTTACAGGGTCAGGTTTGATTCCCTGGGAGGAGATTATTCTTCCCATGTATTTGACTTGCAATTTCTTTGGATTGAAACACACATTGAACTCTCTTGATTATGTCAGGACTTTTTGTAGTATCCTGTCATGCTCTTCACCATTTCTGGCTGCAATGAGAGTGTCGTCTGCCAAGCAATGTACTCCTTCAATGTCTCTAAATGCTTGGAAAGCCTTCTTCTGCAGAATTTCTGACGCACTGTTTATTCCGAAGGGCATCCTCAGGAAACGGTACCTCCCAAAGGGTGTTTTGATTGTTGTCATGAAAGAACTTGGTCTGTCCAACTTAACCTGCTAGTAAGAGTCCTTTTGGTCCAAGATGCTGAAAACCTTGCCTCCAATTTGAACTCGGATCTGTTCAATAAAGCTGAAACTATTCTTGATTTAAAAAAAAGGACTTGTTTCTGTCATTGTTTTTTTTACAAAACTTTCACATATTTTGGGGCAAAATTATGTTCCAAAGCCTTGTAATTTTTTTTTCTTTCAAATGAGAACAAAATTATTTGAAATGATTTATCGACTGGACCGAAATTTCTAAAATTCATCAAACCCTGTATGAACATTTTATTCTCGGACAAAGCGGAAATTACCTATGGAGCCCTTTTTTAATTATCATCTAAGTCTGTAACAGATTGAAGGACCAAAAACAGCTATTTTTATCTGATAGTGGTACAGAATATTCCTTTATCCTCAGTTATGTTTTTGTTTTGAAACATTTTAGACTTTAAAATATATGCATTAAGACTGTCTGAATTGTTTTTAATTGCGGTAGTAATCCATAACTTAGCTTTCATTAATCTTCATTTCATACTTTAAATGTTATGTGAGATACTTTTATTACATGTAGAAATTAGATGGTTATCTATGTTCTTATTAATAACCAAAAGACTTAGTGTGTAAACTGCAAATTTATACTTTGTACATGTAAGGGTTATATCGCCCTAGTAAGAAATTTGAGGATTTTTTTTTAAATCTATTCTAAGGGAACAAAAAAAAAAAAAAAAAATTTTTTTAACCTCATGCATTTTCTGAGTCTGTTAGAGTTAACATTTTTTTTACATTTTCAATGTAAGGTGGGAAAATGATGTGCTTTCAGTTCCACATCGTCATTTTACCAGGATAATATGTGTGGGGGCACGGAAAAACCCTCCGCATCTCGCTAGGTAGTTTTGCGCTAGACCTATTTTGCAATTCAAGCCCAAGTTCGTAAATGGAAATTTAAATTCTTTAGAAATTCCGTTCATTTATCTTTTCATACCGTTTATTTATTTATTTTATTTTTTTTTTAAATATATAACCTTTTGAACTAAATGATATTGTGAAACCACTTCAGATCAGATTTGTAGCGTTAACAGTAGTTTTAGTGAAAAAAAGTAGGTTCAACTTTGAAGGTCGTTTCGTCAAAACAACACTTTCTCAAGCGGGTGATTTTAAAGCTCTATAACTTTTGATCTAAACAAGACAGAAACTTAAAATAAAAGCAAATTGCTCAGGATTGTTTACATAATCTAAAGCTGAGCTTATCTAATTTTCTTTATCTGGACCCTTGTGAAAAAAAGTAGGTTCAACTTTGAAGGTCGTTTCGTCAAAACAACACTTTCTCAAGCGGGTGATTTTAAAGCTCTACAACTTTTGATCTAAACAAGACAGAAACTTAAAATAAAAGCAAATTGCTCAGGATTGTTTACATAATCTTAAACTGAGCTCATCTAATTTTCTTTATCTGGACCCTTGTGAAAAAAAGTAGGTTCAACTTTGAAGGTCGTTTCGTCAAAACAACACTTTCTCAAGCGGGTGATTTTAAAGCTCTATAACTTTTGATCTAAACAAGACAGAAACTTAAAATAAAAGCAAATTGCTCAGGATTGTTTACATAATCTTAAACTGAGCTCATCTAATTTTCTTTATCTGGACCCTTGTGAAGGGTTTTCCAATGCGCCCACACATATTGAGATGACTTCACACTCTTTATCATTAGTCTTAACCTGGATATCTTAATATTGAATTTGCATTATGCATGTCCTTTAGTTTTTCCAAATAATTGTTTAACCTGGGCGGGCAGAATTTGTGATAAGTGTACAAAAAGAAGGCCAAATTGTTTGAATTGTAATTTTTAAACATACATGTACATTACTTTTTGTCATTGCATCTTTCGTTGTCCTGTGTATCAATACTCTGGTTTTCTTCCCAAGCATATTAATTTCTCAAAGCAGTATGCCTTTGTAGTAATCTTTGTTGTGCTAGATAAAGCCTGAGGTCTTGGGCATCCCGTTAACAAAAAAATTGAATGAGACCTCAACCATATTAATCTTATCCATCGCAATCTGTTATGGCAAAGAAGCTGAGACGCACTCCGGAATATTGTTGTGAACAGCGAGAAACCACGAGAGAATTATGATAGGCAACCCCGCTCAAATGAGTAATTTTTCCCTTGAAAATACATTGTAGATCTTACCTTGCTGTGTCCCCTCTTTTTTTATACATACATGTAATAACTTTTAGCGGGAGCGAAAGTTTGATGCCATCTGGTTCTCATTTTTGCCTTTTCAAAGTCAAAATTAGAATAAAAATCAATGAAAAAAAAAGTAAAACAAACCTTACTGGGACCATAACCTTGTATTGTCAAGTTCAAAACTAACGATAAAGAGAAATCACTTATTGCTGTCCTTCTTACCCTCACGATATCTGAAATACAGGGATCTGATATTACAAGAATTTTGTTTTTGATCCCATCAATTCTGTTATAATTTATCAAGTTTTTACTGTATATCGTAGACTTTTCTCTTTTAACTTTCCTCATTCTTGTTCATTATAATGATATCGGTATGTCAAAATTACATCGATTTTGTGGACTTTTCCCCATCAGCATTCTGTGTAAAAGTTATACATAATTATGTATGAACAGTGTTACTAGTTCTCCTATCCTTTCAATCATTACTATCATCCCGAGAACACCCTCCAAGCGTTTCAAAATTGCTTTTTTATGATAGTTGCAATTCTTGTCCTCTTCACACCTCCTACAAGACTAGTACTGCCTATTTCTTGAATCTGCAACAAAAATTTAAAATTCCAAATGCCTTGTGAAGTCATTAAAATTAAATAAAACATATAAAGAGAACAAAATTGTTGTGCCATATTTTGAAACCTTTTCCTTTCTAAGGTCCATTCACTTTAAACCACATGTACATCCCGTGTGCATGATGTGCTTGTCTTTGGAAAGCGATTGGTCAATATTCCAGCACTCAAGCACATGAACCAACCAGAGCATGCATTTCAATGCACTTTGTCAGGGGGAGTTGGCAACACTACGCACAAGCCATTTAAACCTATATGAGTCATGCATTCCTGAATTGGATTATAATGTAATGCATTGTGAGGAAGCAGATTTTCGTTATGGGTTGAGTTGGCTAATTTGCGAGACAGCAGACAGAATCGAGTACCCATAAGTCAGCGGGTAATCTGCAGACAGTGAGACAGTGGCGAACATGGGGCACACAAGAGGCAAGAACTTTCTGTAGGTTCAAAGCAGCCTTTAGAATACAAATTATAATCAATAATAATATTATTTAAAAAATGATGATGATCAATCAAACTACATGCACAGTATTGTACATGTTTCAAAATCTTAGAGGTGTCTAAAGCATTCCTAAATTTACAATTTCAGATGTCTGATAATTATACCGTACTTAAATCTGAGCTCAGATCAAGTACATTATATGAGGCTTAACTTACCAAAAGCGCACGACTCTCTTAGCTCTGTGCCAATGTACTGTGAGCACCTGAAAGAATTGTGTATCATTTAAAAATGAGGAGGCATGCAGCACGACAAATACAGTGGGGCTTTGCGATATTAAACACCATTTCAGTACATTAGATTTAGATGTGTTTTATTCGATAGTAATCATATCACGTTGCGATTGCTTGGTGGTTGTTTTATTGTAAAAAGTAAGAAAGTAAAAACTTTTACAGTACCTCGGCCTAGAATAGAACCTACTCTTCTTCAAACTGTCTCTCTATTCCATGTAAATTGTAGGACTAAGCATTACGAAGAAAAAGAAGAAACATTCATTATAAAAATTTTTGCCGCAATTACCAAGGGAGATCACTCCCAAATAATTTCAATGTTGGCAAAGAAAGGTTTTTTTTCCGACGGATTCCTTATGTGCCCATGTTGGCATATAAGCTCTTCGTTTATTATTACCAAGTTATCCTCCAAGTGTGGTGTTTTTGCTTTCTATTTGCTCTCTCTCTCTCTCTCTCTCTCTCTCTCTCTCTCTCTCTCTCTCTCTCTCTCTCTCTCTCTCTCTCTCTCTCTCTCTCTCTCTAAATAGAAAAGCAAAAACACCACACTTGGAGGACAACTTGGTAATTATAAAGGATCCAAAAAGGACGCGTGTGTGTCTGTAAAAAGTGTGAAACAAGGTTTAAAAAGATCCAAGAAGCCATAGATAAAGGGATAGAGGAGAAGGAAATTAGTTCAGAGATAGGCAAAGCCCTCCTCGTACCTCATCCCACTCCGGGAAGGTTTTATATCCTTCCCAAGGTCCACAAAGAAGGGAACCCAGGGAGGCCCATCATAGGTGGTAATGGGTGCCCCACAGAGATTATATCTCAATTTGTGGACTACCATATGAAGGACCTAGTCAGCCAACTACTTTTATATGTGCAGGACGACATGGATTTCCTCCGAAAAATCCATGATATCAATAAGACAGGCCCTCTTCCTCCAGATATCCTTCTATGTACAATGGATGTCAGCGCATTGTACACTAATATCCCACATAAGGAAGGTACGGACGCCTGTCGCATAGCTCTAGAAGAAGGCAGAGATCCGGGTACAAAACCATCCCCCTCTTTTATCTATACATTAATACAACTCATCCTTACGCTCAACTTCTTCACTTTTCATGGCAATACATACTTACAAACTCACGGCACCGCTATGGGTACATGTATGGCCCCTACGTACGCCAACATCTTCATGGGGGCCATCGAGAGGAGAGTTCTGGGTTCTTTCCCAGACAAACCACTTGTCTGGCTAAGATACATAGATGACATCTTCCTCATCTGGACCCATGGCCGTGCCAAACTAGAAGCATTTATACAAAATGCAAATACATTTCACACCACCATCATATTCACCAGCAACATTTCGCCCATCCACGTTCCATTCCTTGATGTCATGGTCACTCTACTAGACAACTATATCCACACAGATCTTTACTCTAAACCCACAGACACCTTCAATTACCTGCATTGGTCCTCATGTTACCCACAACACACTAGGCGTAGCATCCCATACAGTCTCGCATTTAGATTGGTTAGAATTTGTTCCTCAGAACCTGCTCTCACACGTAGACTCAACGATCTTAAACACCATCTCAAAAAACGCGGTTTCCCCCCCAAACACACTCAAGCTGCCATTAACAAAGCCCTAGAAGCACCTAGATCAAAAGCCCTACAGAGAAAGGATAGATCCCTTTCAGAGAGCCAGAGAATTCCTTTAGTGTTAACATACAACCCAGCCCTACCAAACATCCCATCTATCCTAAAAAAATACTTTCCTATTCTCCAAACTTCAGATCGATGTAAAAAAGCCATTCCGACCCTCCCCATGGCAGCTTTCCGTAGACCCAAAAACCTTTGTGACTCATTAATGCACTCATCCGCGTCAAGACGAGACATTGTAGGCAGCGGACCATGCAACATCCCCAGATGCATGACATGTACATCCATCACATCATCGACAACATTCACCTCCACAATCACCCGCAAATCATACAACATTCTACATAACCTCTCCTGCCACTCACACAACGTCATCTATCTCATAACATGTAACCTATGCAACAAACAATATGTAGGGCTAACATCACAAACACTACGCAAACGTTTCAACACACACAGATTCAACATTAACAACGATAGAGGCGACGCTGTTGCCAAACACTTTAACCTTCCTGGGCACACCATCAGCCACGCTAAAATAACACCGATAGATCAGTTACTCACAGCAGACATGATAGGCCTACAAAACAAAGAAACATTCTGGATACACACATTACAGACTCTAGAACCACAAGGTATCAACATCAACGACCAAGCAACGTTTCCAATTACACAAATCCATAAACACACCTAACTTCCCAGGCCGACGGGGTGCCACCTTGGAATTAAAAGGAAAAAAAAATAAAAAAATTAGTTATAATACACTAGAGAGCCCAAGACAGACATAGAGAAAGAAAGAGAAACGAAGAGAGAGAGAGAGAGAGAGAGAGAGAGAGAGAGAGAGAGAGAGAGAGAGAGAGAGAGAGAGAGAAAGAGTGAGAGGGAAGAGGACGGAGATGAGTAGAATGAGGAGGGATAGATATTGACAGGCAGCAAAACTGATACATGTAAAGGAAAGATAAAGAACACGAAAGAGAGAGAGAGAGAGAGAGAGAGAGAGAGAGAGAGAGAGAGAGAGAGAGAGAGAGAGAGAGAGAGAAATAGAGAGAGAGGGAGGGAGGGAGAGAGAGAATCCTATACGCATTAAGAGAATGAGAGTCCTTTGGGGATAAAGAGAGATTCACTGTTAAATGTCAACATTAAACAAGCAAGAGAGTGTGTGTGTGTGTGAGAGATAGAGATAGAGAGAGAGATTAGACTTAGAGATGAATAGAATGTGGGAGAAAGAAAAATAAGAGTTACAAAGCATCAGTATCCACGATTTTATTATGTACTTGTTATATTGATCATCCATTTTCACATGTATATTACAATTCTGCTTAGTGTTACCACAACAATCCTACTTTACCACACAAAGGCACTAAGAATCTACATCAACACATGTTTATTTTACTGAAAGAACAGGCTGTGTAACTACTATCCCTATAACCTATAAATGTATTGTTATCACTATTCATAATATGCTATGATTACTGTTAGTCATTTAGAGGCACCATTGAACCAGCACCACAGCCCCAAGATAAGCGGAAGAGAAAGAGAGAGAGAGAGATAGAGAGAGAGAAAGAGAGAGAGAGAGAGAGAGAGAGAGAGAGAGAGAGAGAGAGAGAGGTAGCAAATAAGGGTTTGGTTGTAACTAATAAGACAGAACGAGGCACTGCAAAGGAAATAATGCCGTGTAGAATCGAGCTTTAAGAAAGATAGCTAAAGGGAGAGAGTGAAACACAGAATAAGAGAGCAATTAACAACATAATCATCGTAGCTGCTGTATATATATACGCATAATTCCATCATGTTTGTAAGTAATATTTCTCTCCACCTACGTGAGAATTTGGATATTTATATGGTCTTTCAATCGCCATCCCCGCCTACAGTACCACCTATATTTATTAGAGACCCTCTACATCTCGCCCTGTAACGTATCAACTATCATTCTTCTACATGCGCATTCCCATTTGAATCAGGTGTAAAATCCAAAAAACCTTTTCCCAATTTTTGAATTTTGATTTCTCTACAGACACTAACCAGCCCTAATATTTTATTCCAAACTCGCGCTCCAGCCTTATCTTACCCTCATATCAACGAGGTCACGCCCTCTGCCATCACCATCCCTAGCCATTGCACTGAACCTTGAAGCATTCTGCGCACTGCCCCTCCCCCAACCAATCATTTGTCCCGTCTGAGCCCAGCTCCCCCAATGTTTTGTATAACTTGTTGAAGTCAATTTTTTCCTACACACTCTGATGAAGCCACAATAAAGGCGAAACGTTTTTATGTTTAATCTATACTTGTATTGTTTCTTTTTTTAGTCCCGTAGTTATAAAGTGGTGTGCCTGTCTCTTTTTAAACCTTCTCTCTCTCTCTCTCTCTCTCTCTCTCTCTCTCTCTCTCTCTCTCTCTCTCTCTCTGTTGTAATGTTTTCACGTCTTTCGTCTTATTTGTCGGTCTCGAGCTTGATCTAGGTTTGTGGTTGATTTTTCTATACTTCCCTCTCTCTCTCTCTCTCTCTCTCTCTCTCTCTCTCTCTCTCTCTCTCTCTCTCTCTCTCTCTCTCTCTCTCTCTCTCTCTCGCTCCGGTAGCCTATCTATCTCTTCCGTGCATACGATACTTATTGGCTGGTAAAGGCATATTTGGCCTATAAATGGTCTTTTTTTTTTAACTTAGTTGTTCTCTAAATTATTGCTAACAGGTGTGTGTGTGTAGTCTCTCTGGTTTATGACTCTTTCCCCTTGTGACAACAGTACCAGACGATACAGAAAAAAATAGTTTCCTTGAGGTTTATCTATCGAGGTTGTGGCTCAGCATGCCGAACATTTTGCTCATTGACAAGGGGCGTTACTCTGGTTAAAAATAATTACTACGTGTCCTGTAGACCAAGAATAGCTTAGATCTAGTGCTCCTAGCAGTGAACATAAAGTAACGTATAGCCTGTTGATTCCCAGTACTGTTGGTCTTACTGGTCACACTGGTCACATCATCGCTCACCATATAGACTATAATTTGATCCAATTTTATATGATATAGCGTTGGGTATACGGTTCGATCTTTTTCAAAATTAGAGGTAGATCGAGATTTATTGAAAGGGAATCATTATTTTTTTACTAGAGAGTTTAGAGACTTATTTCTAGATCTAGGTCTGTATCGATTACAAGCGTCGGCCAGTTGCTACCGCCCTGAGCCTTCCCAGTCGTTTCTTGTAAACTCGACTTGACTGCTGGTCCGCCGGCTTCCGAAATTTATAGATTTACCAAAAACTATAATTATCTCTAGTTCTAGCCTATATAAAGTAGATATAGATCTCAGACTTATTTCAAAATCAAGTATAGGCACAACTCTTTAAATTTGGACAGTGCAAGAGTAACAATTTCCTATAAACTAAGAAAATGTTAAAGGCTATAATTCTTGTGGGCGGACCTATGAAAGGTGAGTTTATCCTGAATGAAATGTTTTGTAGAGATCTAGATCTAGATGTCTAGAAACAACTTACAGAGTTAAATGATTCAATTGTCCGAAAAAAAAAAAAAAAGAGAAAGGCTTTTAAAATCAAGACATATTTTTGTTTTCCATTTGTAATTTTTTCTAGATTAAAGTTTAAACCAAACAACATGCTTTGTATTTGTACATATATGTATTTCCTTGTTTATATCTAGAGTAAAAAAAATAAACATGGGATGTACAAAACAAATAATAAAGAAAAAAGTCCTTATGATTATATATAAATGACTTTAATTGTTGCCTAACACAGATCAAGATCTAGTAATTGCCAACATTTATGCTAGACTCTAGATCACATTGGGAACACATCTATAAAGGCTTGACAGACATTTTTGCATTCAGCAATTCATAGTATAAAAACTTTTCTAGTTCAGTGCTACTGTTTTGAGGTCAGCACCCTCAATGTGGTTTCTGCTATGAACCACGCAACAGGACCTGAGGCTCTCAGATATTGGATCTAGGCACAGATGCACTCTCAGTGCCACCATGCTGACTATCACTATCAGACTTTTATTTGTTTCAAAGTCAGGCCTTTCGGGATATCTTGGACATTAATCTCAGGCGCTGAAAAGGCAATGTACCTTTGCTAGAAATGTCAACCAAGATTATGGTATTTTTCTCCTTTTTGATCCAATTGATGCTAAATGACCCAAGGCCCAAGATTCAAATTTTGTAACGTTCTATAGGTCTAAGTCTTTCTAGAATTATGAAGTATGCACCTGTTAAGGGTAGAGATCTTTCAACGATGCTTCAAGGCAAATTTTACCTTAAAATGACTGATTCTATGCCATGGTGAGCCATATCAGAAGTGACAATGAAAAATAAGCTTACGAGCTGCTGAGGCCAAGAGTCTCAATTCCTCTCGGTATCTGACAGACAAACTCCTGGTCCTAGGTGTTACGGTTCCTTACTTCCTAAATATTGTCCTTGGCTTTTGTGCAGCTTGTCAGTATCAAACATGAAAAATACCTCTTCCATTGATTAAATGAATCTAGTTGTTATATTGATATTAACTGATTAAAATTATAAAAAGTTGAGACTGATCATTGTCTTAGTTGAATCTCTTTTAAGAAATAAAAAACTTTTAAAAAGTAAGACAGTGGTTTTGTGGACGTGTATCTAAATTTTTTTTTTGCGTGTGTCCTGAAATTTAATTCAATACATATTTGGACCCAGGTACCCGGTTCCGGCCCTTGTCTTTAGAGTTGCCCAAGCCTCTCTTTCCTGTTGCTGGGTTCCCAATAATCTATCATCACATTGAGGCCTGCAGTCAGGTAAATTACTCCTGTGGGCACGGGAAATCTAACCATCTGCTTATAGAAATAAAACTGAACAAAAATCAGAAAAATATTTTGACAACATTTGACCTTAATCTCAAACTTTTTGCCATGAATAGATTCAGGAATAAGCCTTACAGCCTTTGCTTTTAGCTTAGAATTATAAGGATACTTTGTATGAGTTAAAATTTAGTTATAAAATTGTTTGTAAACATCAATTTGAAGGCAAATGCATAATTCCTTTTTTTTTCTTTTTTTTTTAATCTGTGTGTGTGATGTTTAAATTCAAATGCACGCACCAACTTAATCTTCATGAACAAAAATTGCTTGAAATGTCTCTTCTTTGAGTGATAAACTGGAAACATTCATGAAGCATTTCTAAAATGAGTAACCAATTTTTTAAAACTTGTGTTGTCAGATTTTCCTTAATTTACAACTAGTTAATTACAAATTGCCTTTATCTATAGATTTTGAAAGCTATAATTTAAAGCTCTGTTTATGATCACAAATTGCTAGAGCTCTTTAAAGTTGTATATTTTTTAAATCAAATAAAATTCTTTATTGAAGTAATGTTCTGATATATATTTTGTTTATTTACTGTGTTTCTGTATGATTTTTGTAAACATGGCCTGCAGGTTCCTGGCCTGCGTGAAATTCTAGTGATTGGCTTCTACCAGCCAAATGAGGCCCTCAACAGGTTCATCTCTCAGTCACAGCAGGAATTTCAGATTCAAATCAGGTAGTTCTATATATGTGAACAATTTAATTAAATTGAAGGTTTCAGGTCTGTAAAAGTGAAGTAGGAATCTTTGAGAAAGTCATTTCCACTCAAAATACTGTGGAAACTTACCAGGCTGTAAGCAATGTCTTTTTAGAAAGGTATTCTGTTCAGATTTTTGAACTAGAGCAAAGGAAACAAGCATTGCACTATTATATTTGACAGACTTGTTAAAAAAGTTTCATCTGACCTGCTGGATGACCTCCTGCCCCCTTTCGCGGAGTTCGTTTTGTAAATCTTACAATACATTGATCTTATGGCTTAGAATATTAGCCAGTTCTACATCAGAATTTTTTCTTCTAAATTTTCTCAAAATAAGATCAATTTCTTTTCCTTGTAAAATTATATCACCCAATTAGTGACTAAAAATTCTGAGCAAAAATAAAAAAAAAAGAAATTGAAAATGTCTCTTCTTTTCCTGTCAGATATCTGCAAGAATACACAGCCTTAGGCACAGCAGGTGGGATCTATCACTTCCGTGATCAGATTCTTACAGGCAGTCCAGAGATGTTTTTTGTAATGAATGCAGATGTGTGTGGTGATTTTCCTCTCTGTGAAATGGTTCAGTTCCATAAGGACAAATGCCCTGATGCAAGTGGGATAATTTTGGGGACAGAGGTGGGTGATACTTTCAAACTTTTCTTTTAGTGATATATTGTTGATCCATTTCTTTTAAATGTTACATTCAAGATTAATTAATTATTTCTTAGAAAAAAATATCTCACTATTTTGTAACCAGTGGATCTAATATATATTTTCATTTCAGAAACTGTCCATCAAATTTTGAATTGATAGTTATTTACAGTTTTATGAAATGGTTATTTCTTTCCACTGAAAACTTGTTAACAATAACAGTTCTAAGAAAGGAAAAGATATTTATAAAAGTTTCTGAAGTTTACCGTTATTCATAATATGACAAGGTTTTGAAGCAGTTATTTTGATTGATCAAACCACCGAAGTTTTCAATTCCACTGTGGATAGTAAAGAATAAGTTTAAAAAAGAAATTAGGGTCAAAATATGTTAATTGTTTTCCATTTTGATGTTTTATTTTAGGCAACAAGACAACAGTCACAAAACTATGGATGTATAGTTGAAAATAAAGACACACATGAGGTGGGTTAAAGATCCAATGAATAATATTTTATATCACTTTTAGCAAGCGTTATGGAGGTGGAAGGGAGGTGCTTCGTGGGTTGT
The DNA here is from genome assembly GCA_033675545.1 of Elysia crispata. Classification (NCBI taxonomy): domain Eukaryota; kingdom Metazoa; phylum Mollusca; class Gastropoda; family Plakobranchidae; genus Elysia; species Elysia crispata. The sequence continues at coordinate 485,340 of JAWDGP010005477.1, read as the reverse complement.
AATATCAAAATAAAAACTAGATTTGAAATAAGTTTCCATTTTCAATCTTTCCAATGTACCATCTTCTTTACAGATCTTATTTTCTTTTTTTTTTGACCTGGAAGTATTAAGATTTTATTGTATGTTTGAGAGATATTTTAATATCTACAAAGAACAAAAAAGAAAGATGCATTTAAAACATTGCATATTCTTCCAAGAGAGGGAATGGTTTATAGACTTAGTTGTCCTTGACAGTTTGCTGCTAAAGTTGCAATGTATTAAAACCAGACAAATGTTTAAAGATCACACTGACAAGCTAAGGTGTTCATCATTTCAATATTTTATATTCTGCATATAATAGATGTCCTCTACTAATTAAATCTTATCTTATTATAATGACTAGTTTTCTCTCTCCCTCCTCTTCTAACATTCAACTAAGCGCCACAAGGACAAGGTACAGAAACTTGGCCAATTATACATTCAAATATTCAAATAAGGTATAATGCCTTAAAAGAGTTTTTAGGCTTTATTTTTGCTGGGCTTCCCTGATTTAAAGCTCATTCAATTACTCTATGTTTCTTAGAGTTATATTAGTCCACTTCCTGTCTTTATGACTATTTTTTGGGATGTGTGAGAGAGCTGAGTTATTGAGCATTGTACTGAGAATATGAAAGTCCCTCATTCAAATCCTGGCTTCTGCTTTCTAAGGTGGGGTCATTCTCATCAAACCAACCCTCTCCTGGGGCTCGACAAGAACCCAATAGTCTCTGACTGAAGCGGGTACAATTACATTCAACATTTTTACACAAAGTGGGCCCTGGGGCTGGAAAATAAGTGGTTGGATTTTTCTGGTATCTATGTACTAGATGCAGTTTGAAAAGCAAAGCACTTTCTTGTCCTGCAGATTCTCCATTATGTGGAGAAACCAGAGACATTTGTCAGTCCTCTCATCAACTGTGGTATCTATCTGTTTACACCTGAGATCTTCAGCACCCTTGAAGTTACTTTTAAGAAAAACCTTGAGGACAATTACAAGTAAGTGTTTGTCTCAAATTTAAGTGATTAATTTTTGTTTTCATACGTCAAAAAAGTTTGTTGGGACAAATATTGATTGAAATGGATGAGAAAGATCAAGGTATAAATTTATACATTTACAATAAAATACCTGTATAAAAAAATTCTTACTTAAATCATAGCACTGTACACTGCCGTTAAAGAACGGCATTTTAGTTTGCATGCTGCACCCGATCGGGTCATGAGGTTGACCACTCTGGCGGAACGGGGATTCCCCTTTCCTCGAGACTCTTGTTATTAGATCTAATTTTCACATCAAAACAATGGAGAATTTAAGCTCATACTTGAAAGGAAGAAGTACAAAAACATATAATTTGTTAAATCCATATTTAAAAGAACGAGCCTAAATTTTTTTCCCCTTCTTTTCATTTAATTGATGGAGTTATTGACTATTTTAACAAGTACATGGATCTGGAATAATCCTTAGGTGGTGACGTTTTTTACAGAACATTTATCAAAAAGTGAAACAGTTTTGGGATATGAAATTTTTAAAGCATTTCATATATATGTTGAACTTAACACCCACGAAAGGGCATCAGGGAAGAGTTCTCTGTTTTCAAATTATGCGGGTTTGAGTTATGATTGTTCTCTTGTTACAGCAGTGGTGTGGTGTTTTGACACAAAATAATAGATCTAAACAACAATGGAACATCATGGTTCCAGCTGCAGAGTGTCAGTGTATATGAGAAGGACCTAATCTTTACTATTAACAAAGCTGTAAACACGCACTATGAAGAAAACGAAACTTATGTAGAGTTGCACATATATTCACATGGTCTTACTTTACAGGTAAGTCATATGTTTACTTTGCCCTACGTTTTTCAATCGGCAGGGGATGTGCTAAAAGCTCTGTCTCTTTGTAAAATTTTCAAGCTTTTATAACTTTCTTCAAACCTGTGACATCTAAGTGCTTTGAGTTTAATTACATCAGAATATTAATAAAATATTGGAAAAATCTTTTTTATATATATATATATTGGTTACCGGAAATGACTGCGCACACCAAAACTTTGTAACCAGCCGTTGATAAAGTTGGCACAGTTAGAGAAACTTTCGCTTGTTTCCTCTATTTACTAGCTAATGATCTATCACTACAAGGTCTGCAAATTTCATGGAGCTTTTGATTGTGTTCAGATTCTAAGTGCTGCTCCACATTTAACAGTTAAGGTTTGAGGCTACTGAAGAAGATCTATAATGCTCAGCACTATTTACGCTTAGTTCATGCTTAGTAGAGTGTGTGGGATTATTTTAAAAAATCATATAAAATCACTGAAAAACTCTTCGCACTTGACACTTTCACAAGTTTTTTATATTATTTTAAATGTAGGGAAACAATTTTTAAGAGATAAAATTGTTGCACTTTTGAAATATTCCTTTTAAACTAAGGTGTTAAGAAAATCATGACTTTTTTCATTTCTTTTACTAGAAGTATGAAGATTCACCTGCACCATGTAAACACATTATAATTAAGAAATAAAAAATAAAGCGTTATCCTCAGGAAAATGAATATACATTTGATATATTTGGTGTTAACGAGGCCAGATTTATTGCGATGCAAAAACAAGTAAATATTGAGTTATAAGCAGCAATCATTACAATGCTATTGTTTCTGAGTATATGAAAGGAATTGACTTTTGCAAAATTTCTGATGGCGTGGAAGATTTTCATTATAAGAGAGATTTCTTCACATGTCTCAAGGAGTATTTCATAAGAGAGATTTCTTCACATGTCTCAAGGAGTATTTCATAAGAGAGATTTCTTCACATGTCTCAACGAGCAATTCTTTGTCATTTAGTTATCTTCTTTTCCTGAAAATTTCATAATGAGGCTAGGTTTTGCTACATTTTGAATTTAGTATTCACATATCAGACATTTTAAACTTTGAAAAACTGCACTCATCTTAAAAAAGTATCATTTTTAAGTGACGAACTTCACTGAAAGTTTCTGATTCTAGGTCTATTAATAAACTTGTTCATAAAACTCATTTCTTTCTCAAAATTACAAATGGATTGTTGATATAAATAAATTTTTGCTCTTAAAATTTCCATTCATATTACATCAATGGCAAACCACAACTGAAAATTCCAATTATCTGCATTTAAGGTTCTTTTTTTTTATCTATCTGATGTGTAGGCTATAGTCCTGAAGTTATTGCAATAACATTATAAGAACCTGTTTCTTGATGATAATGTGGGAAGGAAGAAGAGGAAGTGGACAAAAATAGAGTGTAAAGGAGTAGGCAGATAGAAGCAAAGTGAAAGAAAAAAAAGAAAGATGAAATAAAGAATAATGATGATTTCTGGGATCATTGAGGATTATCATAAAATTATAGTAGAAGGACAGAAGAAATGAAAGAAATTCAGGATAAGGATGAGAAAGGAAAGGAGAGCGTGAGAGACAAAAGAAGATATTATGATTTTTTAAAAGAGAGAAACCCTATTCTACAGTTTCTTGTTTGTTGAAAATCGTGAAGCTGATGACTTTGACATGCAGTCTGAATTTGTGAAACCATTTTTACTTTTAATGCTGGCTGTCCTTCAATAGCCTTCATCAAAGAAGCCTGGTTCATGTAAATGCTGAACCATTTTATCGCATCTGTTGCATCGCTAACACAGGCAGCTGTACTTTTTTTTTTATTGCTAAATATTTGATTTTTGTATTATAAAAGTATGCTTTGTTACCTACACTTAACATATTTGATAAGAAAAGATAGCAAACTATTTATGAGCTCAGCCTGTTACCACTTTCCTAAGTCTTACTCTTTGATTTGTACTTCTTTTAATACCGTTTCATCTCAGGTGCAATCGATCAATGTCTTGTCATTTATGTATTAGTAATAGATATTGGTTAAAGACATATTTCAGAGTGTAAAAAGAAACTGAAAGTGAATGAAACTAACACACACTACATTATTTCAATGTTTTAATGGTAAAAAAACAATAGAGAAAAATTTTGTTTTCATATCAGACTCATAGAGAATTTTTTTTTAGCACAAATGATAATTCAGGGATTGTTTTGCAATAATTTACTTAAAAAATGTGTGTCCTAATATGATCCTACTGCTTTAACTATTTTGTTTTGACCATTAGCAAACATATCCTCATTAGTACGCTCTTTAATTCTCATAAGACATCAGAACGTTGGATTCATGGTCAATGTGACCACGTTACTCAACAAAATTTATAATGAAAAATTTTATGATACCTCTATTTTGTAGATTTGGAATGCATATATCTTCAAGTGATATTAATTTTTTTTTTCAGCGTCATTTATCCTAGATGTAACTTCTTAGAATTCACTGTTTGACCAAACTTCTGTTGCTGTTTGTTTGACAAAAACAAATGGATTTAAAATCAAGTTTGAATTTAGGATGAATTATTGACAAGTGTTGTGTTCCTTATATACACATCGACAAATGCTGGTCAATATATTTATCTAGACAGATAAAGGTCCGCTTATATTGTGCAAGTGTGATGAGCGAAATACTTGCACCAGAATTTTTATCCTAATTGATTCTCCATAAAATAAGTTATTTATGGGATCTCCCTAACGTGAAAAAATGTGTAACACAGTTTTAATTTAAAAAATATGTTTGTGAGTGGCTTTAAAAACTATCAAATGAACCATGTGCTTTTAATAATGTTCAGTGACAGTTTCAGATAATCAGTTTAACTTCAATGGATGAAAAAGAAAAGTTTTATGTTAAACTTAAAAAAAAAAAAATTCTTTCATATCTTTTTACTTGAGGCAACTTTAGCACATTGTTGAAAAATGTTCACTTCAGCTTACCTCAGGTCTTATCTCAACTTAACTGATTTTATATTTTGTCATAAAGATGATAACAAGATATTAATGTCAGGAGATGCTCTCATAAAGAAAAAAAATAAAGCTTTGTATTTTTTTTTAGTTAACCAAGTGTTGCAGTACCTTCAACACACATTAATCAACAAATCAATATTAGCCTCTAAAAATTTCCATGATTTAATTGATGATATAAGCTGCCAAATATTGATTTTTTTTCCTAGCTTATGGTGTTATCCAGTGTTGAGAAAGGATATATCAATAGCCCCTCAACTTTGTGGGTTTTGTTTGGCTCTTAATGTTATGGATAGTGAGTGCACATTTACAACAGGTGTGCAAATTTGTATATTGAATTTTGACATCAAGATAATATAAATAAGCAGCTTATGAAGAAAATCCTGTTCGCATGAATAGAAAGTGAAGTGTTTTATCTCGTAGTTTACTGGCTGCCTAAAAATCTGCTTGGGTTTAAAGCTAAAGAGGAATAAATTAGATATTGGGTAGGATGAGATAAAATAGGAATAGAAAGGAGATGAATTACGGGAGGACTGGAGAGACAATAGGATAGAGAATAAAAATAGTTGAGACAGAAAGATGGAGGTGGGGAGGAGAGAAAGATAGATAGACAGAGGAAGAGGTAGGGAGGGGGAGAGAGAGAGAGAGAGAGAGAGAGAGAGAGAGAGAGAGAGAGAGAGATTGTGGGGGGGGGGGGGAAATAGAGAATGAGAGTTAGAAAGAGATGGGGGGAAAGAGAGAATGAGAGTGAGAGAGAGAGATGGGGGGAAAGAGAGAATGAGAGAGAGAGCTCTTTTTCATCACATGCTAGTTGTTTTGTTGTTTTTGTTTTTTGTTTTTTAAATCTGAGTTCGTTGTTAAAATTATTCTTTTCATTTTGATCATTCCGCCTTGCACTTTCAGTTATTGTGATCAAAACTGTCACATACCAGGGTAGGTAAAAGATTGATATTTTCCTGCATGCTTTGTTAGTGTTCATACTCATAGACATTTATGGTTGCGCTTTTTCAAACACTGGAACAGGAAAAAAATTTGCACAAAAGAAGAGTGGAGATGAATAGAATGAGAGAAGTGAAGAGGGGCTAAAGAGACAGAAGGAGTCAACATTAAAGTTAAAGGCAGACAATATTTTATCAAACCCATTCTCTTATCAGCGAGGTTGTAATGACAATGTGATGAAGCATCTATTGAGTGGAAAGTTACTACTTTTATTTTTGTCAGCAGTTTTTTCTTTTGTTGTAAAGCTGTTTTTTTGTTAATGCTGTTACAATATAAATTTAAATTAACTTTTTTTTTACAGCTATGTAATTCATTGTTATACTGGATACTCTAACTCATTGCATAATTATTTTCTTGTGAGTTTGATCTGAATTAAAGACTCTTTGACTGATTAAAGCACACTGTGTAACTAAACTGAGCATAATTATTTTGCTTGAAAAGGTATTCCCTTAGCTTTAGTTCAACCCAAGATTAGCTGAGGTTTCTTGTTTCTGTAGTTTCGTCATTTTCTGTTGTAACCCAGTTTTTTTGTTTTTTGTTTTTTTTTAAATCTTTGTTGGCATACCTAAGCACACTCAATGAATGAATCAAATGTAAAAGCAATTGTTTGTGAAGATTCTCCTGTACATCGGGTTTTTCCCTCCGTTGATGCCACCTGTGTCCTTACCTGTTGCTATTGCTTATTACTAAAGTCTATGCTATGTTGTGCACTATTAATTATTAACATGTACTAATTAAACAATTCATACAGACTTGTCCTGATGAGATGAGACTGTAAAACTTTTTATCCCGTGTGGCATGTCTCAGAGAATCCGGCAATTGATACCTTAGAAGCTTTTAATACTGACATGGGTCTTATTTTCATAGCTGTTCCGCTCTGTTTTTCTTCTTTATCTTTAAAAACTGAAGTAATGTGATTTCGCATGTGTCATAGGCTTCTGACCATTACTATCAGGCTGTATGTGGCCTGCCAAACTTGTAGCAGATAGGATGTGGGTCATTGAAATTGATCTTTGAAATTTGGTTCAGGTTTTTTACATCAGAAACTTTAGAATAGGAGTAATAAAATCGCTTGCTGTAAAGGTGCTTTTTTTTTTTTAGTAAATTTTTAGCATCATAGCATGTTTTTTGAAGGTGAATAACTGAAATATACTCAAATTGTATATATGGTGCAGGGTCCAATTTGATTGGATGGAACTTAAGAAATTGATATTTCAGTAAGGAAATGGTTGGATTTAATGTGAATGATTTTGTTTGATGAATTAACATACATGCTGTTCATTGGATCCTTTAAATACTCATGAACCTGTACTCTTTTCCTGTCATTGGCTCTGCCAATTGTCAAGAGCTGCTTATCATATTCTTTAAGGGTTTGTAAGAATCAATTTTGTTTTTTAAGTCATTTATTGAAAAACAGTTTGCACAAAGAGACTTGAAATGACGAGGTGTTAGATTAAAGAGAAGGTGAAATGGAGTTGCAATTCTAGTTGATAAATTCAATGTGATTGGTTACCTCTTGATTGTATCGCTCTTAGAACTTCTAATATGCATCACTTAAAAAGCTTCATGGTGGTGTCTGATTTTATCGTGCAAACCAAGACTTTTCTGGCTGTAAGTCAATATATGTTTTAATCTTTTGTCTCAATGTTGTTACAAACCATTGCAGCATTCTAATCTGCTTGTGAAAGAATTACACATGACTAATCTACATTTCATTTTTTAAATAGTTTTAGCCAAGCCAATCGATATATGTTTCTTTTTTTATCTATACATCTCTGTTGATGACCCAAAAACTCTAGTTGACTATTCAGGTTTTAAAATGAAACAACAGAAATGGCAATATTTTTTTTGAATTTACAATGCAGATTTTGTGGCTAGTCTCTAATTAGTTCAGGGGTTCAACCATTGTTATACTTCAAGAAAATAAAAAGTTGGAATCTTCTTAATCTGTTTAAAACTTTTTATGTCGATATGGTAAACTTACTGTTAAGCGATCGACTGTTGTACTGTCTGTAATTTTGATGTTGTTCTTATTAAACTCCTTTTAGCTCCAAAAATGAAGAAAATATATAATTCAAGTCAACCAGGAACATAAAAATAATGTTTGGAAGGTCCTAGTATTAAGTTAGTGCAGGCTTTTATTGAAACATGTTTGAGAGAAATAAAATTAAAAAAGAGGCAGCAAGTTGAATTACATTTTTATTTATTCCATTTGCAGCCTTTCAGAATCAGTTCTTGCTCCTAACCAAATCTCTTCCTGGATGTCAAAGCTTACGGGATAATTTTTAAAACACAAAATGCATTTCATCCTGAAACTTATTCAGACATCTTTAGTTTTATAGTGTTAGTTGCATTTAGTAATTCACATTATGTAGATTTCTTTTATTTGGATTTGCCTGGGTATGATGGCTGATTTTTTTTTTTTAATTTAAATTTTTTTTCTTGAACTTGTAACCTTTGTTCAGACATTACAAGTAGGGCAAACATGTTTGTCTTTGTCTTTCCTCCCTACATTTTTACGTGGTGAACACCATCTTTTATATTTCTTCCCTCTGCCCCAGCTTTGACTTTCAAACACCAAGCAAAGAAGTGATTCGTCTAGAGCAGGATATATTTATCCCGCTAGCAAACACCAAACAGCTGTTTGTCTTTCCCACCACTCGGTTCTGGTCGCAAATCAAGTCTGCTGGGTATGAATACAGAGAATGTAAGGTGGATGGATTTGGCTAATAGGACATTAACATTTCCATTTTAAACTAGCAACATAAACAATCATTGATGTTATCCGTTTTTATTTTTACTTGATTCTGTAAGAAAGACTGGGTTAAATTTTTTGAGAGTGTCATCCAATCTATGATTTTGATCACAAAAAGAGAGTCTGCTCATGAATTCATGAAGAGCTGATAATTTCTTATTTAGCAGTACATCAAGTGGAATAATATTCTTGAATTATTAGAAATTGAAAAAAAAATGGTGTAATGGAAAAAAAAAGAGCTTTCTCAATAAATGATACTTTTCTGTGTTTTAAAGTGATATGATGGCATTTGTGCTGTCTGCAAAACTGTTCATTCAGTAAACAATTATGCGATCAGAATTAAGTTTGAGTTGGAAAACTGACTTTCATATGCAGCTGCTTCAAGAAAAAGTTCACTGCAACATTTGTCCTCTGAATCAAGTATCTGGCAAACGTCCAGATTTTGATATATTTACACATCTTTTTAAGCATTCAATTTTGTTATAGTGGGAATGAGTATTGAGAGATTTTTTTGTTTCAAAATCATTCATTGTTATATTTTCTTGTCAGAGCTGCTGTGTATGCAAATCGCCACTACCTAACCATTTACCAGCGCACACACCCAGAGAGACTAGCAAAGAATGGTGAAGGTCAGCCACGTATTATAGGAGATGTTTTCATCCACCCTACAGCATCTGTACACCCAACAGCAGTGGTATGTAAACAAAGGATCATTGAATTGTATATTATTTTAAATTTTTTTTGTAGCATCCCTTTTTGTTTAAATAGCTTCTCTAAATTCATCTTGCTGCATCTCTGTCTTTCTAATTCTCTTTCATTATGGATGTATGTTTCTCCTTTTCTCTGTCTTTCTTTGCTTCTCTGTCTGTCTGCCTCTCTGTCTCTGTCTCTCCATCACTCTCTGTCTCTCTCTGTCTCTCTCTGTCTCTCTCTGTCTCTCTCTCTCTCTCTCTCTCTCTCTCTCTCTCTCTCTCTCTCTCTCTCTCTCTCTCTCTCTCTCTCTTTTTTTTTTATTATTCTCAAAAAAGTATTAAACTACAATTTCAAAATGTTGGTATATCATACTAATTCCTTCTTTTATTCTGCAGCTTGGTCCTAATGTGACCATTGGGCGAAACGTAACAGTTGGTGAAGGAGTACGGGTCCGGGAGACCATTGTCCTGGAAGGAGCTACACTGCAGGTAGAGTTTTGTCACCTAAGCATTGTATTTTACATGTGACAAAATTAATCTTTTTCTCCCCATAAGCTCCACCCTCGTGAAGGAAAGAGTTAACAGGCACGTTGTTGATTAGCTATTTGTAATGGCTTAAAGGAGATGTGGATTAAGCATATAGCTCAGTTAGTAGACTGTATTCTTGACTGTATGGCGGAAAATAAAGAGCTGCATTTCTCTGCTTTAAGCACCAGTTGTGGCTCTAAAAGGTTAATCTTAAAATGAGGGTGCTGGATCAGAAGCAACCAGCCTATAAGAAATGTAGTTTTCTATAAGTAAGACAGTCTTCTTAAGGTTATTTAGATTCTGAATCTGTCAGATTCATTGCTTAGTTAATGTTTCTAAACAATCTGTCAATTTTCATCTCTCAAAAGTTACTTTTCTCATGTTAATTACAAATCCAGTGCCCCCCCCCATTTGTCAAAATAATGGGAGGTGAGGTTTTTGAAATTATCTGTATATGATTTAACAAAACTGGTATTAATTAAATAGATACATTAATTAGTATATGCAGCAATCTTGGCTGTGACACAAGTTCAAATTATCATTAAATTTCAATCATGGTTTTTGGAAATGAGATTCATTTAAATGCATTGATTAAAAAATTGTTCTCAGTTTTGCTCATGACGAAAATCAATGTTTTTGTCAATCATGTTGGCAAGGAATCTGATAGGATATGTGCATTGTTAAGGGGAAGGGAAATCACAAATATTTCTCCTAGTTGCCCAAGATTCCTTTAAGAATTTCTGTGAATCAATCATTGATTAATGATTGCCACACCAAAGTTTTTTTTTTCTTCGGCACTCAAGATTATAATTAGAAGAAATTTTTAAAATTAATTTATTTTCTATCACTTTACTAAAAGTTAGAATTTTTTTTTTGCAATATAAGTTTATTAAACTTTATGAGTATTACTATAACTAGTATCAGTAGGCAAAATTATGACAATATTAAATCATTTTTGCCAAACATCATTTATTGAAGGTAGAGGATCTGCAAGTGCTGGAATGTATTCAAGATATGGGATAAGGTCATTTTTTGTCAGACTATTTTTTTTTCTTCGCAGAAGTTTTCTAAAAGGTTCTTTACAGCAGTGAAAATTGCATGAATTCATCTTTTTTTTTTTCTTCTGAAAATGTTGATCTTGGTGTGCCATGCTGATTTTTTTAATTTTTATCTCCAATTTTTGGTGTGCATGAAGTTAGGAACAAAATATAAAAAAAAAATTGTATTTTTTCAATTTTTACTTCCCAATTAGGCTCACTGCTGCATTTTACACAGCATTGTTGGCTGGCACAGCACTGTAGGTGTCTGGACCCGAGTAGAGGGCACCCCAAATGATCCAAACCCCAACAAGCCTTTTGCTAAACTTGAAATCCCATGCATGTTTTCCTCGGACGGACGGCTAAATCCGTCCATTACTGTCATAGGTGGGTTGCAACATCGCTATCTGCTCATTCTCTATCTTTTGTTATTGTGTCTGTCTTTGTTTCTAAATATAACTCTCTCACTCTCTCTTTCAAAACAAAAACCAGTAAATAAATTTATCAGTGAAAGGTATTCTATATAAACCGTTATGACAAAGTGATGCAAGGAACGTTTGTTCTCTTCTTTACCTAATCATTAGTTTTATTTATATAACTTATACGCCTGTATTTCGTTTTTCTCAATGGTTGTCAGTTAGTTTGATAAACTTTTGCCAGAGGGTGTGTAACAATTATCTCAAGCTTTGTAAAGCAATATGAAATTCACACATCTTTTGTTAAATGAAAGCAAGTATAAATAATACTAAACTATGAATACACCGCAGATTTATTATTGACGAGAAAGTTTTTCCTAAAGCAATAGATAAAGGAACAGATAAGGCACAAAACTTTGCATTTAAATTATGATAATATGCATTCTAATATATAGAAAGAAAGATAAATCTTTTATGACCCTTTTTAAGATCATTATCCACATAATTATACATTTTTACCTATGAGTGTTGAAACCTTCGTTTCATCATATTGAATATTTTTGCTCTTTTTAGGTTCTAATGTTCAAGTCCCATCTGAAGTGATCATCTTGAACTCCATAGTTCTGCCGCACAAAGACCTGAATGGCTGTTACAAAAATCAGATTATTTTGTGAGGGAAGTGAGAACTCTCCAGATTAGGATTGATTTAATGATGGATTATCTACAGGGTTATGCACGGGTTGCAAAGGAACACAGCTGCCTTCTTGTGAGATTGCTAAAATTTGTAAAAATGGTTCTAGAGATGTTTGTGTGAAGAGATATAAGGATATAAAAATATGATCACTTGAAAGTTCAACTTCAGTGATTTCATAGGTTGTGCATATGGGAAGCTTAAAAGTCTGAAAGTCGCAAGATGTATTAAAATGAACAACTTACAGTAATAATAAGTTTTGATCAATAGAAAAGAATAGAGGATCTGATTCAACTGCTACTTTCATTAATGTACTTTTAAGATCTTTTTATTTTTTGCAGCAACCACTGCATGTGACTATGCTACTTAATTTTTTGTAATTAAACAATCATGATATATCTTTGAATGGACCTGTTAAGTTATTTTGAGTATGAATTGATTCTGTACTTTTTTTGGTTCTTCTGGAAGAGAAAATGGCTCACTTATCTTGGTTTTATTTTTCTTTATTATGTTTCTTCTTTCTTTGACATTTTTCCTCTCAGTTTGTGCTATCACTCAAGAAAAACAGTTTATATTCTTTTTTGTATAAGATGAATTGGTAAGCCGAGGGAATAGACTGCTAGTTAAGAATCAAATTATTTGTCATCCTCATAAGAATCTCCAGGATATACAAGATTTAGAAAATTTAACAAAAATAGGCTTGTTTTTTTCTCTTTACAGGGCTAACACTGCACACACACACACACACACACACGCACATAGATTTACTGGATGTTAGAGAGCTGAAAACGATATATCACCATCAAATTAGTGCTTCGACTCCACAAACACTTTCATGCAATGTTCTCAATGAAACTGAAGGATTTCATGATTCAAAGGTTTCACTCAATATAATAATTATTGCTTATAATTTTCTGAGAAAAAACTCACAGGAGGCAAAAGGGATTTGTTTCTTCTCAAATCACAAGCCCTTTAATTCTTGCTGTGCTGTTTTGGGAGCTTTATTATGTACTTTCCAGAATGCTAAGTTAAGAGTTTTGTCAACTCAATTTCAAATTCAAAGTTGAAGTGGACAACTTAACTGGGCTGTGTAATTTTAAAAGAAAACATCTTCCCATCATTTATAACTGTTTGTTTATACATACTTATGCATTTTTTAATTTGACAAGTTTCATCAGCATATTTTCTAGTTGTTCAAATCAAAGTTTAATCAAGCCATTTGCTCTCACATGTTGAAATTTTCTAGAGGTTTTTTTTTTTGCCTCTTTTTTTATTGTAATTCGTGTTGCTTTGTTGTTATTGTTATTGTTGTGTATTGCATGATTCATCACCGCAGTGCTGTGGTAGATGGGAATGGATATACCTAGAGGCATATTTGCTTGTAAGTTTGCTTTCTAAAGCTACATGTGATAATTCTTTTTTTTCCTTACTTTGAAAAGGGAGAACTGTGAGCTGTTTCTTTTTTAACTCTGTAGTATATCTCTCGCAGATATATAAACATTGCAACATTCATGATGATCATTTGGTTGTGATGACAAGCAAAGGATAGAAAAAATGAACCTGGTTTGACTCGCTTCATCAGTTCTCATCAAGTCATGATGTCTTTTCATTATTCAGTCTTTGTTTTATAGCCAAAACCTCTTGTTTTTGAGGGGTTTGTAAAATTATTGCAGTACAAAATTCAAAATTATAAAAGAAGCAAGAAAGCAAGAACGCAGAAAAATGAAATATCAAAACATTTAACTTTTATTGCATTAATGTTAGCATACTTGAATCAAAATTAGTAAGTAGAAAATACACATGTATCGGTTTTTGTTCTCTTCAGTTATTTTGTAAAACATTGCTGAGAGTTTATTGTTTATGATCAAAATGTGTTTGTTTAATTAATTTGCAATTATTTTGTCAATGAAAAATGCAAAAATTGAAAAAAAAAAAAAAGAGGGAAAAATCACATCTGAAAAATGTGTGAAGTACAATTGATAAATCCCTGTGCAATCTATGCCAAATATTAAATAAATAAATGAGGATATTGGTAAATAATTATAATATAATGTACTCTACTAAATAACTCATAATCAATTTTTTACAAACTTAAATATCAATCATTATTAATCATAAATTGCTGGATGCTGTAATTGTTATGTAATGAATTTATTTATTTATTGATTGTTAACAATGGGATTGACAACATGTTCTCTTTATTTTTTTTACATGATAATCTTTCTGTCCTTCACATTTCAATGAGTTTCTTTGCTTATACAATTTGTACTTTTTTTCCTTCTTTATATCTTTGTTTAAGCACGCTATATTTTTTTTCTCACCATATACACATCAAACATGGTGTTTTCCTTTTATTTTTTTTCTATTGCTTAGAGATGTATCAATTTTTTTTTCAGCTTACCTGCTGCTTCATATCAATCATTATCACTACCTTTCTTTTATTTAGTTGATTTTTTTGAAAGACATGACCTTCCACTGCCTTTTTCATTCCACATTTGTGTGAGTAAAAAAATTTGATTCATTCTATCATCTTTGCTTGTAGTCAAATTACTTCCCATCAATGCATCAGTGCCTTTATAATATGCTTGAAGTGTGCATTTTAACTGACTTACTACATAATATTCAAAATAAGGTTATGCAAAGGCAGATCACTAAAAAAATTATAATTATAATTGTTATTTATATATGGGGCTTAAATTTTAGGTATTACTCTGTTAGGTCGGCATTCCCTGCTTTGCCACTCTGTCGAAATTGCAAACCCAAGAGGCAACATTTTTCGACTATTTTGCTCAAAGCCTATCCTTAACCATTGCTGAGCACTACTTAAAACTTTAGCTCTATGATTCTCAAGCATAATATTCATATTTACAACCATTATCTTCAACAAGGTTATTTACACTGAGGGCTTATCATTATTCATAAAAGATTGGTGTTTGTACAATTTTGCATTTTCTAACCAACTGAATTTCACAAATTGAAGCTTACTTCCTGTATGCGGAAGCTATATGGGAAAATGTTCATTTATACAAATTTTTGCGTTTTTGCAATTTTTTATATGCTCTTTTTTTTTTGTGGGTAATTTTGTATCTTTTTATTCTCGCTCAGACAAGAATAAGTTTTAAAAAAAAATTGGAAACACAGATTTCAGAATATAATTTTAGAAAAATGTGATTTTTTTCATTTTTTTAAACTCAAATTCAACCAATTTTTAAAAAATTCAATGTATAACTCAAATTAAATATTACCTTAATGTTTTAGGCAAATTCTTTGCCGCAGGTCCGGGGATGATATTGAAAGAGAAAGAATATATGAGACAGAAAGCCCATTAACTGCTTTTAGTGGATTGATTTTTTTTTCTGCACATGAACATTTTATTATTTTTTTTTATCTCTTTGATGAAAGAGAATATGATGAATTCATGGTCGATAAAGTAAAAAAAATTGTAATATTTCTTTGGGCCGATAAATATACATTAACTTATCACTTTGAGAATTAGTTCTCAACCCTGAAAATACTCTCAAATAGAGCATCAAGATTTGCTAGATGAAATTTCATCTTTTTGATCTAGTTTAAGGCTTATAGGATGATATAAATCGTCCCTGAAATTGTGAGGCAAGGACTTTACAGGCATCTATTTTATAAGCTGATCATGAAAAAAAGGACCTTATAAATATGCACTCAAGTGTATTTATGGACAAAACTTGTAAATTTTAGTGTTGA
Organism: Elysia crispata; assembly: GCA_033675545.1. Lineage (NCBI taxonomy): Eukaryota > Metazoa > Mollusca > Gastropoda > Plakobranchidae > Elysia > Elysia crispata. The sequence continues at coordinate 469,633 of JAWDGP010005477.1, read as the reverse complement.
CAACCTACTCAATTAATGTAACAAATTGATTCTTCAGGTGGAAGATATTTTATTTGGGACTTGCAAGGTAGCTTTGTTCAAGTGCAGAAAAACCTTCAAACTTATTACATCTTACCTTGTTTTAAAATATTGAACTGATTACTCATGGAAAAAGTTATTGTATGACTTTTATATATTTTTACATGTATATTATCTATTACTATTGTTAGAGTGATTCAGATAAGCTTTGTAATAATATTATAGATATGATATCTGTTTTTATGTACTGGGTGTAAAGAGTGGTTTCATGAACCTCATATCTCAGTGTGTGAAGTCATTGACATGAGCTGTTTTAATGAATGCTTATTTTCTTTTCCCTTAATTTTAATTCTCTGCAACTGTCGATCCAGTTGAACTATCAGAAAATCTATTTAATTGAAATAATGAAAAATAATTTTTAAAACTATTTTAAAAATTATTAGAAATACCCATTACATTGGACCGATGACAATTAAGGTTATGTGCATTCTTCAAGGGTCAATGATTTTGGAATTTAGTTTTATCCTGTATTAATTTAGTTGACTCTTAGCTACACATGATTTTATAAATGGCATTCTTTTTGTCAATAGAGGGTTTTCAAATTATCCCTATAAAATCAGCATTGTGCTTTTTCTGTCCATGTCATGTTTAATACCATCAATAATTAATTTATGTTCTGGGCAGTTTTGCAGCTTAACAAACCATTGATTTATTCAATTATTGTTGGAAGTGGTATCAACTTCATGGTCTGTCGTAAGAAGCATTCACACTGCTGTGGGTTTAATAAATCATGAAAAATATATGTATTAAAATGAAGGTTACAAATCCAAGTATTGATGAGTCGTATCTTTCTCATTAACAAGTGGTCTTTTGTTATTTTAAGGAACCAATTAAAATGCGCTTGTACTTTAATATCAAACAATGGATGCAATAACACAGAACTGCATTAAGATTAGTAGAAGCAAAAAAGAGTTTCCAGAAAAATGAAATCAATACTAACAAATAAATACATCTCCATCCACTCTAGAAAAAGAGCCCAAGAGTGCTCTTTTGAACCCATTTTGATGTATCCATGTGGTGGCGGGACAATTTGAAAACAGATGCAAAATCAACTGGAGGCAACAGAAAGATGGTTCCTAAAGGGAATGAACTTCTTTTCAGTTTTGCTAAATATGCCAGCTACATATTAACATAGCATACATACAGTGTACACTAATACATAGAAACTATTTTAATGCTGTGAGAGAGACTAGGGGTTCATCAAAGAATTTAAAATGACTAGTTTGATATATATATTAAAAAAAAGCTCATAGGTTTCAAGTAAACCAATATAAATAATAGTGCAAACAAGGATTTTCATTATTTTCATTGCTTTTAGCTTGCTGCAGCAATATTATATCATATGACTCACTTGATCAGTCAGGACTGGTTTTAATTCTAGCCAGCATTGTGCATCTGCCTTTGTATCTAATGAGCAGTTTTGACAGATTTTCAGGTAGGCTTATATCTTTGCATACCCAGCAAAATTTCTAAACTTGTGACTAAATAACACAATATACTGCCTGTCTGTCTGTCTGTCTGTCTGTCTGTCTCTCTCTCTCTCTCTCTCTCTCTCTCTCTCTCTCTCTCTCTCTCTCTCTCTCTCTCTCTCTCTCTCTCTCTCTCTCTCTCTCTCTCTCTCACGTCTTTACTTAATTTTTTTTTTTGCCTCAAGGAAATGTAAGTTTTCCAATAGTCTAGGCGTTAGTGTTGGCTACACATTATATTAAATTTAAATGAAATTTAGAAAAAAAAACACACAAGTAATAGAAAATTAAACACTGCTTAAAGCATATTCATACTCAATTGCTTATGCAAGATAGCCTCCTCACCAATTCTTTATCTTGATTTTCACTTTAAATGAATAAATTTCATGAAGCAGGATGTCTTTTGGGGATTGACTTCAGCTCTGAGAGAAGTCGCTGTGTTCTAGAGGGTGGAAATTCAAAGTATAAATTTTGTAGAGATGTGGGTTTCTGTTAATAAAATAACATCTTTTATGAAGCATATTGATTTTTAATTTTTGTTTTGTTTATGAAGATTACTGATAAGCTATTTTGATGAAAATATTATTGAGCTTTCTCTTATGAATGATCGAATAAAGAGGTACTTTTATAATCTTAGTGGCCTACAATGAAAATATTGTTAATTTTTCATAGCCTGAATATTTATGGGGATACAAGAGCGAAAGACATGTTCGCAGGACAAGGGCAGAAAAGCTGGATGCTGATTGCTTTAAATATCCAGCTGAAAAAAAAAAGAAACAAATTGAATTTTTCTTTGAATTCAAAGGGACTGCCATGTAACTGAAGTAAATCAGGCAACTGCATGCAACTTATCTTTAATAAGAGCAATACATTCATCCCAGTCAGCTTCAGTTGTAATTATTTAATTTCCAGCCAGCCTGGTTGAAGCTGGTTCAATGTAAAAAAAAATACATCATTTATTTCTTTTTTGGTAAACAGAATTGGACAATCATGGTAATAAATGAAAACAGCACAAATGAGCTTTCTTTTATCACACGTATTAATGAACAGAATAGTTATGTTTAGTATCATTTCACGCAGCTATAAAACTTATTGCACAAGGAACGTTAATTTTTAATAAAACATTCATTTTTTTGAAATCTCTAAAACTATTGAACTATCGTTAAGCATATTTTACATGGAAATTAGTGAAAAAATAAATAAGGGAAATTAGAGAAAGTATAGCGTCATTTATAGCTCTCAGGTCGAAAAGACCGTCAACAAGACCCTGTTGCCCCACAGCATCTTTTAGCAGAGACAAAAGGCTGAGGTTAATCCCTAAAAGAGGTGTATTGATTTATCTGTTCTTGTTTGGCATCCAAACATTTCGCTCAAAACAACACATTTTCTTAATTTGTCAGTATTGGAAATTTGATGACATTCTGAGAATTAACCGGAAAATAATTTATTTCTAGTTCTTGTGGTGAATTACCTATATCCAAACATTTTTAAAGTTTATCTAACAGCCAACTCATTTGGAAAGATACACTATTTATTATACTATGATTTCGTCTTCTGAAAGAATAATTTCTCTTTTCCCACTGATTATCTGTTATGTCTTTATGATTGTTGAAAATGGTGCAAGCGCAACATAATCATTCTTTAAATCTCTTTTTGTCTTTATTCAGTTATGTTTGACAAGTATTAAGCGAGTTTCCATGAGAGAGAGAGAGAGAGAGAGAGAGAGAGAGAGAGAGAGAGAGAGAGAGAGAGAGAGAGAGAGACACACACACACACACACACACACAAACAGACAAGGGAGAGCACGCGGAAGTTAATATAGTTTATGTACTTGTTTGTCCTTTTTCACAGAAGAACCAATATTCGATATTTTAGTGTACCATAACAACAACATGGAGGTACCCCAGGGCCAAGCTGCCCCCGATAACTATGCCATTTAGTCACGAGTATTATAAATCCCTGGCCATGTAGGTGTACATCTTTATTCATTCCAACTGCTGTAATTTAAACTATGCTATTGATTCAGATTTCTTGAGCCTTCGGGTAACTAAATTTTCCACCAAGAAAGTTATAGGCCTAGTCTATATATAGTATAACAGATTTTAAATAGACCTACCACATAAATCTAAATAATTATTTACATACGTTAGGCGCATTCTGTCAATTTATCGATCGAGCAGACCTTTTCTTTCGATCAGATTAAATTTTGATAGGACTTCCGATTGGGTGCGTTGGTTTAGTATATTAAGATATGATACAGTATATATGATGCCGAAGTATTTTTTTTATTGGTAATTCATTGTTGGAAAATGATTTACTCTTACTTGAGACATCAATAAGTTCTATATGGCAAATATTGACCTATTGGAAATTTGAACCAAGAGTGTTCTTAGCTCATTAGTCCTCCATTTCAAACGAAGCCCTTTTTAGTATGATAGAAGTATCGTATCCATTCGGAAGTCCTTCCTAACTTTTTTTCCAAATCATCTAATCAAGATTCTACATTTAGAATATTGATCTGATTGCAGGATTTAGCCAAATCATTAATGGTCTATTCATTCCTGGATTCTAGTGAAATCATGGCTAGAGTTAGATTTTGATTTTAAATAATTTTCATGGACAAATACGAAGTGAGCCCCACATTTGGAGCTTTTTCGTTTGTTACCCCAGGCTCATTCTCCTTATTGTGTCATTTTGGAGCCGACTAAAAAATTTTGTAATTATCAGTGACTGCATAGATCTAGATTTAGTTGATATCAGATAACACTACTAAACATTTTAGCCTCTGAAATTAGACCCAACAGGACTCGAAATTACCGAATAAAATTTATTTAGCTGTAAGGTGGCAGACTAAACTTAATGAACCTGGGGTACTAACAAGCGAAAAGAGCCAAACATTTATGTAGAATTAACTCTAGATCAAAATATAATGATGTACAGAATTTAGATCTACGAAAAGCGCTGCATGATCCATCAATTGTGCAAATCTACACAAAGCGTCTAACATCCAAATCAGATTAGATCTTGTTGAATATATGATATGTTTTATAACTGTTGCTTTTTTAGATATCTGGAATTAGATCTAGATCTACACTAGTGACTATCCCTTCTAGAGCAATATGTGTTTACACTAGTTATTTAATTATCTAGTCCCAGCTATTTTTTTATTTCAACTAAACAATTCCATATTAAATGTGGGCTTATTGGTTAAAAAAGAACAAAATCAAAAGCAAGGTATTATGTGAAGGAAAAATATAAAAGTCAGTCAAACATTTATGAAATTTAGGCTGTCATTTTTTTTTTTAATAATGAGTGTAACAATAAATATGTTAGTAGGTAAATACAGTTTACTATCAAGCACTGGTTAACTTGACATGATGCTTATTCCAATTCTGGATTCTAGATTCTAAAGACAACTTTAGAAAAAATAAAATGTTGACCACAGATTTTCATTCTGTGTTCAATTTGCATGAGTCCTCCCATTGCTCTTGCTCAAGTAGGGCTATTTTTTTTTTTGGGAGCCCAGAAACTTTAAGAATATAGATCAATACCTTGTCTAGACATTTAAATTAAGTAGGTCTTACTTCATAGACTTGTCATATAGATACTTGAATTTAAATGAGGACTTCTAAGATATTAAATTAATAAGGTAAGTGAACCACCAATCTTTCTCGACTGCCAGTTTGTCTAAACTTCTCTCAGTGGGTTTCAAATTCCATGATCGAAAGCTTGAAAAAATAAATCTTAGATGACATAAATACCAATGCATCAGGTAGGTTTATAATGCTTGTGACAGTATTTTTCATTGATGGTATCTCTGCAAAAGAGAAAAAATTTATATTAATCATTTCTTTTCTTTTTGTAACTTTTGAATTAATTTTTTTTTATTTTTCATTACAAAATTAACTAAAACAAAACCCATTGCCACCATTTTTCAAATATCTTGATTCTTCTTCTTCTTCTTCTTCTTCTTCTTCTTCTTCTTCTTCTTCTTCTTCTTCTTCTTCTTCTTCTTCTTCTTCTTCTTCTTCTTCTTCTTCTTCTTCTTCTTCTTCTTCTTCTTCTTCTTCTTCTTCTTCTTCTTATTATTATTATTATTATTATTATTACTATTATTATTAAATAGTATGGCGCATAGAGCATGAGGTCTAAAGAAATATCAAAAGCAATATCCCCATAAAAACTAAACATAAGTTCCTATTTTGCACTACTACTACTACTACTACTACTACTACTACTACTACTACTACTACTACTACTACTACTACTACTACTACTACTACTACTACTACTACTACTACTACTACTACTACTACTACTACTACTACTACAACTACTACTACTACTACTACTAATACGACTACAACTATTAAACTGCTAGTACTACTACTACTACTACTACTACTACTACTACTACTACTACTACTACTACTACTACTACTACTACTACTACTACTACTACTACTACTACTACTACTACTACTACTACTACTACTACTACTACTACTACTACTACTACTACTGCCACTACTACTACTACTACTACTACTACTACTACTACTACTACTACTACTACTACTACTATTAAGTATTATCAATAACATTATTATTTTTATTATTTTTATTGTTATTATTATTATTATTATTATTATTATTATTATTATTATTATTATTATTATTGTCATTATGATTTATTTAATATTTTTTTCTTTTAATTATTACTATTTTAATTTTACTTCTAAATTTATCGCTTCAACTATTGCGCTCTTTCCTACTCCGAGACCACTCCTGTTTTCTATTTTTTTTTCCTGCTACTTTAAGCAGCTTTCAAAGGTGAAAGATCGGTCTTAAGGTAGTGGCTATGAAGTCTATTTTTAGAATCATGCTTCCATGTCTGTGTAATGCCTCTCGGTGGGTGAGTAAGAGATGGCAGAGAATGGTGCCTTCAAGGCCACGAAAACGAACAGACGAACACAGTCACGGTAGATTATGTCTAGATCTGGATTCCATGCTGTGCAAAACACGCGAGTAGCAAAACACACAGACACAGACTTGGGAAGTGCTATGTTCGTTCTAAAGTGTATGCCGTGTCAGACAGTGATACATGGGTGCAAATTCAGTATTTTTCGTTATATTTTTTTTTCTCATGACCCCGTTTTCAAGTCTAGATTCTAGATCAGAGCTCATTTAGTAATACACTCTCGGGTAAAATATGTGCAGCAGTGGCATTAATTTTAATTCGACGTGTGAACTTAAAGAAAAAGTTCTACCGTAACAGTATAAAGAGAACACACAGAACTTTTTACATCTCGCCCTACAAATCTCTAATTTTTTAAAAACTAGTAGCAGGTATCGTGGAAGAAGAATTATAATCTACATGGCTGTATCATTCAACAACTTATCAGTGCTGCGCATTCACCGGTGTGAAAACTTTCTTCTAAAATAGGTTAGGGAAGGACAGACTTCACCAATTTACCACAAAGTTACAATGAAATGTAAAAATTTTCACAATTGAAGAAGAAATCAGTGTTTTACTATTACTTATGCACCCTCATATTGTAACAAAACGAAGTAGAAAGTGCTTGTTTTAAAAGTTCTATTTTACAAAGCTCTACTGAGGAAAATATTTGAACTTTCTTAGCTGAAATAATGATATCACTTACACCTTCAAAGATTTAAGTATCAAATAATTTTTGACCATTTTACATAATAGCACTACTTGAATTAGGTGTGCATGAAAGTTAGCAAAAAAATCACGAGTCCTTTCCTAATTTTCAATGTAATACAGCTAAACACTCCACCCATAACTTTCGGCCATACATGTTCATTCCTACAGATTTGTACAGGTTGCGATTTTGGGGGGGTTATAAAGCTCGTAGGGAAACATGGGTGTCAGAGATGTGTTAAGTTAGATTAGAATGCTCTCAGTCAACATCATTTATTATCTACGATTCGTCGTGGTAGTGGTACGCCAGTGTTGCTCTCATTCTCACTATATGAAGCTCTGACACCTCCATATTTTTACCCATAGCGCCCTACTAGTACTACTCTGCTCACTCAACTTTCAAAGCTGTCCACTGCTAGTCAAACTGACCGTGGGTCATCAAGCTTAGGCTGATCGACCACCGCCTTTCGCCATTCTATATTTTCAGGCTATTTGGCTTCCAGTGATAACTCTTAGGGTTTCTGCCAGTGTACTAACAACCTTTACTTCGTTCTCTAACTCAGTAGAGCTGCTTATAAATGTAAACACAATTTTCCTTATCTTCGTCTTTGATAATACCCAGAAGGTTACTTCACGTTTTCGCAATGATAAGTCTAGACCTGTTGCAAAGATTAGTTTAGTCGCAGCTCGTGAAGGCCCAATGAAAAGCCTTTCCAACATAAGATTCTAACTCGAGAATTTAGGATATTATATGGCCCGAAGTTGATGAAAATATTGCACAACATACCTAGTTTTTTGCTCAACAAGCTCTGCGATTTTACTTTTTTATCATCCTGTGTTCATTATCCTCCTCTTTACAGTCATCAGTCTTCGAGCCAATAAGTTGATAACTTTTGTTTTAAAAGAGATGTAAAATTATGTTAATATTAGTCAATTAGGGATCAACACACGAAAAAATCACCATGCATATTGCATACGCGGCCTGGTGCATAATGAAAGTATTTTGCCTGGGGGATCGCTCAAATCTGAGTCTAATGTGAGAATCCTGAAATATTGTCGTAGCATCGTACTTTTTGGCTACCAATAACATATTCTGTGCTGCCATTATAATTGTTTGCTGCGAGAATGATGAGAAATGTCGATCTTGAATTATTTTCACTGCTCATGCATTTTTAGATATGGACCTCTTTGCCAGCTGGCTAGTCTTGAATGAAACCTGCTTCTTTTGCACAAAGTTCCGTAGAAAGAGTAGAGGCGCGGTCCACGTTGATTATGGATACGTGTCGTGTAGACAAATTATTTTTTATTTCTTTTTTTTTTTTCTTTTTTTTTTTTGCTTTCCGGTAACTATTGCTATAATTATATTACATTGTAATGTCCAGACATTTTTGAAAATACTGGAGGCCTTTAAACATCGAGATATATTTCGAAGTCTGTACAGCTTTTACTGACACGGTATAGATTAGGTCTTGGACGAGAATCAGCCGAACGTTCTTATATCGACACTTAGTGATTAATGAGGTCTCCGTAGTGACCAGTAACTGTAGGTCGTGGATAAAGCCACAACGACCATAAACTTCCGAAAAAAATGCTTAGCTGAGTTTGAAATATCATCGTGATTATAGTGTCAGGTCAGTGAAAATTTCACCAACTTGGCAGAAGTTTGGAAATGGAAAATGAGACTCATCAATGAGTACTGTATACACTCGCTCACCTGCAGCCTCCCTTCAAACAACAAAAGTATACCTACCATACCTTATCATTATTTCACTTAGACGCTATCAAAATAAAGTTTTGGCTCTAGTAAACATGTTGAGTAGTCAAGAAACGATCACCTTCTTTATCATGTCCTCAAAATCAGATAATTGCAACCTTTTTCGTCCGTCTTTTTCAACTACCGGTATTCGTTTATTTTCTCCACCCAACGGTAACTAAGATCTAAGTTTTACAACATGCATTGCCAGTAAACGATCTGAGAATTTGAACATAGTATGAGATTGCCGCTTATCAGTTTCCTCCGTAATATGACCAACACGTAAAAATTGAATCTATCTCAGACTTAATCCGCTTGTGCTCTCTGGAAGTAAAAAAAAAAAGTAAAGGAACGGTAACTGATGAAACTCTAAGTGACGTCACTTTTTCAATCCGTCGACCTTGATATTTTGTCAAAGGTGACGGCGGTTCTTATCCTTCATCGTGTGATTTATTCATTTCTTCAGTTTGTCTTGTCTCAAAGCCTGTTAACTTAGAGGTGTCATGCTTTCATCCTTTTCTGAAATCACCATTTATGGTGGTTAAAACTTCATAATTCTTCATATCTTATCAATCAATAGGATTTTCTAATTATCTTGGCTTTTGTTTAATCCATATTAAGTCACCTTTTTTCCTTTCACATTCATGGACAGTGTGTGTCTTCCAGAATTAAAACGTTGCCTAAAATTCTCAAAGACACTTAGTCGGAATGTAGCAAGTATGATCGAAGACGTGATCTTAAATTACCGTCACGTTAACTGACACTCCATGCTTCCCACTACTGCCGTGCAAATTTTGAAACACACCCACACAGATATATGCAAAATTTGACGCGCTTGGATTATCATTAGAGTTATTAGACTCGCCATTCACGACTCAACCACCATGATGTCATACATGCTTTGTCCCTGTTGCTCTCGAGCGGGCTATCTGGCGCGCTACCGTAAAGACCAGGTGCGTACTTCTTGCTCATGAAATCTACATTGTATTTGTCTTTAACCATTAAGTTAACAGATTGAAGCTTCAGATCAATCCGAACCCATTGATTAAATTAAAAAAAAAGAATAATAAAAAAAAATTAAGACTAAAAAAATAGTCACGTTACTTAAGAATGAAACCACCATAAATCAATGACAGAGGCTACTACTGCGATGATGACTTCCTAAACGACTGTGACTATAAAGAGAGAGAGAGAGAGAGAGAGAGAGAGAGAGAGAGAGAGAGAGAGAGAGAGAGAGAGAGAGAGAGAGAGAGACAGACAGACAGACAGACAGACAGAGAGAGAGAGAGAGATAGATAGAGAGAGAGAGAGAGATGTGGTGAAAGAATCGTATTTACTCAAGCCTTTAAAATGAAAAGACTTCAGTTTAATATTGGCGTTAAGACCGTGTGGGCAGCCTATACTTCTACATGCCTTTGTGTGTGTGTGTGTGTGTGTGTGTGTGTTGCAGTTGGGGCGGAGGAGTGCCATTTCTGTCATGTTGATTTAACAAATTAGTTCTAAGTACCGTATCAGATCGGCTTCCTGGACCGTTTGACCCGCCAGTCTCCTTGCAGTTTCCGTCAGTAACTTCTGCTTGCCCTGTGCAAGGGGCAGATCGGCCAGGGCCAAATTGGCATGGCTAGTTGATAAGCAATTATGTTGGAACCCGTCGATTTTTTAATGCAGTATTATTTTTTCTAACTTTTCTTGATTCTCAATTTAGATGTGTGCGGGATTTTGCAGGTATGCACTAAAATAAAGAGACTCATTTTATACCTTATTATTTAATCGCACTTCGTTCCAAGTAACGCTTTTGATTGCTTTTAAATCAAATTGATGGAGATGCATTATTTTAGCCTCTTAAGCCTGTCAGAATATATGTTACGCCTTGTTGTGTTAGAATACATACGTGTAAAATGCCAAAATTATGTTTTCAAGACGATTACAGTACTCCAGTCGCTAATAAACTTGGGATTTAAAACAAACAAGAAGCCTACTCCATTCATTGTCAGATTTTAGGATTTCCTTCTTTTCAAGAGTCATGAAATGTCCTGAAAATCTTCTGATCAAAAAGTTGGAAATAATCGAAAAACCCCATAACAGAGAGACTGTCTTTTAAAAATCAGATCGATTTTGTAATGTTTTCTTATGGCACGAATAAGTTAAGAAAGCTTTACACGCCCACTTACCCTTTGAAAAATGAAAGTGAGTCCTTTGGTAAACCTTTACTAACTTTTTTTTTCCACTTATAATTTGAAAATTTTTTATTCCAACGTGGAAAGGGTCGGATGAGCCCCGGATCTGAGATGGCTGTGGCAGTGAGCAGCTCTTCAAATGGTGGCCCTCTGTCTCAGGTGAGAACTTGTCTATGGTAAAAAGGCCACGGCAGTAAACCCACTTTAGTCACTTTAGGATAATTTTACAAGCGCCAGGTTAAAACCTCTCTATCAATAACAGTTTTATAAAATCATACCTGTTCTATTGCTGAAAATTGAACTATTATTGTACTTTATTTAGACCAGTATTAAAGTAAAAATCATTAGTTTAAGGTTATTCATTTAAAATTTGAAAATCACTTGCCTCAAAGTTTCCACTTGAGAAATGTTTGGGTGTAATTTTCAAGGCTGTCTTCATCATTGCCAACATTAATACCACTTTTATCATCACCAACATCACATCATCAGCGTCATCATAGTCATATTCATTGTCAACAACAGCAAGTTCTTATCAATATACGAGTACAAAAAGAAGCCTGCCGTTACTCAATCAAGTATCATTATTGTGTTTATCAACACTCTGTTATTAAAATTGTATGTGTGTGTGTGTGTGTATATATATATATATATATATATATATATATATATATATATATATATATGTATCTTTTTATTGAGTATCATAGATTTTCCTGTCCTTATCATCATTTTGAATCTACATATGTACCAAAAAACTTTGAGACTCACATTCTCTCTCTCTCTCTCTCTCTCTCTCTCTCTCTCTTTCTCACTCTGCCCCCCGCCCCCCCCTCTCTCTCTCTCTCTCTCTCTCTCTCTCTCTCTCTCTCTCTCTCTTTTACTCCCGACTTTTCATTTATCATTTATTAAAATCAGCCATTCATGGCTCTGAAATCAATTTTGAAATTACCTAAAATCTATGACTTTTGATTGCTTTACCAATGCCTTATTGCCA
>JAWDGP010005477.1:325000-452500 GCA_033675545.1 Elysia crispata | reverse complement strand
ACTTATATCTTCAGATCCTTGTTTGACTGCCTTCTCTTTTATAAGTTTTTTTTCTTCCATGTTTGATTTTTTTTAATGATTTAATTTACAGTTAAACTTGGCTGATGAAGTTTTGCTTTTTTACTACCTATAATCTTAAAAATGAAAAGATTGTGTTTTCCTTGAGATTTAGCTCATTGATAAGAAGACAACAAGTATTTAACACTGACTTCTTTGAGACACACTAGATGGTGTTCAATCCTGAATCGCAAGTGATTTTCTTGTTCAAACTTGTCAATCATCATTTTTCAAAATATAAATTTTTCCAGAGAACAGCTCTTCACTGGGCAGCATCTCATGGCAATTTGGAACATGTCAAGATGTTGATTAAACAGGTTTGGTTTTCTGATCATTTTGAAGCAATTTTTTTCAACTTGATTGCTATTAAAAACACTCATGCTTGTTGGAAATCTAAAACATCGATTTGGAATACAGGGAAGAAGAAAGAGAAAGGAAAAGGAGGTTGGGAATTAGGAGTCAGAGGAGCAAGTGAGGGAGGAGTTGCTGGAATAAGAAGATTGAGGGGAAGAGGATAAAAATGTGGAAAATAAGTAGAGTGAGAAGGAAAAAAAAGGAAAGACTAGTGGTGGGTGATATGTAAGAAATTATAAGTTTTTATACTGGTTAGATCAGAATTTCTAAATAGCATACTGTGTCAGATAAAGAATTTTTGTGGAGTGTATTATTAATTCCCATCTTCAGTATCATATGTAATGAAGTAAAGCATGAACATTTTGATTTGCTGTGGAAACAATAGTTTGGCATCTTTACTGGGATTGGTTATAGTATTTTGAAAATATTTTTTTTTTTTGAGTAAATGAAGTGAGCACAAGTATGGTTGTATTTGAAAAAGTTAAAGTGACTATATTCAGTACGTTATAAGAATATTATAGGTTTTGATCTCTTGAAATTTAAATTTAAGGTAAATTGAGGAATATTATTTTTTAATATGGGCCATAAAAATTAGTTTATTTAGATGTGTGATAATTTGTCACAAGTATTTTGTACTAACAAAAATGACATTGATCTTAATAATTTTTTAGTTATCATGACTATTCTTGCACACCAGGTGGAACCATGATATTTAATGTAAAGACATAAACTATTTGTTGTTGTAAATAATTAGAAATATTGTTTTGATTTCTGTAGAACTCGAATATTGGTATTCCTGACACAGAGGGCAAAACTCCGCTCCACTGGGCAGCAAGCAGTCAGGATCGCGAGGCTCTCAGCTGTGTCAAGTTAGTCCTGGTATGTAAAAATATTTTTGCCTGCTCAAACTCTTTGTACTTATTCAAGTTTTCAATCAATGATTAGCGTGTCATCTTAGTTCATGGTAACCTGACAGTTAAATGAACTCATTGGAGTAGTTTCAGAATATGGATTGTATTTGGCTTTCAGTTTTTATAAAACATATAGGTTTTTTTTTTTCATATGGCATTACGGCAGACTGAATATTCAATATGAATAAGTTTACAATGAAATTAAGAATTATTATTTCTAAATTAAAACCTTTGAGCAAGTAAAGGCTGTTTGGTTGAAAAATACATGTGCTCAGGATAAAGTTTTTCTGTATAGAAAGCCATGTGATATTTGAAATTAATGGCTTGGAAGAGCTGCTGACAAAGAGGGTGATTATTGGAAAACATGCCAATGAAATAAAATAAGCAGTTGATAAATATTTTTTTTTACTTAAAAGTCAACCAAGTAAAGATTTTGTTCTTTTTTGAACTATATCTTCTTTAATTGAAATCAATACCTCTTTGAGTAGGAACAGCCGGAGGAGAATATAGACAGGATTTGTATGCACATCTTGAGAAATGATAAACAGTGATTTAGTTAGAATCAGTAACTTTTATTTAGAGGCACCCTACTTGTATATTTCTTCCTTTTATAAGTATATGGATGTACACAGGCTTATAAGGCTTGTTCATTTTGCAATGATAGGGCCATGCCACCACCACCACATGCTCATGACATACTCAACTGAAGCCATGTCTCAAAATTAAAAAAATCACTGTTTCAAAACTTGTTATAGAAGTTAGACATACTGTTTTCTTGAAAGTAGAATTTAATGAAAAAAATTGTCATCAGTTCACTGAAATGTTATGAATAAGCCCAGCCTCTGTTGGAAAAAAATTGATTTTAGATATGCAAGCGGATTGGTCAGCTTTAATTTCAAAACATTTGTTGAGAATTAAAGTTAATTGTGCTATCCATGTTTTACTTGGGACTGTGAAGGGAAAGATGATCGTTCGTTTTTAAGGCTATTGTCATGTTATATTTTTCTACTGAGTTATTATTTATTCATTCTATGGTTATTATTATCTCCATTTATTCAAGCATGATAGTGACTAGTTTTGCTTGTATATTAAGACAAATGCTGCAAATTATTGATTTAAAGGCAACAAAAGTTGAGGTCTGTAAAGAATAGGATCAAACATTGAATATTGTTTTTTTTTTCTTTTACTTTTGTTAGAAATAGAAAATCATGATACTAATTTTTCACTGCATCTTTCTCAATCAACAGGAGACAACTCCCAGTGTGATCAACTGGCAAGACTATGAAGGCCGGACAGCATTGCACTTGGCTGTGGCAGATGGCAACGAAAGTGTCGTCAATGTTTTGGTGAATTACACTATTCAAAAGCTACATCCAAAATCTGCCCCCCCCCCCCTCCCCCCCCCTAAATCAGTGCTTTAAGTTTCTTAGACATAAATATTTGGGTAAAAAAGAAAAAGTCAGAGTGATTCTTTTGTGGAAACCTATTATGACTTATATTATTTTCAAGACTACCAAATTTGTTGATGGGAATTCAAAACTGAATTTTATTTTTATATGATGGACCCCAACACCGATTCACTTTATGTACCTTTTTCTTCGAGAGCTAAGTTAATGAAACTAAAATGTTTAATAAAAATGTATATGATATATAGTTTTATTTTTATCAAGGTCTTCACTATGTGTTTGATCATGCTGTCTAGAGATATGGATATTTAGATTGGCCAGTGGTTATCCCTTGTTTACACATATTATAAATTACAGGTATTAGAGATTAAATTATACATGTATATCAAAGTTCATAACATGAAGAGCAAAATCTTACCTCCTTATTAAATATTTGTGAAAGAGATATCCTAATTGGAAGCCTATAGCAATTTTTTTTAAATCTTTGCACTCTTCATTTCAAAGGGAAAGGCAAGTTTTAAATATGTTCAATGAAGCTAAGGGATGTGAAGCAATGAAGAAAGTTCTTATGGTGTACAGTTTGAGAATATTACTAATTTAATGTAATACTTTTATAAACTCCACAGACATCAGTAAAAAATGTGAACGTTTCTGCTCTGGATAACATGTTTCGTACACCCCTCCACTGGGCAGCTGTCCTAGGTTAGTTTTTGTTTTAGCATAAAACAATTACCTTAAGACACAAAGTGCAGAACACGTTTTAAATATTTTATGCTCAATTTGTTGATAGAAGTCTAAGGTCACAAGAAAGTGTGCAAACTCGAACTTTATTTTGCCAGTTAAAATAAAAAAAAAATGATGCCTCGGCTCTTGCTTCTCATATCTCTAGAACACAACCAATATTTTTCGTGTAAGAAATCTCAAACACAAAAAGTTTTTTTTTGTTTACTTTATAAAGTTTTGTGCAAATTCCAGGTTGTAGTTAAAATTATGTGGTACCCCAAAATTAATCAAATTGCAGCTAAGACTATACTGATCAATGAGTTTAAGTTTAATAGCTTTATCAAAAAGTCAATTTAGTTTCTACTCAAACTTTTTGACATTTTTGAAAAATTAGAATTAGTTTTTTAATTGCAAAATTTTTTGCCTTTTTCTTTCTTTTTTTTTTATTGCCGAAGGATGCTACATTCTAACCAGTTAAAGTATATTAAATGATAAAAAGTAATTTTTCTTCTTAGGTCACTCAAAAATTGTGTCTATATTGCTGGACAGTGGAGCAGACAGTTCCAGCTCTGATGCAAATGGTGCCACTGCTTTGCATTATGCGGCACAAAATAATTACAGTGTGAGCATTTTAGTTCTTATTTCAACATTATCATTTGAGGCACAGTCGAGAATTTTCAGCTTTGGTTCAACAAAAGCATTTCTTTTATTTAGTTCTACAGATCACATCCTGTGATGTGCTGCTTTGTTATCTAAACTGTTGTCTTTGAATCACTAATACACAGCAATGCTTTCTATAAGTTCAGGAAAGGAATGGTTATATGATACAATTCAGATTGTCGTTGCATTAAAATTAAGATTTAACTCTTAGTATCTGGCTCGCCGCACTGTCTGGTGGGTAAGAAGTACCATTTTTACAGCTCACCACACAGTGTGGTGCACAGACTAACATATTCTAATCCAATCCTCATTCAATAGAAGCCAACCCAATTTATAGAAACAGGATGTTGGCTTTTTTTTTCCAGAATTCAGGGAAGAAATAATCTTTTCAGCAGTTTTTCTTTTGCTTTCATTATATCCTTGCTAGCCTGTTTATGTGAAAAGCTGATCTTAGTAAACATAAAAAAATAGGCCTCAGCACTATAAAAGATTTGAAGCACAAAAAGCAACCAGAAAGTGGGTGGATTCCAACTTTAGTTCTTGAATTAATTTGGATTCAGGCACCTATGATAGCAAAAAATGGTTATGAAAGGTCTAGACCTAGACCTACACTTGTGAAAGAAGCAGGATCCAATGACAAAAAAGTGCATGCCAAATTAAAAAGAACAAGTTTTTATTATGACTGTTAAGCCCTTATAAAGCCCTTTATATTGATATGTTTTGTGAGAGTTAAATAATTTTTAAGAATGTTTTGGTAAAAAAAGGAAATTATATGATCCGAAAATAGCTCCATAAAAACGTAGATTTTACTTCCGTATACTAACAGTTGATATTCTAGGAGCAATGGTACAATCACCTTTACAGTGAATGTTGTCAAGATAGTGTTTAAAACAAGCTCAAATCCTCAAATAGGCATCACATTTAAAACGTTACAAAGGGTATGGTAATCTGTAAACGAATCTTTTTGAACAACCAATTTGAAATGCAAATTATTCATAAATAGATTTTTCAATTTATCTTTTTCTCTTTCTTCTGCATCTCAGGAAACAGTTTCTGTATTTTTATTACGTCACCTTACGGATGAGCCAGATCTAGAGGGTCGCACAGCTTTTATGTGGGCTGCAGGCACAGGAGCTGATGATGTCATACGTGCCTCTCTGTCTGCTGGTGTTGATATACAACAGGAAGATAAGACAGGAGGGACAGGTGATGATGAACAAAAAATGTTACAAGTTTTGTGTGATAAAATTCAGCTTGTCCTTTTTTTTTCCTCTTTACCTCTTTACCACAATTTTGTTAATCCTTTTAATTTCCAGCTTCCCATCTGATTTGGACTCTACTCTTTCCTCTGTTTTTTGGTAACCTTGCGTTTCTGCTCTCTTGTTATCTTTGTTAAATGATTTTTATGTAATATTAATTTATTTTTAAGTTTTATGGTTCTTTACATCCTACTTTTCTCCATTAAACCCTTATCTTGTGATAAACTGTTTGCTAATATTAAACTATGTGGATTTTGATATGGGCAAATTTAAGATTTAGGTCCATACTGCTGCATCACCATGAATTTGAACATTATCATTGCAGTGACTGGAACGTTACCTGTGGTTTTCTCCATTATCAATAAACTATGAACTGGATATTCATATCTTAACAGTATTAGTCACAACTTCCTGAGAAGTGAATTTAAGATATAACAAACCTTTGATGAGTTTGTCAAGTTTAGCTTTTTTAAAGTTTGTCATTTCTTCAGCTCTGCATGCAGCAGCTCTGTCTGGTCATTCCAGTACAGTGAAGCTCCTGTTGGACAGCGGAGCCAGGCTGGAGGTAACTGATCAGGCCAAGCACACCCCTCTCTTCCGAGCTTGTGAGATGGGCCACATGGATGTTGTCCAGACACTCATAGACTATGGTGCTAGGGTGGACGGACTTGATCAGGATGGGAGGTCTCCTTTACACTGGTGAGAGAGAGAGAGAGAGAGAGAGAGAGAGAGAGAGAGAGAGAGAGAGAGAGAGAGAGAGAGAGAGAGAGAGAGAGAGAGAGAGAGAGAGAGAGAGAGAGAGAGAGAGAGAGAGAGAGAGAGAGAGAGAGAAGAAAGACGTGGGGATAGGGGAAGTCAGAGGGAGAGAGGGAGAGAAAGAGAGAGAGGTGGGTATAAGGGAGGTAAGAGGGGGGAGAGATAGATAGGAGAGAGACAGACAGACAGAGAGAGGTGGGGATAGGGGAAGTTAGAGGGGGAGAGGGAGAGTCTCTAGAATGTATTTCCCATTTCCTCTCCTCTTCTGTCACCAGGGCTGCTCTAGGAGGTCATGCGTATATCTGTCAAATGCTCATCAAGTATGGAGATGGTCCAAATGTCAGGGACCATTCAGCGTGAGTAGCCATGATGGTGAATTACTCTCATGTTTTAGAAAACAAAATGTTCGACTTTTTTCTAAGGTGTCTACAATAGAGTAAATTTATGACTGTTTTCCTATTTTTCCTATCCATTTATTTGTTATCTTTTTTCTATAGGAATCAAGCAAAATTATGATATGTATGTTTATGTTAGGAAAAAATGATGTGTTAGTTTTGCCAGGCTTTGGAATAGATAGATTCATGTAATCATGTATTATAACATCCATATGCTTCATTTGGTCCACTCTATTTGTATGCATGAATTTGGTTTTGTTCAAAAGGCTTTTATCATGTTTTTTATTTATATATGCTCAAGAGGTATGAATATTTTTTTTTTGAAAATTGATGATCATATAAAGAATGAGAGAAAAACACTTGTCCTACATGCTGAGTCGTAGAGCCTGTAAAGTATCTACAGAGGTTCACAGTCTTAAGTGACCATTTTAGGTTAACTGCGGCCATTCATTTTTAAGCCACCTAATGTCATAATGCCCTAAAGAAAAGCAGAGGAAAGTAATGAGACTTTTAAGAAGGTTTCAAAACTTTCTGGCATGCTTTGCTTTCATTTTTTTTCAACTACAGGAGAGCTCCACTTCATTGTGCGGCCTACGGTGGATTTGTGAACTGCATGTCTGCTCTCATGGAACATGGAGCAGAGCCAAATGCACAAGATCGGGAGGTGAGATTGATCACTTTCATGAAATCTTTAAAAGAAGTTTTTGAACCGTATGTTCAGACCAGAAAGAGAACAGTTTTTTGTTGTTTTTTTTAATATTTGAAGTTTCTGGTGATAAAGGTACAGCTCATTGTGAACTGGGGTAGCAGAGTGTGTGTTTTATATTGGATGTGCCAATTTTTTTTTTTTTACTTCATGTGCAGTTTACTATCTTTAAATGATTGTTTTTAAGTAATGCAGGGCTATACATTTTCATGAGTTCCATGCGACATCAGCCTGTATTTGAAATTTAGTTATTTGTTCCAAATTTTAAAGCCAACCAAATTTTAAATGCATACTAGCAATGATATTTAAGAGATCTTTTGTATAAACAAAATTTTTGTAATATACTTTTTTATAATCTCCCTCTTTGTCTCTTTAGTATCGTTTTCTGATTTTTTAAAATCTGCCTATTTCTCCAGATCTCATTCTCTTGCTCTCTTTTTTTACTCTTTGTCTCAATATCTTCTCTTTATCTCTTTCGCAGAGATATACTCTGTCTCTCCTTATCTCATTATTTTTCACTCTTTATAAAATTTGATAAATTGCACTGCTAGTCTGTTGAGAGGTTAATATAACAAAATGTGAGTCAACATTTCCATTTGAGAATTTTCAAATTAAAAGAGTTCACTTGAAATTGCATAAATTCTGTTTTGAGCTTTTATTTTGAAAGTCTTGAAATTTGAACATCTCCTCACATTGTTTTGATGAAATCATGAAATTTTTAATAATTAAAATCTCAAGAAAGGCAATTTTTGAATATTTATTCCTTAAATGGCTTAACTACACAGATGATAAATTTAGTTATCAAGCAGATTCAAAGCTATATCTATGCCTTTAATTCAATCTTTCTGTCTTTGAGCAGGGTATGACCTGTTTACACTGGGCGTGTTCTAAAGGTCATTTAGATGCTGTAAAGCTTCTCATCGAGTACAATGCCTTCCCCAATCACATGGAATTCACAGAAGACAGGTGGGTTTCTTTGATCCAATATTCTCCAGCTATTTAAATGAAAAAGGTTTGGTTTCCTCTTTTTCATAGTTTAAATTGTTCACTAAATTGAAAAGAAACTTCAATGACTTGAGTGTCTTTAAGGAATAATCGAGATATTTTTCTTTAGCCTATGTATGTTTATAGTTTTTGCTTACCCACCTATCATGAAAGATGAGATCTGGGCAGCAATAAGAAAAATGAAATCATGCAGAGCAACAGACAGCAAAGAAACCAGGGGCAACAGATTGTGAATTATATAGAATGATCAGCCATATGAGTCACCAAAACATGATAAGAATCATTATGATGGGAGGCAGGGACAAAATCAAACCAGAAATAGGAGAAGAATAGTGGAATTTTGTGAAACGAAATGGTCAACAAATGCTATTTACGACCTTTAAGCTATAACTGGACTGGCTCTGGAAGTACAAAAAGAGGTATACCTATGCTTCATTGGCTACACCAAAGCATTTGACAGTTTACAACATGATGAGATAATCTCACAACTAATAGAATTTAAGATATATAGAAAAGATATATGTGGGATCAAAAACAGATGATGGGAACGGATAGCAGAAATGCAAGTTGATGGAGAAATCATTTAAAAAAATGAAATGTGGTGTCAGATAAGAACGTGTGCTTTCTCCAAACCTTTTCTCTCTCTCTACAGTGAAATAATTATGCAAAACCTGGAAAGATAACCTAGAATTAAAGCAGGAAGGTGCAACTTCAACAACTTAGTGCTCATGACACTGTATTAATTGCAGAAAATCAAGAAGACATGCTATGATTATTAGACATTGCTGAAGAGAAAGCAGAAAGAAAGCGTTGAAATCAAAGAGCAAAAGGAAAGTAATGGTCGTCAGTGTAAACAATGGATGTCCACAGATCAACAACTTTATCAACTTGAGCAAAGAGATCTTTTAAAATACTTGGGTTGGATGCGACAACACTGAAATTGCATCATAGATAACTCAAACAAAAAAGGTATTTCTAGAGAATGAAATAAATTGCTACTCACAAATTAATATATTTATATACATAAGAAAAAAATGAGCCCTAGAGCGCTATATTGAAACCATTTTGATGTATGAATGCAAGGCCTGGACAATTTCAAAACAGCTACAAAAGAAACTGGAGACAACAGAAATGTGATTCCTACAGAGAATGCTTTAAATCTCATGGACTGCAAAGAAATCATATGAAACAGTGTTATACAAAGCAGACACAACAAGATCACCCATGAATAGAATATGTAAAGGGCAGGCAAGATTTTTTGGCCTTGTGATGAGAAGAAAGAAACTATAACACCTTTTGACAGCTGGAATGATTGGAGGAAAACACAGCAGAGGAAAGCAGCAAGAAAAGATGTTGGATGGACTAACAAAGTGGCTACATATAATGATATTAGACAAGTGACAATTGCACTAAAAGTGAAGAGGGATAGAGATGCGTAAAATGTCATGATTGCCTATGCTTAACAGCAGGGCACCTGATTGATTGAATTGAATGTCTGTAACACATCACTCCAAATCAAGAGATTTCATCCATTTTAGTTGAGCAATAGTGGCAACCTGGGGCGCTCATATATAACGTCTCCTGGGGACACTTGTCCAAGAATCAGTATGAGTCAGGCATGAGATAGGTGCACCTGCATTTTGGGTGCAGTTTAGCAGCAAAATTGCTGATCTTAATGAGTTGTGTCTTATGTAATGATGATTATCATCTTAGAGTGAAATTCTTAACAGAGAAAGCAAACACCAAAATAAATAAATCAAGCAAAGTGTGTTTTTCAGCTTCTCTACTAGCGTTCTAACAGATGAATATTTTTTTAGTTTGTCTTTCCCAATTTCCTTTTAAAGTTGATTTAATATCTTCACAATCAGACGATGGGTCTTTTGAAAGGTTAGCTCATTACAAAATGGAAAGCATGTTCTGCCATTGTACAAAATTTCATATCCCTTCATCTTTTTTTATATTGAAACATTATTGTGACATAATGTAGTTTTTCAAAGCTCTTTGTTCCTATAACAGTATTACAGAGTAGCATAGTGACTGCTATGAAACATTTATGTAAGATGATCTCTGTATAACTTACAATGTGGAACATGTGGTGAACTTTATTTTTGAAACTTGAAAAAGGAAAAGGCAACACTTAAGACAGAAAGTAAAACAAGAGAAAAACCAACTAACAGCACGTGTATAATTCTTTAGCTTAGAATTCTTGGATTTCTTACACCACTGTAATAATTAGCTTTGCATAGCCAGGAGCTAACAATAAAACAGTTCTGATACCAAAGTTGCTTTTGTGAAAGTCACTCCAACAAGCATACAGAAAATTAATGCTGTGCCTGCAGATTGATGGGGCAGATAGAATAACTTGTGTCCTTAGAACTCCAATCTCGGCTTAAAAGATCAAAGTAATCCTGAATTGAGAGCGTTTCTTTTTCTGCCAGTTTGCTTGACTTGGCCAATCCATAAGGGACTTTTTGGTGTTTGATGTCAGGATGTTAAGTGCATGCAAGATGTATTGGTCTCTTAGAGGATAAAAGTTTCAAGAGAGTAAGAAAATAAAACGAGGCTGATATATTCTTAATTGTTGCTTGACTCCATTCTGAGAATCTCATAGATCCTCCCCATATGCATATTCTCTTAGGCATTGTGTGTTTTGAGATGGCTTGAGGAACTTGAAAAAAAGGTGACCATATCTTTGATCTCAGATTTAACTAAGGACTAGATCTCAATATCACCGAGTTAAGAAAAATTGCTGATGAAAAAAGGGAATGACTGAAAACGCTCATCATTTGAGAAGAAAAGATAAGACAACATGGAGATTCCATTAGCCTCAGAGGAAGTCCCAAGGATATAATGAATTGCAGAATAGAGCCTTTGAAAACATGATTATGGGAAGAAAAGAGGATGGAAACTTGACAAACTCAGAGTGGTCTGCATAGCCAAGTCATTTAGATAATTTTCCATGCTAACACATAATTTTCCACTGTAAAAAATACATGTAATAATAAAGAACAAGCTCTATATTTTGAGACATTCTGACCTCACTTGAGCAATAACCAAAATTCAATCAGATATGGAGTGTGCAGAAAATGCCCTTAATATCAAACATATATCAGGTCACTACCGTACTGTGCATGCTTGGAGGAATACGGCATAGAATATTCCATCAAGGTATGAAAGACTGCAGGAAAGATAATAGAAAAACGAAATGAACTAGAGAAACTGATTTTCATAATTCTTAAAAGCCTCATCTTCATATCACTCTTCGTTTCCACACCTGGCAAAGAGGAGCTAGGATAACTGATTAGAATAAGTGTGCATCATGAACATATGATAATGATTTAAACAATAATTTGTTACTATCTTCCATATCTATTAATTGCCTTAAGAAGCAGTCTTACCTCATTGAATTTTCCTTGATAAATAATAAATCAGAAGTAGTTCAACTTTGGCTCAAAGCAAAACCATACGTAGTCACAAGTGTAAGAATATCTGCCAAATTCTTAACAATAAACTTCTACACCTCATAACATCAGAACAAATAAATGAATGGATTAGATACCTGGTAGAGAAAATATGAAACTATAACAAATATTTCAATGCAAATTTTATTAAAACAAATTGTTTCAAACCTTGTTTTTTTTAAGTTAATTGATTTGTTTTAAATTAACACCTAACCCGTTTTTAGGAGCACTTTGAAAATATATATCTTTTGAACTACTGATATTTTAAAATCATCAATAATGAATTGGTAAAACGTGTCAATTTAGAGTAGAACTTCGCGATACCTAAATCTAGGCACAGGCCTCTCAAGTAGTGTGTAGGTAAAATGATTCCTATTAACATAAGGCGCTCTTGGTCGGACATTTATGGGCCAGGCTCACCTAAAATGATGCTCATGGAGCACCCTCTCTTCACAACTAAAATGAAAAAATGAAATAGTTCAAAATGAAGAAACTATAGAAAACAGTATGAAATATTTCCTTGCATATTAGAAAATAAACATATTTCATCATAGTGGTTATTGTTGTTTGTAATGCTACTGAAAATTTTCTTCATTTTTAATGTTAGTTTTTGATGTGAGCTAATCTAATTTGCGATTATTTAACCACTTGTGTCCTATTTGGTCAAATTATGGGTTTATCTGAAAAATTAAAAAAAATACTTTTTTTTAAAATCAGAGTTTGATGGAGTATTTGATCTTGAAAATTACACGAATGCTTCTTTTTTATATGCCCATATATGCACCTGTGTATTTATATTTACATTTAAAAAGAGAAAAACGATATCCTCAGATACACTCCTCTGGACTATGCTCTGATGGGAGAGCACCATGAGGTGGCCCAGTACATGATAGAGCAAGGGGCATTATCAATCACGGGGATACAAGATATTGCTGCTCAGAAAATTCAGGTGACTTGAAGACAAAGCAAAAATGATACTCATAATTGTCTTGATTTAGTCAGAGTAGCAAAATCATTTTTATGGAAAAAAGGTATAAATAGTCTCATATTTTCTATGAAGCTTTGACTATTTCTTTCACAGTTATGTCATATTTATTTCTTATTGGGATCAGTCCTAATGAGTGATTTGTTTGATGTACAAGTGTGTATAATCTTAAGGGTAATTTTTGGTCTTTGACTAAATGATGTGCTTTGTTTTCTAATTTTTATGTAGAAAAAAATAAAATATTGTGGGAAAGGAAACAAGATTGCAAGGTATATTTCAATAGATAATTAAGTCTATCAATATAAGCTTAAGTACCAGCTTTGTCATTTATACCTTAGTGTGCGCTTAGCACAGCAAATGCTGATTAGTGAAAACCGAGCAGTAAAACCTACGCAATCATTTGAAAATATTTTGACACTTGAAATACACTTGGATAAGTGCCAAAATCAAATTTGTGATATTGCAAAACTAAGATAAAGACATTCTCACACTGTAAGGCCTTTATAAATGTGTAATAGACATTCAGCTTGTTGATACTGGTCACAAGTTACAAAGAAACATTTACACATAAGGTAATTAAGACATATTTGTGGCTTGGTCACAAAATAAGACATTTTAAGGCCTTTCACAACATAACTTATTGAAAGCCAAAAAAAAAAGTTTTAACACATTGGAGCATTTTGAATTATCTTGATTATTAATAAATATACAGCTCTTAAACGATTGATATCAATGGACAATCAGATGTTTTTTCCAAATCCAAAAAAAAAAAATTACAGTTAAATATCAGGAACATGAAATTGCATATAGTCCCTTGCAATAGTAGTTTTAGTTCTGTGGTTTTGTTCCTTTAAAAAAATTATCCTCCTCCAACACAGATCAGTTCAGATTTATTGGTTTCGTTATTTTCCAATATCAACAAGTTTATAGTACAAACTGTTCACGAACGTCATTTCTACCACAAATGTTGTATAACAAAACATTGGGATCGATGTAAATGTTTGCCTAACCTTATCTTCAAAATATCGATTTTTTAACAAATAGTTATTTATATCAAGTTGAAAAGATATGAAAACTTATCCAGATAGAATTTATAGCCAAGACAAAAGAAAAGAATTGCCATGCTCCCAACAAATGGGTATCTAGATAAGATTTAGTGTTAAATCCCATAGTGTTAGGTCTAATTTTTAAAAACAAAATGTATCTTTTTCACTCTCATATTCCAATGTGAAAAAGGAGAAGGGTGGAGGTGGACACTGCCTAACACTGAAGTAAAATATAGTCTTTTAGTAACATTTATTTTTGCAACCTCGACACCTTTTTTTTCCACATGTTTCATGGTTCTAATGAATATATGAAAGGACAATTTATTGACATAGGCTTGGAAAAATATAGGTTTTCAAAGAAAGGTTGATTGGATACGATAATTTCAGTTTGCACTAAGCAGTTTCTTTGATGAAAGATTGGATTTGCAGTGAAAGAAAAACTTATACATAATTACTTTAGAGTGTGTGAGAGGGGGGAGGGGGGGAACTAAGGGGGAAAAGATTATAACTCATGTAGAATAAGCAAACGTTTGTGTCTAGTTTGGTCTTCCATCTAAGCTAAAGCCTCAAGAGTTGGTGCATGGTCTTTTCGTTCAAACAACTTTGTAACTATACAGATACAACATATATGGGTATAGTTATATAGTTCCATTATAACTGAGCACAGAGAGTGAGGAGGGATGATGCAGTGAGACAGTAAATGAGGGAAAAGAAAATCAGACCAAACAGCAAGGTCTGCCCTGTAGGCTCGTTGGGCGCTTCCATAATCGTTGCCTCAAACAACCTAGGCGACATCAAGTAAAAAACTCGTTGAGCAAATCTGAACGTCAGACTATGCTTTCCTGCCATTGGACACATAGTGACAGCACATCAAAAATCACCAAAAAAAGAAAGGCAGAGGCCTGATATCTTACACACACACCACTCTTTCAACTCATGCTTTTCTTTACATCTCAGTGAACTCCTTCCTTTCTTTACAGTAACAAGAGGCTGTGATTGACCTGTAGCAAGATTGGTTTGGTCAATTTGCCAATCATGTTATATTATATCAAAGACCACTACTAGTTGCAATCTACATGATTCAAGGAAGTCTGGGGGCAGTGGTCATGCAAATGCTTTGTCAGGCTCTGTATTGAGGGTGGAGGTTGGGGTTGGGGTGGGAGCAAGTAAGGGGGAAGAGAAGGGCCATGTGGTAAAGTCATCGCTATGTAACCCTTTTATTTGCTCTTCGGTCTTTGTAACAACTGCATGTGAAGGAAACAGGTTCCCATGTGTTAGTAACTTCAAGACCCATCTGGTAACATGGTTCTGATAGACGTGCCTAAATTGCAATTTGTTCTTCACATCTCAGGGGCTCTCGGTCGGCTCCCAATACTTCAAAGAGGGAGAAAAAGATATAAAGTCTGTGGATTATGAGATGGAGAGATTAGAAGATAATGATGTTTCAAATAGGCCTGCCAGTGAACCGCTATTTTTAAGGGTGCTGCAGCAACCAGTGCTGAGCTTAGCCTCATCACTTACATTTAAGGGCATTACAGGGGGTCAGGTTTTCACTAATGCAAAAAGTAAATTTAAGTGCTGCTCAAGAGAAAAGTTAAAACCAGAACATGTGAGTGGAAGCCCATGGATTACTTGCTTAAGAACCATAATGCTTTAAAGCTTTATAAAAGCATTTTAATGGCAATTTTTTTTCTGCTCATACTCATTGAGTGGCAAAGATCTGAACTTTCGTTTTATGAAAAAAAACTTATTTTCAACCCATCTTTGAAAATCAAAACTTCTCGATACTACATTTATAAAAAGCTTGCAGTTGAACCATCAATTGCTTGGAATTAAAACAAGGTACATATTGATTCATTTCCAAGTTCAAAATGATACAACGTAATGGTCTTTTGGAGGGAATGAAAAAAGCAGAACTTGGAAGGAATTTCTTTTTTTATCCACTTATTTCCAATTTAATGAAAAAAAAACTATGTAGCAAGTGCATAACTATTTTCAGTTTATGATGTTCAAAAGAGATAATCATGTCAACAATGAAAACACATGTCTAGAGCAAACTGAGCCCGTGATTTAAATTACGTGATTCACTGTTGCCTTTGCATTTGTAATTTTGATCAAATTTTTTTTAGAATCAAGCCAATAGCTGACTCTAAGGTTTTCATGTTATACTAAGTCTAAAATAGTGCATGGTTCCAGAAAGTGTCTATAGCCATCGTTAATCTAGATTAGATGTTAGTCTTGAAAGTCATAATTATTCATTTAAATTTCCCAACTTTAAAGTGAACTTTTTATTTTCAACATAGATGATGTGCCCAGAAGAAACGTTAGTATGTCATTTTTTTCATAGGAACCTTTATCTGCCTCTTCTTTACAGTGTGCATTCCGTGGCTACAGAGTAAGAAAGGCTTTTATTGAGAGGAAAAAACTCTTAATGAAACATGAGAAGTTGAAGAAAGAAGCTGCAAGGTAAAGTTGGATATAAACGGAAAGAAATGATTTGAATGTGGTGCTATTCATTGCAATTTCGAAAGAATTTCTAAGATAGGGACATATACAGTGAAAAGTGCAGAATAACTTATTTTCTTCTTGTATTCTTATTGGGGGCATCAGTGCCAAAAACTTTCTTGAAGTTGGTTGAGACTCTACTTGACTTATATTTTTTCCACTTTAATCCTCCAACAAGTCTGTGTTTCTTCTCATGTTCTTACTGTCAGTCCATTCCACCGGCGTCTCTCTTGAATGCTGTGTCTTAATTTATCAAGGTCTTGTTTGCTTGTAAGGTTAGGTGTGCTGGTCATACAATCGAGTGAATTTTCACTCGTATCTTTTGTTTCCTTAAGCTAAATTATGGCTGATAATTAAGATGTGGCCTCACCAACTGACGTTGGCCTTTATTCTGTCTAATGACAGTCATTAAAAACATTCATTTTTTAAATTGTATTTAAGCAGTATGAAAACAATTCAGCTCTTGAAAGAAAAGACCCAAATATTTAGTAGAATTCAGTTTTTGTACATATATATATATACACCACTTTTTTCTGGGAAGGGAAAAGGGAGGTGAGTGTGTGGGGGGGGGGGAGGGGGGGCAGGAGGGAGTGTTGAGTATTTAGATGTAGTCAAGTCTTCTTAATTTTTTTTTTCATTTAAACTAAGGTTTTATCTACTCACGTCTCATCAGATAAATAATTGTCTTTACCTCCTGATATGATGCAGGCTATGGTTTACAGAACATTTTGTTTGAGTCATGAGAGAGCGTATCAGATGTTTTTATCTTTACCATCTCTCCATTCTTTTTTCATATTAAAATTTAACTAGGATAAAATATGCCAAGTGCATTTTGTAAATCCTTTTTTTTTTCATATATATATAAAACGTTTTTTTTTAAATTTAAACCTCAACATCATTTAGTGTAACAAAAAAATTAAAACAGAAAAAGTAATTTATCATATTTCAGAAAGATTTCATTTTATATTGTGAGGATTTCTTTCACAATTAAAAAATTGATAAAACTTTTATTATCAATTTAATCAAAGACTAAGAGGAAGCTAATACAACATATCTTATCCAAAAGCTTATTTACTTTTTTTGGAGAAAAAGTACCATTTGCATAAGATTTCTTTACATTAAAATTCTTGCCTCTTAATACTTTACTGAGTCCATTTTCATCTAAGTTAAACTCATTGAATTAAAGAAAAAAACATACTGCTTGATAGCTCAATATAAAATGGTCAATGCACTGCTGTATTTGTCCAACTGACACTACAGGGCATGAGTAAAAACCTTTTTGCAATTAATGGATAACATGTTTTATAACATATAACATAAAATGTTATATTCTTATAATCTGTTTTTTTTTTTTTTTTGCTCTTGTAATTTGCTTGGTGTGTGTGTGATCTCTTTGTGCTTTAATTTTCAGAAAACGAGCAGCTGAGGAAGGCAAGAAAGCAGTGGATGATAAAAAAGGTTCTCAAAGTGGCAGCCCTTGTGGGACAACAATCCAGTCAAAAGAACTTCCTGATTCTAATCAAGATCAGCACAACCAACAGCAGCAAGGGATGTTACATTCCAATCAGCAAGCTGAGTCTGCTGTATCTTTAGATGATATTGGAGCGGGCAATAATCTAAACTCTCAAGCAAGAAGTTTGTTGAAAGATGAAGAAGTTCTTAAAATTAGAGAGCAAGATGTTGATCATGAGAGAAACCAATATAAACAAGTCCCCCGCCATCAGCAACCATCTGAGGAAGATGCTGAGGACCAGGATCAGCAGCAACAGAGAGAGGCAGATGAACACACAGAAATGCTGAAGAGAAGCAGACTGAAAATGAGGAAGAGTGAAGAGAGGAGGAGGAAACTATTGACAGAGGAGGGAAATATAGAGCATATCTCTGACCAACTGCAGCAACATAAACCACAAGAGGTACCAGTTACTGGTCCACAAGGAATGCTTCATCAGCAACATCATCAAAGTCAAGAGCAGCAAGAACTACCACAATCTCAGCATAAACAAAAACAGGTTCACAGCTCAAAACTTCCAGAACAAAATCACAGTTATCGTGAAAAGGAACAACAACAACAACATCAACAGAAACATGAGGAAGCAGCAGAAGAGACATGCCAGTCTAAAAAGCACCGGTCCAGATCACGCAGAAAAAGACGTTCAAGATCCCAAGATTCAAATGGCAGGATTGATCCACATCAAGAAAAAAGCAAAACCAAAGCTACAGAGCATGGAAGTGAACACAGTGAAAACTTAAACTCACCTTCAAGAACTGAACATGGACCTTTAGAGGCAGCCGAGGTAAAAGAACCATATAGATTGCGACGAACAAGTCACAGAGATCATGCTGAAATGGACAAGAGCCATTCACCAATTTTACCACCATCTCCACGCAAAGAACCTCCAACTTCATCACAGTCACCTCGCAAGGAAGACTCCATAAAGAGGGAAGATACTCATTTCCCAGCTTTGGTCTGTGAATCTTTCACCACGGAAACGGTGCAACCCACTACAGTGCCAGATACACCAACACTACCTAGTCCTTTGCCTCGAAGAGATGAATCTAAATCCCCATCCTTATCTCCTTTTCCCTCTTCCCATCATGATTCTTATGATCCTCAGTATCACAGTCATTCCCTCAACAAAAATGGCCACCGCAGCCGTCGACAAAGTCGACATCGTCGTAGTCGTTATGAGGTTCAGCTTGAAACAGAATCTGTGCAAGGTGAGAGAACAAAATTAGAAGCAGACCAGACAACTCCATCAGATTCACCAAAGCAGAGAGAAGATCGGGATAAACAGCGGCATCATAGCAAGAGGCACAAGGACGAAGCAAAAACTGAACTAGAAAATGGAGGTGCTAGTCACAGAAAACCAACGGATATAGAAAAGACATCTAAGTGTGATATAGATGAGGTACCTAAAGACAAAAATGCCATTTTCAACCAAAATGAGAGTGATTCGTTGGGTAAAGAGCATCAGGATAAACGTCAGTCAAAGCCAGGTAAAGTCAGCAAAGAAAACTTTGAGCAGGCTCCGGAAGGGCATCAGCATGGTACGGCACATTGTCCAGATTTGCAATATCAGAAAAAGGGTCAAGATGTTCAGCAACAAGCCCTACAGCTGAAGAATTTGAAGCTTCAGCAACAACAAAAGGAGGAAATAAGGCAAGCTGAGATCAGAAAACACGAGCTCAGTAAACGCTACCAAGGGGAGAGAATGCACTCCAGCCATCACGAACGTCAACGCCAAACCACTCTAAGCCCTGTTCCTTCTTCAAGTGATTCAACTCCATCTTGTAGACAGCATGTGACAACTTCTCACATCAAGACAACTTCAAAAACTTATCTGTCATCGCGGTAAGTGTTTCAAGATGAATGTCCTTTACAACCAGTGTGAATGAAACTGTTGCTACATACCACACATGTAGTAAAAACCTCTGAAGTTTGAGGCCTATTCATTTCTCAGCTAGATAATACTAAAATCTCAAGAAAGTATCTTTCAGCTGTAAACATTTTTGAATATCACAGTTAAGAATTATAAATGACACGTATAAAAACATTCTTTTGTACCATAGTCTCAATGGTAGGAGAAACACTCATTTTCAAAAGATTTAAAATTAGTGTGTAATTCAATACATTTTGTCAAGATTTTGATAAGTAAAACTATGCAGCATCTTTTTAAATTTATGGTATGAGAATAATTAGTTTTTTCAAATATTTTGAGGTGGAAGTAAATTAAACCTCATTTCTTTTAAATATTTGTTTTATCTTAACTGGTATAAATTTTTCCTAAATCTCTTTACTTTTTGGCTGGGCTGTAGACTTACCAGGCACATCCTCCTAGGGAGAACTGGGCTGTTGACATACTAGGTATATCCATATTATCATAAACCTATTTGTTCCGTTGATGCAGCAGCACAATACAATTTTTTATATCTAATTTTAGTCTCAGGGCAAATTTCAAACCCTTACAAGTAAAAACAGAATGTAGCATCACTTTTTTTGTTTGTTTTGGACTGTGTTTGTAGTGATTTACACATATTCCAATACAATTGTTTGAATCATCCTTTGCACATAGAGGGAAAAAACATGCTCAGCCAAGAGGTTAATAATGATGAATGACAAGACTTAAAGTGACCCTGTTTTTTGTTATTTTTTTTTACATTTTTTTCTAGTGTTTTTAAAGCGGGTGTTTCAATTGTTTTTTTTTTTAGAGGTAAAATTTGAGGTAGATTTTATAAACTTTCATCCAAGGACTCCAATCATTTTGTGATACGGATGTACAAGTGACCCTTTTCTAAACTAATCATTATGATTCTGTGAGAAAACACTTTTGAAAATTATGATACTTGAACAGTCAATGTGCGTAAAAATAGTTCTAAAATTGAACCATAACAGTGATAATATCTACGAAGTAACATAAGCTACCATTATGTAGATTAGGATGAAAACAGTAATGATCAGGTTTAAACCAATCCAACATGGAGGTAGCCAATAAAATATGACACAAAATAGATTTTCCACATTTTCCTCATCATTTGCTCTATCTACTTTACTGCCGTGCCTCTTTTATAATTACCTTTCTCTCTCTCTCTCTCTCTCTCTCTCTCTCTCTCTCTCTCTCTCTCTCTCTCTCTCTCTCTCTCTCTCTCTCTCTCTCTCTCGCCCCACTCCCTGCCCTGCTTTATTTTTCTGTTATTTAACTCTAAACGTGTTTTCTTTTCATGCGGGCTTTTCCTACTTTTTACATATTTCAATCTTTCAATGTCTTTCTTACATTCATCTCTCTCTCTCTCTCTCTCTCTCTCTCTCTCTCTCTCTCTCTCTCTCTCTCTCTCTCTCTCTCTCTCTCTCTCTCTCTCTCCCCCTCTCTCTCGCTCTCTTTGTCTCTCTCTTTCTCTCTGTCTCTCTCCCACTCTCTTTCACCCCCCTCTCCTTTTGTTCTTTCTCTTATCTATCTTCCCTTTTCTAGTTTTTCCTTCTCTGTTTTCTTTTGCCATCTTTTTTTCGTCCTTTCCACAATGCTTTTATCTTCTTCGTTCTCTTTTCCCTCCCCTATCCTCTCTCCATCTCTCTCTCGACTACTGCTGCCTCCCTATGTCCCTCCCTCCCTCTCTCATTCTATCAATTTCTGATCCACAATAAATTATAATCTTCGCTCAGGTGGCTTAACGCACCCGCTTCTGTAGCAGTAGGAATTGAGATCTGCTGCTAACCGACACATCCAAAATGTAACTTTTAGTTTGCCTCTCAGCTCAAAGAGAACTTTCGCTTTTTGACTCATTTCATCGTTTTCAAAGTACAGTAAAACTTGAATCGCCATTAATTAGTTGGCCCAATTTATATTCGATCCAAAAAAGAGTTTATCGTTTCTTTACGTCTGTATGTCTGGTAAAACTTATGTCAAGATATGGAAATTTGATCCAGGTGTTTCCAACGACAGAGTTGTTTTCTTTTGTCTATTTTCTTAGCTAGAATAAAGCTTCAGTATACCTACTGTATTCTGAACATCGGTTATCAGTATAATTATCTCCTTGCACCTAGATGCAGATTTAAACATGGATAAATGTTAAACCAATTCATTGTTTTATATTCCCCGTTACTCAACGCTGGTGTTGTAACAATAAGACCATTACCGACTAGTGGCAGTTTATTGTCCTTGAGTCTGTGGGAGGGAAATAAAACAAACTCATAGACACAACCAGAGAGAAAAAAAATAGCAAATATGACTATTATATTACATAGAGATACGAAGCATTAGAAGGAATAGGACAGAGAACATCGCTCTGAGAGACTCTGACCTCAGCAGCCTCTTACATAAACAGGAGCAACGACGGGATCTGGATGGTTTTCTCTCCACTTGTCTTAACAAGTGGAGAGAAAACCATAATATATATATATATATAAATCTTGTTTAGGAAGAACAAAATTAGAAAAGTGCCTGCCCAACTTTAAGATTAAAGGAGCTCAAATAAATTAAGAAAAGTCTAGATTACTTACTGTAATTCGCTACACATGTGTATCGATCATTCATATATTATTTATATGTTGTTTTTTTTTTACATTTAACGTTGATTCGACTTTTTGACTTGCAAATTTATGAGCTCAATCGACAAGTAGATGAAGTAAACCTTGAAGAAAAATAAACTTTAAGAAATGCCCAAAGTGATATGCTGGTTTAGGGTCTTGCCTCGACTTTGAATAATGAATTACAACCACGTCTCCTGCGGTTATGACAAGTCTGGTACATCGAGTAGTTAACATGTCTTTAGAGTAGTACATGTCTTTAGATTCGACTGCATCGTTTATCCCTCATTAGTTTGTCTGTATTCTCAATTTGTGGGAAAAAATCGTTTTGAGACTTTTAACTTCCTTTGATAATACACGGATACGGATAAAGCCTTTTGATTATTTTCCTTGACTGAACAAAAGGAAAACCATCAAGGAAATATTTGAGAAATGGTGTCGGACTTGACAAGGAAAGTCATCGGTGTCCGTTGAGAGTGATTCTGTTATTCATTTCTGCCATTATTTTAGTTCTCGATAACTCATTTATCAAAAATGTATCGGTCGTGTCCACCTATCTGGATCATATTGTTTCTCGTATAACCAAACCTACCTTGCCTTGACCACCATAAGGCTTCCGTCGTAAGCTGACACTTGGCAAGCTTTGCCGTGGCAATAGGCGTAAATCTTAGAGGGAGACCAAGTGGAAGAGAAGAACAAGCAAAGAGAAATGTAGACCGAGGAGAGGAAAAGAGAAAAAAGAGGTAGAAAAAGAAAAGAAAAAGGAGAGAAAGAGCAGTGAT
Organism: Elysia crispata; assembly: GCA_033675545.1. Classification (NCBI taxonomy): domain Eukaryota; kingdom Metazoa; phylum Mollusca; class Gastropoda; family Plakobranchidae; genus Elysia; species Elysia crispata. The sequence continues at coordinate 429,467 of JAWDGP010005477.1, read as the reverse complement.
CTGACGGGCAGGGGAAGAATGTCAAAGTTCATTTGCAAATGTTCTCTCAATCAAAAATTGCATTTTCAAAGAAAAGATTAAAAGAGACATAAAATGTATAATCACTATTTTTTTAATTCCTCTCTCTTCTTCGGGTTGCTCTTTACCTCTTTCTCACTCTCCCTCTTCCTCTCGCCATTTCTCTCTCTGTCTCTCTGTCTCTCTGTCTCTCTCACTCTCTCTCTCTCTCTCTGTCTCTCTCACTCTCTCTCTCTCTCTGTCTCTCTCACTCTCTCTCTCTCTCTCTCTCTCTCTCTCTCTCTCTCTCTCTCTCTCTCTCTTTCTGTCTCTCTCTTTTTTTCCTCTCTCTCTATTTCTATCATGTGCCCTCTTTTCCTTTTTTCTTTCTGTTTCCTTCTGTCCCTATCCACCCTTTCTCTCTCTCTCTCTCTCTCTCTCTCTCTCTCTCTCTCTCTCTCTCTCTCTCTCTCTCTCTCTCTCTCTCTCACTCTTTCTCTCTCATTCTCCCTTTCTCTCTTTTTCTCTTGTGCTTGATTTGGTGTCTTTATGTGTTTGTATATACCTTTAAGCCTTATCCGTCGTAACTAAGACAAAGCAACATATTGCCAGGACTGGCAGATCCATGCCATTCCAGGCGTTAAATCCTTCTGTGCCTAATAATCCTTCTTCGCGTCTTTTCTCTCATGCACTCTGTCTCTCATGAAAGTGTGGCTGCTACGTCTCTTTCCTTCGTTTTGCCTTCTCACCCCTCCTTTGCTTTTGCTGCAACAGCTCTCACTGCAAATTCACACAGAAAGTATGGGATTTCCACCGTGTCACTTCCTTACTTGTGAGGTTGCTTCAATAGGACTGAGTGAAGACCAACACAATTAAATTAAAATCATTTACATGACGCTGATCAGATATTTTATCGAAGACCAAGGAGAAACCAAAATTAATGTACGTGTGGTGTAAAGCTAATAAAATAACTTGGACCAATCTCCTTGTTTTTATGGATTGAACTATCAACGTAATTCTTTTCATATTATATTTGGATTGCACAATTATCTTTTAAAAGAGACAAACATTGTGAAGTCTTCATTAGTTTTAAACAATCTGAGTGTAACATACGTCAGATGCTTTGTTATCTTATCTTCTTTGCCGCCTGGCCGTGGGTTTTACATGCAGCACATAACATCCAATTAGAGCAAGGTTGTTCTGAACCGTTAATATTTTTCGATTAATTTAGGACAATCGCGATGACGAGTTACAACAAATAATGAAATATTTAGAAATAGCGACTTAGCCTCATAAAGGGGATCGTGACATTACGGCTTTTTTTCTCCCTGTTTCACCAACACCGAAAGTTGCTCTGATTTTACACCATTGTGATGCAGTACTGCGTGACTTCATATTGTTAAAAGCACTGATATATTTTTTCTTTACATTCATAATACATGTAGTTTTACCCGTATTTGCCCTAGTAATGATATTGAAGAGTTTACTTCTAAAACGAACCAGAAAAATGAGATAAAAAATACCGGATGAATCGCTACTCGAAGTTGGCAGTTGCAAGTAGCACCTCGACCTTAGCGGATACGTCCTGTCATAGTCCGTGTTTTCATGGCGTTGATTTATTGATCGGCGATCGATCGCCGGCCTGATAGAAAAGAAATTATCGATTCTTGTGGGCCGCTTTGTTGTTTGCTGTAAGCGCTGTCCTTTATCGTTGTATGCTGTCTCTGTTTACCGTTCTCCCACACGGCACTTAGGACAGTAGACCAAACTGACTGCGGGTATTCCGAGTGTTGGAGATAGATCATTTCATCGCTGTGAAAACTTCTTGCTGCCTGGACTGTCAAAGGCGCAGCGCACTGACAATGTCAGACGCATCATGTCACGGTGTGATAGAAATTGTCAGGGTGCTTATTTATGAAGCGCTGATTTCTTAAAGTATTTGTAGTAATAGAATCTTACACATTTGATAGGCATATATAATAAGAAGAGTTAAAGAAAGCGTCATGAAATTATATAGATGTAGTCTATATCAGTGGATGATTTTTAGCTAAAAGCAGATCCACCTTGGAAAGAAAAAGTGAACATAAAATTTTCTCGATACACATTCAATAATTTAGATATTCTTACTATTTAGAAAATTCATTCGGCCATGTGCATCACTGTAAAGAAAATATCTTGGATACTCGTTAATGGTTAATAAGTAAAGGGAAAATGGAAGAAGAAATCACATGTTTTAATAGCGCCATTTATTATCGTGATTGATTTTTTTTTAAAGAAAGACCACCCACCAGTTGGGACTCGAGTTTTGCCCTTTGGGGTGTAGGCAGCCGGAGGAATTTTTTTTCCCCAGACACCTGTATAGAAAAGAGGGGGGAGAGAACTCTCACAGTTAGGGTCCATGACGTCTGCACAATGGGTCGTTGGCCGATTAGGCTCAACGTCTGCTTTCGAGAGGGACAAGCGGGGAAGGGAGGGAGGTCTTTTTTTTTTCTTTTTTTTTCTCCAACAATCATTACCTCTGTAGGTGTAGCACCGACTTATTGTACGCCGGGCGCGGATACCATTTCATGAACGCGCATAATTAGGGTCCGTGTGTTTTGTGTGGGCTGTCAGAGCGGGAAGTTTTCACAATTCATTCCTATCAAGTGTATCTTTTTGGGGTCGTAGATTTTCGTGATTTAGTAAGGTCTGTAATGGATTTTCTGTTATTCCGAGGAACATTCATTTAAAAAAAAGCATAATTATGTCTCAAAGTTGTGTGATTTAAGGCGCTTTCCGTTGATTTTTTTTTTCAGTGGTGTTGTCGGAAACGAAGAATCTCTAAACTATTCCGAGGTTTCTATAGGATTTAGTTCGTGCCCCTGAAACTATCTTTCTCGCCTATTTTTGAAGACAGGCGAATGAATTGATTCTTTCTAATTCTTGTGACGGTTACGGTTTATTGAGCTCGTCAGTTATTATGGAGAACTTTCCTAAGATTTGGGACCATTTTTTGAAACAAATTTTTTGTGGTAATCTGTCTGCCGTTGCCTTAAATGATTTATTAAATTATGACTCCTAATTATAAAGATACTGTCTTCGTAGGAAAGAGCTGTGTTGGACAAAAACGTAAATTTGGGCCTATATTTTTCTTCTTTTAGCTCGGTTTATGTTGAGATTCTTTCGTAATTATTGAAGATATGTCTTCAATCTTTGTTCAAACTAACGTTATTTATTAAGAAATTCCTTTTTGTCATTATTGTTTGCTTTTTTATTAGAGCAATAAAATATAGAAACAGAAGCAACAAAAAATAAACAATGATTATAAGAACTCCAACTCCAACAACAATAATAATAATAATAATAATAATAATAATAATAATAATAATAATAATAATAATAATAATAATAATAATAAAATAAGCCAACCACAACAACAATGACAACAGTACATGGACACAAAAATGTCGAATCTCTCAAAATTTTATTACACTTAAAAACCCAATTCTCACGCAATGTTTATTCCCCTTGAAAATCAGCTTGACATGAACAAATCTAATGAACATACTGATAGTGCCACTCCACCGCATGCCTCACCAAGTCGTATCTCTCTCATTGATCTCAGCTGCGTTAATATCTTTTCAATATATTGCACTACCTTCAGAACGATTTCCAGGCCTATATTAACCTGCATGTTTCCCTTTCATTTATAGCACACTTAGGCTTGCGATTCATTTTTCAATTTTCAAGATCTTGATTACAAAGAACACTTTGACACTTGGCTGCTTCTCTCTCTCTCTCTCTCTCTCTCTCTCTCTCTCTCTCTCTCTCTCTCTCTCTCTCTCTCTCTCTCTCTCTCTCACTAAAATTGATCCTATGTCCAATCTCCGCAACTCTGATCAGCAACAGCCAGGTAAAGAAGTATTATTCATTTTGTTTTGTTTTTTATTATTGTTATTATTATTATTATTATTATTATTATTATTATTATTATTATTATTATTATTATTATTATTATTATTATTATTATTATTATTATTATTATTATTATTATTATTATTATTATTATTATTATTATTATTATTATTATTATTATTATTATTATTATTATTATTATTATTATTATTATTATTATTATTTCTATTATTATTATTATTATTATTATTATTATTATTATTATTATTATTATTATTATTATTATTATTATTATTATTATTATTATTTTTATTATTATTATTATTATTATTTTTATTATTATTATTATTATTATTTTTATTATTATTATTATTATTATTACGCCACCACCTGTTTTTACTGCTTCTCATACTACTGCTCTTGCTACCGGTACTTCTTTTGTTATGAATGCAACCGCTACTACAGCGACCTTTGGTAGCATCGCTTGGTTTATCCATTGAAGTCCTTGTTAGGATATAGTGAACTATATTAAGCAGTATTTTCAGTTTTTGCACTCATTAAAAATATTACAATCATCCCGGGCGTTCCTCTCGAGTGGGATCTTTCCCTGCGTGTAATTTATCTCCTTACCGATAGAGAAACACATTATAGAATTATTATTATTACTTCTACTACTACTACTGCTGCTGCTGCTGCTGCTGCTGCTACTACTACTACTACTACTACTACTACTACTACTACTACTACTACTACTACTACTACTACTACTGCTGCTGCTGCTGCTGCTACTACTACTACTACTACTACTACTACTACTACTACTACTACTACTACTACTACTACTACTACTACTACTACTACTACTACTACTACTACTACTACTACTACTACTACTACTACTACTACTACTACTACTACTACTACTACTACTACTACTACTACTACTACTACTACTACTACTACTACTACTACTGCTGTTGCTGCTGCTTCTGCTACTACTACTGCTGTTGCTGCTGCTTCTGCTACTACTACTACTACTACTACTACTACTACTACTACTACTACTACTACTACTACTACTACTACTACTACTGCTACTTCTACTACTACCATTACAACCACCGTAAGTCAGTATTGTTGTTATTATTATTATTATCATTATTGTTATTATTATTATTATTATTATTATTATTATTATTATTATTATTATTATTATTATTATTATTATTATTATTATTATTATTATTACTAACTTCTCAAAAATGATGAAATAGAAATACAAATCTACAAATCATCTACTTTCTAAATTTATATGCCTTGGTTTTGCGTTGGTAAAATTGGGACAGAGGTTCTTAAAGCCTCCTTTTCCACTCTTTTGAAGGAAAAATAGTTTGAAAAATGTTCGTCGGTGGAAATAAGACTGGTAAATGAAACCTTGGGTCTATATTTTTCTTAGCAAATACCTACAAAGACTATCTAAGGAAAACCGGCATAACAGTTGTAACCAAGATCTGAGATGAACCAGTCAGCTGTTGTGAGATTGCTTGTGGTATAACATTTCGGAATGGCCAGTTTGTCTACTGTGTTTCATGAGTGAGAAATCACGGAAACCTTTATAGATGTATATGATCAAAGTGTAGTGTAAATTAGATAAAAACCATGCCAGTGCTGTTCAAACGGAACTCCCACTCCTCACTTGGGGGAGGGGGAGGAGGGGAGGGCACAGCCTCGTCATCTCAGGACAAACAAGGGACAAGCGCCAGTGTAAATCTTCATGCTTCTCTTGGCATGCAGTTTGGAGCGTAAGTGCTTCACCTCATGTATTACTAAAAATATATTAGCTATGCGTTTGTTGGTTTTAGATGAAGCAAGTTTATTACATACTATTTCCATTGCCACTAATAAAATATATGGAATTAAATATAGAAGGTTAAGGAAACTACGGCACATGAAAAAGGTTAATTAACCAAGTCAAAAATCAGAATAAGTCATGATCTTGCTTTCACTCAAGGATCTATCTTACAGTGTATAGCATTAGCATGATGGTGTAAAGCATCATGATCCTGACAGCTTTCAATATGGACGCCGTAACTGGAGATATGTCACACGAGTGATAGTCCTGATATAATTATTTAAAGCAGTTGGTGGAACTTGAACACATTGTATTTTTTTTATTGACTTCTTGATAAAATGCGTCCACAGCATGTGATCTCAGACTTTTTCCCCTGTTCATCAAGCACGCCTCCGTCAGGCAGAAAAAAAGCTGTAAAAGATCAGTCGCGGAACTCACCGTTGTAGAGCCCACATGGTTACATGTCCTAGCATAGCGCATAAATGCTATCGGCTTAATTTTTGTTTACTTCTCAGTGTACAGAATTCACCTCCACATCTGTGCATAAGCTGCTAGCACTGAGCCTGGAGATCATGCTTCGTATCATCAATAACTAATCTCTCCTTTAAACGTCGTGCACAGTCTACTGTGCTTCAATTATTTAATGTAAGAAAAATCATCTGTTACTAGCTTCAATCTTTTTAAATTACCAGTCAGCCTGACGGAATGGAAGACAATGATAATACAAAATGATGGGAGAGAGATGTCGTCAAATGGCTGAATACCCGCATGGCTTCTTCCCCTGCTCCTCTTTAATAACAGTTATCCCTACTCTCACTCTCATTTACACCCCCCCCCCCCAAAAAAAAAAAAAAAAAATGAATAAGAGAATGGGTGATAGATTGCGATATTTGGCATAATTGACTTTGGTCAGTGTTTTGGTAAGTGTGACTGGTCAATGTTTTGGTAAGTGTGACCTGTGGCTTTGCTCTTATATACCTGTTACCTAAATAACGGTCAAACTGCCGTGAATTTAAGATCGCGTTGCATCCTGTAATATTTATAATTATACTAGAGCAGCTAAAATTTATATTCTCTTGAAATGTCTTTTGTCAAGCATAAGATATGTCTGTCCTTTTTCTTCCCTCTTCGGACATATTTTTATCATTTATTTATTCTTTAACACTCCAGACCCAGCTTATTTACTGTATATAAATGGTTTAATGGCTTTCTCATGGAAGTCCATAGTTTCTCTAAGTTTGAGCCAGAAAATTCTGTTCTACCTAAGTTCTTGCTGATGCCAAACTTCTTATCTTATATTTGGTGGCCCAAGTGCTCTTGCCTGAATACCCCTTTACCTCCATTATCGCCGCCTTCATCGAAATATGTAAGAAGGAAAATTGTGGGTTTCCTTTTTTTTTTTTTTTTTTTTTTGGGTGGAGGGGTGTCAATGTTGGTTTGGTGTTTGATCTAGACAGTTTTTCTTTCCTTCTCAACTTCACCCTACAACAGGCAAAAGCCCACGGAGCCGGATGAAAGAGAGAGAATCCTAGCAGGGAAAACACAGACTCACGCCGTGACTATGAATGAGCGGAAGAGGAGAGAGGAGTTCCAGCGCAAAACTGAGGCAGCTACAGTGATACAGAGGACGTGGAGAAGGTAATGGGTGACTGCCGAGTTGCGTGGAGTAGGATGTCATGGTACTTCAAGAAAGATAGATAGATAGATAGATAGAGAGAGAGAGAGAGAGAGAGAGAGAGAGAGAGAGAGAGAGAGAGAGAGAGAGAGAGAGAGAGAGAGAGAGAGAGAGAGAGAGAGAGAGAGAGAGAGAGAGAGAGAGAGAGAGAGAGAGAGAGAGAGAGAGAGAGAGAGAGAGAAAGTAAAACGGACGGAAAAGGAGTTGCTCGGGGAAGTAGAATAAGATAAACAAAAAACAAAAACAAAAAGAGTAAGAAAGCTGGTGAGATGAATTTAAGAGAAAAAGAGTAAGAAAGTGGCAGACGATGAGAAAGATATTGAATGGGACGGATTGGACTGGGAGAGAATGAGAGGCCCGGTACCGTTGGTCGGACAGAGAGAGGATGAGATAGAAAAAAGGAAGGGAGAGAGAAAATTATAGAGAAATAAAGGAGGGAGTCGGTGAGGATCAGAAAAATAGTCAGAGACTCGGGGAAGAGAGAATGAGAGAAACGGTAAGGAAAATAAGGATTCAGAAGTAAATAAAAAATGAGAGCAAGGGTTTAAAAAAATCGGAATCCTGCAGTTTCCTATAAACTTTAGTGGCCCATGTTTTGATCGATTGCCAAGGGTCGGAATTGTTCTTCTTTAGAGTGAAATGGCGACTGATGCTACAGCCACACGCTTTGGAACATTTCGATTGCTGTAATGCTTTCTCGTATTAGTGTTTTTATCATTTCTTCCAATAAATCGTCAGTAAATAGTAAATCAATTTGAGCCAATCAGTGGATCTGTAGTTCTCAAATTTATTGAAGTTACAAGACATGGTATATAACTATAAAAGATCTTCAGGAATTACAAAGGAACTTATTATAATGCTCCTTGTTTATATGTAACATGTATTTTTTTTTTTCGTTTTCAGGCATAATAGGATCAAATCGTGAGTAAATTGTCAGTTACTTTCGTAAAATCTAATTTATCTATGTAAAGATCCCTCTACACATTCGCCATGGCTATCCTTTATGTTTTAGTTAATGGGCAGTTAGGAATGTCCTCAATGCAGCGTACTTTTGGTTGTTGTTTTTTTTTCTTCCAGAAATTTATATAGGGTCTAGGCGTTTAAAAGGATCTTAAATATAGGAATAGAAAATAATTTTTTTAAACTCTTCTTTTGTTCTTTTTCTGAACTTTCAAGCCCCTCTTTTTTTTTTTTTTTAAATAATTGAAGAACTACTTTCATAAAGCAATTTTGTCGAACCAATATGTTGAAATATATGTCAGTTCTGTACATGGCAAATGTAAAATCATTTTTAAGTGATAACAGAAACAAATCATATGGCAAAAACGTTTTCCAAGAAATGTATAGGTTTAGCTTTCATGTGAATAATGTTGAAAAGAACTAGATGGAAACCATCCTACTAAGTGCCATCAGAATGCACAGCTTTAACACAAACTGGACTACACTACCTATGACAAACTGCAGCTTGAAGGATTTTCATCTTCCAGCTCTCGCAAAAACTCTCCCGTAACTTTTAAATCTTAAGGTTCGTGGGAAATTCATGTCATTTTTTTTCTTATTTCAGACATTATATATATATATATATATATATATATATATTAATTACTAAATTGAAGTCTGTTTGTCACTCGACAAATAGTATAATTCATCTTATGAATATGAAGATATTGCAGAGACGCCCTACTCTCTCGTCATCTTTCTCCACCCTACTATTAGAGGAGGATCCTTTGAGAATACCCCATGTTATAGATTTTCTCCGATCCTTTTTTTTCTATTTGAACCTATCCTATATTATGTAATGACAATAACCTCATCGTCAGGTCCAAACGAACAAGGGACTTGCTTCTGGACTGTAGCAAAATGTCGGTACACAAAAAACGACTGAGGGCTACGCAGGAAGAGTGGGAGAGACAAATAGCAGCCTTGACCATCCAGCTTGCGTGGAGGAAATTCTTCAGGTATCGTAACCTTCAGTCCGGTTTTGCTCTTTGTTCAAGCTGTTCATTGGCACTCAATGTTATTTTTTTCAAATGTGGTGCATTGCATGTATATATATATATATATATACCTTCTCTACATGAACTGTACAAATCTAAGTCAAACTGGCCACTGGTTGGTGGTGGTGTCCTGGAAATCATCATATCCTTTATGTCACAGTTAGCACGTTAAACTGAACATTGTGATTGTGGATGCCTGGGCTTGCCAAGGCCAAGAGGAAGCTCAGACCTCAACTTTGCACCGAGAGCAGAATTATAGCTAAGCCAATAGCAATAGTACCATCAACACCATCACCACCACCACCACCACAAAAACAACAACAATAGGTGCAACAAAGACAACTCATAAATAGAGATAGAGAAAGAGAGAGGGACAGACAGACCGACAGACAAAGACAGACAGACAGAGTAAATTAGGAAACAGAAAGAACAATAACTGAAACTAGTTTGAGTTGTTACTTTTCAAAAAAGCTTTCTTGTAAACGTTTCTTCATAGTGATTTTCAGCCGTGTTCAAGCTAAACTATTAAGTGAGTACCTAATAACAGGTTTGTACCTTAGAAACTTTGAGAAATGCAAAGTTTAATACACTTGTAGAAACCAGTTTGAAGCTTAATCACATCGATTGAGATCAACACAGCATTTAAACCAGAACTTTTGGTAATAGTTTGACTGGTGGTCAAAATATCAACCAGGCAAAACTGGAAATCTAAAACTTTCTCTTTCAGTCATTCTCCAAGAATGCCTGAACCTTTTAGCCATTCCTGGAAATGCCCGATCATAACAGGAATTACTTGGAAGTTGAAAATGACTGAATTTTTAGGCATTTTCTGAGAATGACTAATTTCCGAATTTGACTATATATCTTCTCTCTTTCATTTTTCCCTGTTTAATAAATTTTCTTTTTTTCCCCCTTCTCCCCTTGTGTTTTGTAAATCTCATCTGTCTGTCTGTTTGTCTGTCTGTCTGTCTGTCTCTCTCTCTCTCTGTCTGTCTGTCTGTCTGTCTATGTCTCTCTCTCTCTCTCTCTCTCTCTCTCTCTCTCTCTCTCTCTCTCTCTCTCTCTCTCTCTCTCTCTCTCTCTCAGTTCATATTTCACTTTACTTAAACATACTGCTTTGGTCTATATACTCTCTTTCTCTCACCCTCTCTTGCTCTGCCTTTCTCTTGCGTGTTTTAAATAGGCCTATCTCTAAAAAAAAGATTATAAAGTATACATGACAAGTCCAATATTAATATTAGACCTCTTGAACTATGCATCATATAGGAGGAAGTTGTTGCGTGCCCTTCACCCTAACAGAAGACAGCTTCTTATGTGGGACCCAGAGATTGTGGCACTTAAACAGCAGGCTCTTGTCCATTACATTTACAGTAAGTGACATTTGGATGTTTCCATGTTTCTGTCTAAAAATTATCTTTTCAAGCACGCAGTGGCCACATCGATTTTTTTCATGCAATTTATATTGATATTAATGACTTTAAAACCTGATGAACATATCTTTCATGTAAAGCTCTTTGAAACAAATCATGGTCTGATTTATTTGTATTAACACCATAATAAAGTAAAAAAATACAGTAAGCAATGCACAAAATTTACATAAGTTATTTAGATGTAGGCTTAAGTCTGTGTTTGGTCACCATCTGTAACACCCAAGCTGCTGTCATACTTTATCTTGTAAGACCCTTTTTGTTTTTTTTAACTTTTTTGAAAGTGTGAAAATTTTTTATTAATACCTATAATGGTTTAAATCTTGAATCTAAGTAAATAGAGTTTCATCATTAGCTATGTATGTATATCCTAAATTTAGACTTGATTGAAGTATAGATTGATTGTTATCATTACCTGAACATACTTTGACAATCATTCATGTAAATCGGCATTGCCTGTGGGCTGGATATACTTGGATATGCTTGTAACTACCTAATGAAATAGATTAGTCAAAGTATAAAATAAATAATTCCGTAATTTACTCCCCTTTTTTTCTTCAACATCTTAAAGATGAACATATAGAGGCTCCATTCTGGCACCCAACCTTGAGGCCAGCCATCAGACCCCTGTGGACAAGATTCATACCTTCAGCGGCAGGTGAGGAATAACAAGAGTTGTATGAACAGTAGTCTCTGGATAAAAACTTGCTTCATCGGTCTGACAGACTTTTTACTGTCTAATCTGCATTCTACACTGCCTAAAACGCACGCTTTGAAATCGGTTGTGATTATCAGTAAAATGGAAAAGATAGCCACACATAGTGTAAGAATGGCTCTCAATTATTACACAGTGAGTAGTTATGTCTCTTAGCAGGCTCTGCCAGCATTAATTATGCAGTCATCATTTTTCATGTACACCGTACACACATAGTGAAAGGGGAGTGAAGAAGAACCATTTATGTAAATAGATGATTCTGCCCTGTATGCTGGGATAAGCAACAGGTCTTAAGGATTGACAGTAAAGGTAGGCGCTACAGGGAGAGGAGGGTTAGGTTATAGGGCACAGTACAGTAGAGATACTCTATTAAAAAAAAAAATGCATGTTGCGAACCAATCAACACAATACTGCGAATAGCATAATTTGTTTTCCCTCTCTCCTGTGCTTTCCAAATTGCACAGCTACAAGCCTCATGCCTAGCACAGACCTAGTCCAGTCCGTACATTGCTATTTTATCAGTACTGTCAGAATTCTTTGATCAGTCTTCTCAAAATCTAAATCTAGTCTCTCTTTTTTTTTTTCAAGATTCCACCTCAGTTAAGATCTATATAAAAGATCTGGAATAATATATATATATATATATATATATATATATATATATATATATATATATATATGTACTCATAAAACTTTGACATTGGACATAAAACTTAAGGTTCTTAATGAATTGGAATCAAACAGAACCCAGAGTTTGGCAGAAACAGCAAATCAAGATCTGCAGCAGCCAACTAAAGAAAAATGGAGATAAATGTTGTAATGTTAAGAACCTCAAAAGAGAAAAAGAACTGTCAATGAGAAGAACTTCCCCAGGGTTGTCAAGAAAGAAGAACTTCCTCAGGTTTTGGCTTGAACAGAAAAATCATTAATGAACAACACGCTCTTAACATGCTTATCTTCTGATATGGCTTGAACTGCACATGTAAAATGAATACCATGCACAGATCAATGCCCCTCTTTTAAATGAAAAGACCATACATTTTGCTTTGCACATGTGGCTTGAATTTTATTTATCTTTCGGATGTTGATAAGGGTAAAAATAATAAAGAATGAAACAAATTGTAGATAAAAAAAAAGAAATAAAAACTCCCAACAGGTGTTAAAAAAATAGCTTATTTGCCCACGGTCCACGCATAAGGTCTGGGCAAACTATTGCTTTTTGTAATGTAATAAGGGAAGTAACTGATGCTTTTTAATACTTTTTAAAAAGACACACATCTCTTAAATGCACACTATTCAGGCCCCTGAAAGACCGTTTATTTATCCAGACTACTTTATATTATTCAGTCATTACTGTGCCCTCTTTTTAACTCAAAGGTCAGATAATATTCATTAAAGGTAGAAAGTGGTCAATGGTTTCTCATCCTTCTCCTTCTCTCTCTCTCTCTCTCTCTCTCTCTCTCTCTCTCTCTCTCTCTCTCTCTCTCTCTCTCTCTCTCTCTCTCTCTCTCTCTCATTTACTTTTTTACAGGTTTTTCAGTGTTTGAAAGAAAATTTCAAACTACATCGTACATCTGAATAGTTGTATAAAATCTTGAAATTCCAGGTAAATATTTCATGAGAAGATGATAGACAAATTGTGAAATTTTTTCTCAAGCGATCAGGTTTATCTTCAGCAATATAAGACTCTCTCATGGACTTCTTTGTAGTTAAATGATTTAGTGAAAGCAATTATTTTTCCTGGGTATGTCAAGTTTATTTATTATCAAATTTTTCTGTTACATTTCTTTAAAATGATGTAAAACAATTTGATGATATTTATGGATTCTGTCAACTCCAACTGCATGCCATAGTATTCTTCATGCATATTGGAAATAGTTTTTATGCATGAGATTGAAATGTAGACCCACTATTTAGAATTAATTAAATGCTAAAATCGGATCAGCTCCTACTAGCGGCCATATATGCATGTATTTAATATAAGCAAGTATCCAGTAGTATTGAGTTGGTTTATAATAATCCTATAAATCTAAATACTTGTAGCCAAAGAAAACTCCTCTTATAACAAAGGAAGACTTTTGATGTTTGCGTCCGGTAGAAGTGAAAGTAAAGTGCATCTTGCAATGTATGTTATAAAAAAAACTATTTGTCAAATGAGCAGAACTTCTATTTCTTTACTTGTTTGCTTTCTGATAAGTGCAGTAAAAAGTGTCTTGCATAGTCAATTTTCATCCAATTTCAAAGAAATTTTGACAGTTGATAGTAGAGATATATTGAATTGTTATATAAAAAAAAAAAAACAGCTAGGCTGTAATTATTCATTTGGAATTTTTTACCCCCTCTCGGATTGAAAAAAAAAAGTTGTTACATATTTGGCCACACAGTCATTTTCATCTTGTTTAGATCAATAATTTTAAACACAACTATCATTTTGTTCACAAAGTTTTTTACATTTCTTGAAGCTCAATCTATGAACTTTAATTTGATATGAAATTTGTCATAGTCATCTTATAAAATTTCCTATCCCACCTTAAGGATATTGAGGAATGTACTAAAATCTTTGGGCAAAATTTAATTCGTCAAAACGCCTCCCATAAGTCTGAATTTTTTAAGTTTTTGGTCCGATTCTCAATTCGAAAAAGAAAAAAAGTTTACCAAAATATATTTTTTAAGTCTCTTTTACTTTGAACTTTTTCAGCTGTATCTTACAACTTTGCGGTGGATCAGTATTACCCATGGGTTGCTCGGGCTGGAGCCATCCCAGAATTCCCTCAAGAGAATAATCCTGTGATGTCAGCTACAACCCCTCCACCTGCCAGCCCACAGCCCGGATCAGTCAAGTCTGGGTGTAGTGACAGTTCAGCTCACAAGAGAGGAAGCAGTCGGGCTGGGTCTAGACCTAGATCAGAGAGGGGAGCAGGTAAGTCTGAGGCAGTAAAGCTTACTTAAGACAGTAAGTCCATAGACAGAAATAGATGGACAGGTAGAAAGGCGGGTAGGTAGACCAACAAACCGTCAGACAGGTAGACAGGTACTATGGCAAAAAGTGGTAAGGAAAGAAAAAGAGATTCTTATTTTGACAATATATCATGATTGATCACATTTTTTATGAGGCTTCAAAACAATTATCTTCACTAGGTGTAAATGACAACCAGGTGATGCTTTTCCATGTACCTCTTTAAATGATGTAAAAATTCCTAAGTGATTAGAAATAATAGGTCTATCTAAAGTAACACTAGGCATCTGAAAAAATGTTATGAACTATTTTATTCTCCAGAACCTCTTAAAATGAAAAGCTCATTTTTTTTATCGATATATATCTTTTTTTTTACTTTATCATTTAGAATTATCTGAATTTCAGAAAAAATATACAATCAGTTGAGGTAACAAGGGTTCTTATTTAATTGTTGTCATCTTTTTTACTCTGTCCCTTAGAATCAACAGGGAAACAGCAGAAGTCTTCCTCAGCCAACAAGACAAAATCTTCACGCTTCTCGTACAATATGAGGAAAAAATAAAAAGTTTGTGTTAAAATAATTACCTCCTGTCTAGATTTAATAATTAAAAAAAACTTTCATCATTCTAAGTCTTTTTATGACTATCAAATGACTGAATTACAAAGGAGTCATTCGTTGATTTCAATCAGGTAATAAAAGGAGCATGTGAGCTCTGGGTTTATTTTATTAAAGAAGCAGAAACTTAGAATGATCAAATCATGTTTGAAAACAATTTGATAAATATGAGAAACTCAGTTTGGTCCTTTTCAACTATCTTACTGTGTCTAACAGCTTACTAGTGCGATTATTACCTGCTAATTTTATAATGCAACTTTGTTTGATCTATCACTAAACATAATTATCATCAAAGTATCATCAATGACCCTCTTTTAAAAATCGCAAGTGACAAAATAGCTTATATTGATGATCATTTGAACCAAACACTGAGCGTTTTATATATAAAAAAAATACAAAAGGTAATTACAGTTACTTTGCTAGAGAATTATTAACATTTAAGAAAATTTTTGCAGAGATAAACTGAACACGCATTATTGACAAACAGAATCTTAGCAGTAATTTGGTTTTATTTATGACAAAAAGAATTGTCACAATAATTTTGTTTTATTTATGAAATTATTTGGATACAAGTTTCCTTGTTCAAGGCAAATAATCCCAATTTTCAATGATACAATCTCATTTCAGACTTATTATCGCAATACTCAAAACTACTTGATTCAAACAATATTCTTTTTGTTTGATTCATCGATTGAAGTTATCTGAATCATGAATAAATCGTAGCTTCTAAAATTATTTACAATTATTTAGTTTCTAATTACAAATGAAAGAAAAACTGTGTATGCCATAATTATAAAGAAAACACAATTTGGAATTTTTTTCAACAAAAGCATTAACATTTGCCCTACTTTACGTTGTCTACAAAACACAAATCAAAAACTAATATGCTTACCGCAACAATCAAAGAAAAATAGTTTTTGACTCAACATTCAAAGAATCAAAATTGCTTTGTTTAATTCTAAATTAATGAACCAAAAACTGAATTCTCCAATGCTTTAGGAGCCAAGAAATTAATCTGCATTATTGAATACTGAATTTAAAGGTAGCATAGCACACTTAAAAACGAGAGTGATGAGCCTTTTTGTGTAAAAAAAAAAGGTTGGAAAAGTTTGATAATCAAATAATCATCAGATACGATTAAAAATTAAAATGACAAAATCAAAGCAATAATGAAGGAATAAAGCCGTTAGGCACTGTCACAGAAGAATGTGCATCTTTTTACCACTTCATTTCAGGCTGCATTCACAAGCAGAAGTAAGGGTGGTTGTGCTACTGGTAAACGAAAAATGTACATTTTTGTTTGGCTTTTGGTTTTTTTTTTTATAACTGAAAGAAGTAGTGTAGTAATGCACAAAGAACACTTACTGGAAATATGTATCTGTTTATTTCTTTCATAGAAGCAGAGTTCAAATGGTATCAGTACCAAGAAAATGTGCATCTCTCTATTTTTGTAATACTAACACTAACAGACAGTATTGTGATAGCTCAAAATATGTGCTTATTTGTATTCAAGTAGAGGACAATAATTGGCTTGAAGTTTCGTTTCGTTTTTGTCTTTTCATAATTGAAATAATAGAGTAGCAATGCAATACAATTTGCATCTTTATTTTTGTAGTAAACAGTATTGAGATGGTCCAAAATACGTGCCTATGTGTATTTCAGTAAAAAAGAAAAAAAGAATTGGCTGACAATGATTTTTCTATACGTTTCTTTCTATCAATATGTTTGGGAAAAAACACCTTGATATACAAAACAAAATAAGCTGTTATTGTTTTTCACCTGAGAATCGTCCATATTAGCAGACTCCATGTCATACAAGAAGTACCGGTATTTGTATTGTGTGACGTTAAGTATTGATTGTAATTTATCATGTATTCACATTTTGTTAATGTTTCATGTATATACCCATTATGTGATTCTAATTATTAAATCTTTTACAAGCTGCCTCAATACAACCTGTTGTGTGCATTTTATTAGCATTCCTCTATGAAGTTTTCGCTGTCTTTGATGTCTTAAACTCCCAGTTTTAACAACAAAAATTTGAAAAACACATTATCCAGGTGTTGTTTCAGATATTTAATCAACCGACAGATGCAGAAAACTGACCGAAAATTATAACACATGGAACTCGGTGCAGTGTACTTTTTATACACCAACCAGGCGTTTTCTGTGCCTGGACATTACAGAAAAAAATGTTTGAGAGTGTTGCTAAAACTTGTGAGATTGACAACAGATTTTAAGATTTTAAAGACCTCTTAATTTAAATTTTATCACACTGCAGCCATTCCTGTGTACATTGGTTAATTTTTGCAATCATATTATTCCGAAACTGGAATTCATGTGTTATTGGTTTGGAAATGAAATCTATTGACTCACAATATTTTTCAAAACCTGGGATTTTAACACTATAAGTAAATGGCAGATAAGGCCAGGGTTTACATACAAAAGTATGCAAGTAGGATCCACCAAATGAAAATCATCTGGGTTTTTTTTTTAGGAAAGGAATGGAGAGCATGTCTTGTACATTGAAAGAGTAGACTAGTACATACTGATGGTTAAGGGTTATAGATATGGCCTGGTGGAAAGTTTCACCTTAACTGGGTGTATCCAGTGGAGAACTGTTATTTGATGATGGTATTTGTTGGATTTACAGAGAGAGAGAGAGCAAGCATTTGAATGACACTTAGAATTCCCAGATGTTCAACAAGAACCTTATTTATGAGTCACAAGAGAAATCAAATGAGGCAAACGTTAAATAAGATGCAGATAAAAGGAAATCCAAGGAAATGTTCAATTGTGTTAGTTCGTTATTGTTTTTGGGTTTTTTTTTTTGTTTTTTTTTTTTTAACGAAAATAATGTTTTGCTTAGCATTGTGAAGATGCCCCTAATTTCAAGAAAGTACTTCATCAAGTTCGGGCAAAAATGGAGCGTTAGAGATTGAATTTTGGTGTAAAGGAAAGCACACTTTTTGTAATGTGAAATCCCATACCCTTGTTCAATTCTTTTCACATTAGATTTGATGGTCAAAAAGCATGAAGTAAGGAGCACCATCAGCGAAAAAGGTGTATGTGATATTCTTTATATTTCTGCCAAAATACATATAATATCCGACAAGGAGAAAGCCCTGTATGTTGAGATAAATGCTAACATGAAAGAAATATCACCAGATGCATTGTAAGATGTTTGCACTAAATTTGTATTTATTGCTAACTGCTTTAAGGCCAGCAGTTAATCAGCTAAACAGATCGGATACTGAGTTTTCTTAATGATGTACTTTAGCTAGTTGGGACCAGACAGCAATAAACCCCTGGAAAGATAACATAATAGTTTGCCAAAAACCATTTTGTTCTATAAATTTAACAGAAAACTGATGAGTGTCATAATTCCAGTAAAGGAAAACCTCTACAATTTGAAATTTGTTTTTACATCACAGATAAGTTACATAATGACAAGAAATGTATTTAAGTTGCTTCATGCAGGTTATGGAACAAAGTCAAGAAGGATTACTTTCACTTCAATGATGGTGTAGGACACGAAAACACAAAGGAGATTCAAAGAAAAAAGATTTAGAAATGTCTGAGCCTTACTACTAGACGATATTAACAATCCTCGAATTTCGAGAGAAAAATACCATTTAGAAAAATAAGATATATAGACTATAGTCTCTGATACAATCTTAAATTATGAAGAAATGTGTTATGCACCATGTGAGCAATGCAGGATTAGAAATTGTTTCTATGCTGAGTGAATTCATTGATTCATTTATTTGAAGATCAAGTTTCTCATGGTAAATAATCAACTATTTTCACAGTTTATTTTGACATTGACTACTAGAAGTGAATTATTAGCATGGGGGTTCAGTAAAAACAATTTGATTTGAGTAATATTTATAAGCCGTTGCTGAACAGCCAGGTCTTCATGAGTCTCCTATTTCCTTTCTACTGCCCTTATGTTGTTACTGTTTTATTTCAGACACCTCATGCAACAATTCTATGGAAAAAAAATGTTTTGATCTGATATAAAGAATTAGACGAAGAACAAAAGTAGCTCCAATATGCATTTTATTTTTCTCAATGGCGAAAATGGTGCTCTCTCAAAAGGTGTTTAAAGATAAAAGTGTGGGAGGACTCAAAAAAAAAAAAAAAAGAAAAACAGAAAGTGGCCACCTTCATGAAATTATAGAAGTTATGCAAGACATGTTGAACACTGAGTAATTAGTACGTGCTGTTGGTAAAAGTTTAAGGTGTTAACCTGATGGAAAGTTCCACCTTAACATGATGTAGGGCATGTTTAGCACATCATGATTAAGTGCCTGGTATGTTTTAGCCTGATGGAAAGTTCCAACTTAATATGGTGTAGGACATATCTAGCACGTGGAATGACTGGTATGTACTGTTGGTTAATAGATGTAGGTATTGGCTGATGGAGAATTCCACCTTAAGATGGAAAACTGTTGTTAGATGCAAACCACTGCCACAGCTGTGTTGAGCTTTGTTGATTTCAGAAAGACAGAAAAGATGATTTGTGATTTAAAAAGAGCAAAAAAGAAAGAGAGAACATTTGAATAACTCATGCCTTGACACCCTCAACTTTCATCCCTGTGGCTCAAAAGACTATGGCAATGATGTTTCACAAAAAGAATGCAACACAGGCAATATTTACACGGGATAATAATTTTCTCATAATGAAACCCACATTAAGATAATTAGCACTAGTGGAAAAGCAACATTAAGGACATAGATTTTTTTCACAAGGCTATTAGACAACAAACTTCTCTCAAACTACATGATGCAAAAACAAAACTGACTCTGGCAAATAGTAAACTGCTTATATGATGCCAGCACTCTGCACGATACATGAGGAGAATATCATTATGGAGACTGGAAAAGAATTTCACAGCAGCTGACGTAAAAACCAGTTCTACCTTCACAGATTTATCTGCACCTACAAATATGAAGTTTGCTTAAGTCATAGACCTTCCCAAGACATCCCAAGACTAGACCTTTAGCTTCTATGCAGCCTCCTTAAGCAAAATTAGTTTACTCTGGCATTTATGGAGCCAGGCTGACCAAACAACTTAAATAACAGTTTTAAAAGAAATAACTAAGTGGTCTAACTACATGTATTTGGAATCTGTAAACACCAACTTTCCCCAGAGCCATGAAAATATCTCTGCAAGGAATGTAGCAGAGATAAGTTTTACAGTCTACAGAAAAGGCCTGATGCTTTCAGAAATGGAAATGTTAAACACATTGCACATATTGAAAGAGATTCATATTATTCAAGATATTGAGATACCAAATATCAAGTTGTATAATTATGATCCGAAAAGTTTAAAAGAATACTAGAAAGAAAAATTTTAACTTGTACACTTTGGTCTATAGAACTAAGACAATAACCATTTAATTTTCCTAGAACCATGGTCCATTAAACTTTCGTATTTCAGTTGCATATTTGTGGTTCTTGAAACTAATGGCAAGTGCGTTCAGTGGCATAGATAACATGCAGATAACATGCTTGTTATACTTCAAAATATATTTGTTTCCATTGAAAAATGGTATGGCATCCTTTTTCTGTTACCACACATGTACAGTGGCAATCTGAAATTAAAAGTTATGGAGTAATGTAATTTCTTCCTAGGTACATGTAGTTCAAATTCAATTATTGAAAAAATTACTGTGTTGTCTTAGAGCCAATCCTTCAATTTTGTATGCATATACAATAATGCAGCTCAAAAGATAATGAGATGATAAACATTTTAAACGCCTAACTTTACATAATCAGGAGCATATATATTAGAAATAAAAGATTTTGGGCTATCAGAGTCTATTTACATTTCTGAATTACAAAAATCTACCTCCGACCACAAACATAAATGTTGCAAAATTTCGCTGCTTGTATTAAAAAAAAATTGAGATAGCAAGATATAATAAATATAAAATGAAACCAAAAAGATACATTTTCAAAAATACAATTAAAAAAAAAAAAAAAAAAGAAAATGCCTAGCCTTATACACATGCCTTTTTTTTTAAATTTATTTTCAAAAAGTTTTATTTGGCGGTCATGAGCCAAAAAGAAAACACTACATAAACACATCAATTGTCAAAGAACTGAAAGAAAATATGTGCTCAGAGTTCAAGAGTTTAACATGGACAGATAGATCTTAAGAAGAAGAAAAAATCTCTAGCTCCAATAAAGAATCAGAGAATGAAAAAGTAATTTTCTTAGGATAATTAATGAATCATATGCTGAAGTACAAAAAAGATTTAAAACATTGACAGTCACCAAAACCACCAATTAACAGAAGTGCTCTACAATCAAAGACTATAACTTCTCCAAACTTACATTCAAAGAATCAAAACTGTTTGCCAAGATTTAAAATTAATAACTTAAAAACTATTTCTCACAGATTTCTGAGCCAAAATGATGTATTAGAAGTTAACCCACAAATCTGTACAATCATTTATAAGCAGATGAAACACCAATGGTTGTTACGCAACAGAGAATGAAAAAAAAAATAATAATAAAACAAAAAAAAAATTGCCACATTATAGTAATAAGGATAGGCTATGATGATCTATCTATTAAGAAAACAACACTATTGCTCTGCTCTTCAATGAACTCATTAATTAAAGTCCCATATATTCATAATGTAAGAGGACTAATCTGGCAATAATTACCAATATCAAGATATAATTTGTAGAATAAATTGTTTTCCTCTTCTTCTATAAAATCTTTAGTTAACCTGGACGGACCAGACCATTTGAAAATCTCATTTTAAAAATAATGTAGCATCCACTTTTTTTCTGCGCCTACAAGCCTTGCCTTTGCTAGCTCCATGTTGAATTGAAAACAAAACAAAAAACAAAAATTTTCATCAAATGATGACTAATATCTCCTCTTTATATTGAAGGCTTGAAGATTTTATAGTTAGCATAGCACAAATACAAAACAGAATGATGAGCATTTCTGTTACAGGCAGAGTATTTAAAAAGATGAAAAATTATAGTCATCCCGTTATTTAAAAAAAAAAAAAAAAAATCAAAATCGCAAATCTGAGGGATTTGTTCTTTTCCACTGCCATGGACAAACATAACAATAATAAACAGCATCAGTTTAAATTACAAAGTGACACTGCACAATCATGACAAAATTCAAGCAAAAATGCAGGGATAGGTGGTGTGACACAGTCAAAAAAAGGATGAAATTTTTCTTCGGCTTTATTTCAAGCTGTTATCAAAAGCAGAAATGTGGTTTTGCCACTAGAATCAATAAAATTTACATCTGTTGTGTGGCAATGTACAAATACCATCAGTTACAGGAAATCGTGTATCTATTTATGTCATTTATTGTGGCAGAGTTCAAATGAAGCAAATGATACCAGTACCAAGAAAATTTGCATGCTTTTTTTCTTTTGTAACAGAGCAATGTGATGATGAAAGAAATATACTTTTGTGCCCGAGTTGTGGAGTATACTTTGTATAATAATCCACTGACGAAAACAAGGCAAGATTGTCCACCTTTGTGCTCTGCCCAATGGAATCAAATGAATGCACAGGAAAACAGGAAACCATTGATTTAAAAGGCTCATAGAAACACAGCTCCCGTGGATGTTGAGATCTAGATAGTGGGATGCTGCAACCTAGATTGACTTTTCATTTGTTTGTGTCTTTCAAAGGCAGAAACTCACTGGATATGACAATTCTCTGCAGGAATGAAGGGAAATGAGAAAAATATGCATTATAAATCATTTTTCAGATTAAAAAAAGAAAGGATGTGACATAAAATTTGCAAATTACAAAAAACAATGTACATGTATATAATTATATATCCTTTGTCTACAGAGCAAAAAATGTACAGTATATATTTCCCAAGTTACTCATAGATTTGAGTAATTTTGTCTTGTAAGTGTTTTTAAACATATGTTGAATGTTACTAGAACCAGATAGAGTTCACATTGATAGAATCATAATCTAGACAAAATTCTCTAGCATGACAAAGATACACGCAGAAAAGTAAATTGTGACTCAATATTTCACCATTACCATCCTCTTTGAATTTTTTTAAAATTCTATTACAACAGCATATTCAATTTTCCTTTGTAACATCCATGCTTTAAGTTATTGTTTTTCTTTTTTCAAAGGGAGAGGTGTATTATAAATACATAATAAATACTGCCTAAATTACTAGCACCATATTTTTGCTATGCTCAAGGCTGCCACTAAATCAACCACAGCTTTTCTATTGTAAAGTATCATTAAGTGTCACATTTTTTTTTTCACAAGGCATTAGAACAATAGAGATTTATTAGGCTAGCAATTTGCATGATGCACGCGCAAAATTGACTCATGCAAAAAGGAAATTGCTTATATGATGCCCACTCTTGATGCATGAGAACGTCATCATGGAGACTAGAGAAGAGCTTCCAAGCAATTTTTGTAAGAACCACCATCACAGATTTATCCACGTCTAGTGACATGAAGTTTGCTGAACTCATATACAGGTTATTGACTGAGGTAAACGTCCTCTTTCTAAGGGTATCTCTACTTGACATTCCACTTCTGTATAAAGAGATATGGCAAGGTTCGTTTACACTGATTGTTATGGAGATGGCTGGCAAAATAACTTAAACAACAATTGCAGCAGATATACACAACCAAGGGCTCTAACTATTAGGAATGTTTAAAAACTATCTTTTCCAGCAGTCCTTGAAATCCCTCTGCAGTTAATAAAACAGAAAAAAGTTTTGCAGTCTGCAGCAAAGGCCTGATGCTTTCAGACATAGAACTGTTAAATCTCCTTGTACAAATCAAGATTAAAAATAGTGAAGATATTGAGATACAGAATTTCACTTTGCATATATAATGACCCAAAGAGTTTATCAAAAAGAAATCTTTAAGCTTGTTGGGATTCTGACCAAACTAATGAGTTTTATGATTATCTACCAAATTTAAATGATATACCTACTTCCAAACATCAAATCACAGCAAGGAAACTGTCAAGGGCCTTAGCAGAGGACCATTGTTTTGCCATGAGGACACTGTGAAGCATATGCTAGTAGAATGGGCATACAAGAAAAAGATAACTCAGTTAATCGCAGTTTGAAGCTTTGATAAGCACGGGCTTGATAAATCATACATCATAGTGAGCGGAGCAAAAAAAAAAATTAAGGGCTTCACACTACGTCGTCTCTCACTTACTAAATTTAAAAAGTTCGACTTAGTAGTGTTGTACCAATAAAAATGCCACTTTATATGCTCACAAACAGTTAAAAAAAAATCAAAATATACTGTGCCAACTATATATAATTTAAAAAATAATATGCTCAACAATGCAAGAACTTTGACCCGATAAGCACAAATACTTAACAGAAAAGAAAACAATATAAAAGATTTAAAAAAAAACTAATATGTTGATAAAATATGTCTTACTCAAAATTTACAAGACTTATTTGGAAGGAAATTCCGTAAAAAATATTGAGCTAAAAAATGAAATTCATCTGGTTAAGTGTTCAAAAGTCAAGACTAATGCGTTGAAAATTGAATGAATCTAAAATCAGTGCAAACAGCATCATGCTCGCCACAAGCAGATATGATCAACTCAATAACCTAAGAACCAAAAGAAAAAAGTGTTCTCGAAACTTCAAGATGCACTAAAAACTGCAAGTTCTTAATTATTATAAAAAATGGAATGAAAATTAAAAAAGAAAAACCTTTCAGCTCTAAGAAAAGAATCAAGAATTTCAAATTAAAAATAAAACTAATGATCTCAAGAAATGAGAATTTATACCCAAACCATTGCAGCAGTAAACAAAACATCAGTCAATAACGGATACGCTCACAGCAAGATTCAAAGAAAGACAATTCTCGACTCAAAATTGAAAGAATTATAGCTGTTCTGA
This sequence comes from Elysia crispata, assembly GCA_033675545.1. Taxonomy (NCBI): domain Eukaryota; kingdom Metazoa; phylum Mollusca; class Gastropoda; family Plakobranchidae; genus Elysia; species Elysia crispata. The sequence continues at coordinate 404,436 of JAWDGP010005477.1, read as the reverse complement.
TCAATTCTAAAATCAATGAACCCTAAACTGATTTCCCCACAAACTAAAGAGCCAAACTTGATGTGTCAGAAATCAATTAAAAAATTTTTTTGCGATCAATAATATTCCAATCGGAAAATCACAAGCTGATATATAAAATTTAGAAGAGAAAAGTTTGGGTTTTTTCTACTCTGAAACACCTTGGAGATAAGGATAGGCGATGATAGTAATGAAGAAAAGAACCATTTCTGTACTCTTCAATGAACTCATAAAAGCTTGTTATATTCACCGTTTACGTGAGAGACCTAATCTGCAAATGCTCACCTGTATCAAGACAACTATAATAATAGCATGCTTTTTTTAAATACAAAGAACTATGATTTTTTCCCCTCCTTTTGATAAAAAAATTTAGTGTTCTCGAGGCAAGAGAACATTTCAAATTAACTAAAAAAAAAATCTGTAGCAGCCACACTATTTTGTGTCCACAATATGTGCTTTGCCAGGCACATAGTGAATTCAATAAAACAATTCTCATCCAATAAACAACAATATCTTCCGTTTCAAATGTATGATTGAAGATTAACATGTAATGTACTATAGCGCAAATACAAACAAGAATGATGAGCATATTTCTTACAGGCAGTGTAAAAAAGTGGAAAATTATAGTACCTACCAGTTAATAAAATAACAAAATTGTGTATCTCGGTGGGTTTTGTCCTTTTTGAACGCCATGGGTATAAATGAAAACAATAACACCAACAGTTTACAATTTCCAAATTGACAAAGTGCAATTATAAGCAAAAATGCAGAATTAAGGAAGTATAGCACAATCCCAGAAGAATTTGCATCTTTTTGTGATTTCATTTCAGGCTGCATTCAAAAGCGGAATGGTGATTGTGCCAATGGCAACATAAAAAAATGTACACCTTCGTTTTCTTTTTTATAATAGAAAGAATTAGTGTGGCAATGAATAATGCATAAATACAATCAGTTACAAGAAAATGTGTATCCATTTATGTCTTTAATAGAGACAATACAAATGAAGCAGGTGATACCAGTATCAAGAAAATTTGTATCTCTCTATTTATCTAACAGAGAGCATTGTCATGGCCCAAAGAAATATGCTATTTGTATTTAAATAAAGGAAAAGAAATAACTGACAATGCACAAGTGAAAGCACTTGAAGAAAGGAATGGGACTTTTTTTATGTTACAATCAGTGATTAGAGGGTCTAGTATATGAAGTCAAGAAAATGTTCAAGGTAGTTGTTTTTTTTTTTTTTGGGTTTTTTTTTTTAAAGAAAACAATAATTTTAGTAGCAATGTAGGATGTAGGTTGTCCCTAATCCCAAGAAAGTAATTCCTTGCGTTTTGTAACAGAACAAACTTACTAAAAGTGTTAGAGTTTGGTTTTCGTGGGAGCAACAGCGCAAGGTGCATCTTTGTGAAGTAGCATTTCAAAAACTTTCATAGTTTTAGAGTCGATGAAAAATATAGCATGACATAGAGAGCACCAATAGCAAGAAAAATGTATGTGATAATCCTTACATTGGTGTCATAACACATGTACCACACAATGAAGCAGTATATGCTGAGCAACTGAACTGGACAATTGAAAGATTACACAATGACTGAATAGTTTGATTTAAGTCCTGGCAAAAACCTTTTAGGATGTACTCAAATTGGATAGTGAATGTAATGGAACAGATTCAAAAGGGGTATCATTCACATCATATCAGATACAGGACTTAAATAAAACAAAGAAGATTCAAGGTGATAAGAAACGTCTTGAGCTTTACTATTTGGTAATATTAAAAATCCTCAAATCTCCAGAGAAATTTTATATCTTGAAAAATAATATATCATTGATAAGACTAGTGTCTGATACATAATGTGGAAAATGAATTCATCGATTCAAAATGAATTCAAAAGTGATGTGACATTTTTTTTTTCTTTTAAATGGAGGGCTTTGCATAAATACCATCTGTTACAGGAAAATTTGTATCTACATGTGTTTATATCTTTTATAGAGGCAGTGTTCAAATGAAAAAGTGGTACCAGTAGCAAGAAAATTTACATATTTGAGTCAGCATTGTCATGGCCAAAAAATATTATATGCTTATGTGTATTTAAGTAAAAGACAAGAACTAGTTGACAGTGTAAAACTATACAAGTTCAAGAAATGAACAGGGTTTTTTTGTTTGTTTGTTTGTTTTTTCATTTCAGTCAGTGGTGAGTGGGCTTAGTATTTTAAAGGTGCCTCTAATTCCAAGAAAATAGGGGCCTAATTCATTACGATAAAAGTAATTAATAAAGTCAGAGATTAAATTTGTATGTGAAGAATAGCCAGGGTACAATTCTTAAGATGTGACCTCTCAAAACTTGTTTAATTTTTTTTTTTTTTTTTCAGATTAAATTTGATGGCCAAAAATCCTGACATAAGATGCAACAACAGCAAATAAAGGAGTATGTGATAATGTTCACATTGTCTCTCATAAAGACATCAACCGGTAAAGAGATAATTGTATATATCGCTGCCCGGAAAGAATATTATAAGTCCAAAAAAATGGGTTTTTTCGATATTCATATCGTTAGAATCGTCACTTCTAATGAGCCAGTCCCTGAGAATATGGCGCGAACATTTCTCGAGATATTAGCAAAATACGTTTTATCGTAAGTTCATAATGGGTAGAATAAAATATTGAATACTATTGCAATTCGACTTACAAGAAAAAAAACTTTCTAAAACATAAGAAAAGTTAGAATTAATACTAAGGTAACTCGACTTGCAATATTATTAATGCGTAATGTGTTGTAACAGCACACTGTATTTCAACTTACACTTTCTTTCCACCAATTTCCACCAATTATTTACACTTTCGTTACATACTATCAGGCCTGCTGTTGATTTACCATGTTTTCACATTACGTCCTTACATTGCTTGATTGCTCTTAGTATTCCTTTCATTAATAAAACTTTGGTAAATCCTTTTTGGCCGTATAATTGTTTGACAATTTGATATCGAATCTTGATTTTACATTCGTCCAACTCACCCTGTTTCCTAATCTGCACCTCGTTTTATTTCGAAAGTTCACACGGTTCTGGTCTGAGAACATCAATCAAAATCGGTAAGTTTTTATGCTTTTGTTTAATATAATAATTCACTTCCAAAGTAGAGATGTAAAACATCATTCTCATTATGACAGTCAGTCTTCTTTTGTGTCTACATTTTGACAAAAGACTGGGTCTAGATCAAGTTTGTCCTGTGTCAAAACACACTAGTCTAGATCTAGGCTATCAGGCGGACAGAATGATAATGAATAATGCTTCTAGACTCGTTGCAATGGTTAAAAAAATTAACACATCAGCCCTGTTTTCATAGAGCTCCAATGGCAACTACTGACTTCTCAGATCCAATGCAAAATTGCCTCTATACTCTACCAAAGCCTAAATGATTTGTTCCTTGCCTATCTTAAAGATATTTGCGCTTCTTTTTTTTCAGTGTTCACTCATATAAAAACTCGTTTCAATTATTTTCAGGCTAACATGGTTATACACGTTCAAGGAAGCCGCCACCAAGGTGACTCATGATACCCAGGCCAAGGCAAACAATGTACTGCCATGGCAATGGTAGCTGTGGCCTACAAGACCAAAAATGTGACTCAATGAATGACCTCTGACATGGACCTTTAGCTAGACTGTGGGGATCAACTGTACACAAAGACCTAAGCATTACATAATCTCACATTTCTCATGCCAACTGACATAAGTGAGCCTATTTCAATTTATGAGATTCAATTAAAAGTAAACATTGTCAAATCAGTTAGTGGTGTTTTTAGTCTTGACTTGCCAAACAACGATGACTTCTTTACCGCTCCTTTTAATGCTCACGATGCTGCTATTTTAACATTTGGCCAAGTGTTTTCATCCTATGCAGTGGGTGTTTTAAAAGAACATGACAGTATTTACATATTTGATTCTCACAGTTGCGATGAGGATGGGTTGTGTGTATGCAATGGGTATGCATGCGTAACCAAACATAATACAATAGAAGACGTTTACCATGCATACTTCCCAATTGGTTGGTCTATCAAGAGAATGTCTATTTGAAGTTGTTTCGGTTGATGTAGATGATGTAACATTCAGTACAGCGAACCAATTCCATGGGGCGGCTAATTCTGTTAATGATAATGACTCAGATGATGACGTATTGCCTCTAGCCTATTTAGCTAGCAATGGAACTCACACAGCGCTCCCAAACAATCAGATACTGGGTGATTATAGTGATGATTCAGATAAAGCGAGATTTCCATTGGCTGAATTGGTTGGAAAAATAGCTAACCACACGTTTCCTACTCAACAGCTGCTAGAAGTATTGAACAATGATTCTGAGAATGAAGATTTGCCCTTAGCTCAGTTATCCAGAAACAGGTCGAAGGATTTTCTTCAAATGCAACAGGCACCGGGAATAGAAGAATGCGAATCTCATTTTCATGAGTTGTTAGGCCTTGATGAGCAAAATCAGCTGGCTGAAATGGAAGAGACACTTATAGAAGATGAAAATGAAAAGGATTTCATTCCCACAATTGAAGAGCTCCTCCATTGCTCAGAATCAGACATCTGTTCAGATGATGCCATGCCAAGTACACAAGAAATTATTACGAGAAAAAATTGGATTTTACTTAACACTTCAACTCCAGGAACAAAACTCTCCTCTTCTGCAATTATTGAAATAAGTGATTTTGGATCGCATACAGATCTAATAGATTTTGGCCTTAGGTACATGAATGATGCGCAGAAATACTACATGTCTGATTGTGCCTATACCTCTTATACATCCCAACTGTCTGATAGTGCTGGACACTGTCATGTTACAGCAAGGCAAAGCAGAAAGCGCAAGAGGAACATCGAAGATTGGAAGGTAAAACAAACGGCTGAGAAACGCTGGTGTGTCGTAAGTTACAAAATCTGGACAGATAAAAAGAAAAAGAGAAATCATAATGGGATGTGGCGTGAATTGCAGAAACAAATGCATAAATAAGATAACTGATGATGAACGGCAGTCAATCTTTCAACGTTTTTAAAGCATATGCTGCTTGTCAACGCAGAGGGAGTACCTCTGTAAAGTTGTAGAGAAGGTGGAAAAGAAAACTGCAAAAACATGGTTTACCTCTAGGCGTGATAATACTTATTTGTACAATCTGGAAATTGATGGAAAGAAAGTGAAAGTTTGCAAGAACATGTTTCTAGACACACTTGATATTACGGACATGGTTGTTTTTACTGCTCTGGGCAAGAAAACAGAGATTGGCACATGTGGCATAGAAAAGATGGAAACACACTGGACCGGGTAAGGAATCGGAAAAGGATAAAAAAAAGACAGCATATCAACAGCTTTCCTTGCATGGAAAGCCCTTGTGCTCGCAAAGATAGTAAAAGAGAATATTTAGATAACTCTTTATATCTGCAAAAGATATACGAGCTCTACGTGGATATTCCGGAGAAAGAAGGATGCACAAAGCCAGCTTCCGAATCCACATACAGATCAGTTTTCAACTTTGAATTCAATCTTTCATTCCTTAGAAGAATGAAAGACAGATGTGATATTTGTGCAGGGCACGAGAATCTTCTCACAGATACAGATATGGCTAAGTATCGCGACGACTTAAAGTTGAAAGATGAGAGTCGCAACTATGAAGCAAGAGTAAAGGATAATGTGAAGAAAGATCCATATATGAGTGCTGCTGTCTTTGACCTTCAGGAGGTGCTTCAATGCCCAACCAGTGGGGAATCTTCTCTTTCCTATAAACAGAAACTGATTGTCTATTACCTCACAGTATACAATTATAGAAACGGTCAAGGCCACTGCAATGTTTGGTCAGAGGTGGATGCTATGAGAGGCTCCAATGAAATTGCCACATGTGGTTTTTAGCTACCTTAACGAACTTAGAAACCAACAAGTCAAAGATGTTATATTGTTTTCCAATAGTTGCGGAGGTCATTTTAGGAACAAAAACTTTTTGTCTTTGCTATGGTATGCTCTGGGAACGATGAGATATATATCAATTGAACATGTGATCTTTGTGTCAGGTCACATTCAAAACGAAGGAGATAGCATGCATTCCACAATGGAGCGAAGCAGTAGAAATATTGCTGTTTACACACCAAACCAATGGGTTTAGCTAATGAGATCTGCAAAATGAAAGTGCCCAAGATACATTGTTAAAGACCTGAACAAAACAGACTTTTATAATTTAAAAAAAATGCAGAATTGCTTAGGAACTTTGAACTCGACACACACAAAGATAAAATCAGGTGGCTGAAAGTCAAACAGTTCAAACACAGTGAGGCTGGAAAATGTATCTCTTATACCCTATCCCCTACGAAAAGATAAATACTCAGATTTAATGCAGCTGTGTGACAGGCACATCATTCCACATGTGCATCATTCTTTTTTCAAAGAACTTCCCCACATCCACAGTTATGTCTTTAGTATGACCCTACACTCCTTTTTTCATTTTGTTTACGAAAGGCACTTTATTATGTCAACCTTTGCCCAAAAGCATTGGCATTTTTTGTGACACTATCAATCTGTATAACTAAGATGGTTTTAACTGTACAAGAGTTGTCTTTCTCTATTTGTCATGTTAGAATACTTACTATTATTGGTTTATGGTATAAGAGCCCCAAAATCACATAGCATCGTCAAAAAAAATTAAGCCTATCATGAACTATTTGCTTGATCAATCAAAATAAAATCATAATTATGAAGTCAAACTTTAAGTGATCAATCAATCATAATAATTATGTCATTTCTGCAACAGATATTATAAGAAAGACCAAGCTGACTTACACCTGCTTTTATTTTAGATTATGATTATCCTTCTTTATCATCCTTGCTGAAACAGCCACGATCAAACAAATCGTTTTATTGGGTGTTTTTTTTTTTAATAAACACATTTTAATATTTGAAATGGAGTTGAGTTTTTTTGCGGTAAAACTGCTATGTGTTCATGCGCTGTTGTTATTCTGTGCTGGAATTTTTAATATTAAATTAACGGACCTGACCTTTGAATATGCTTTATTAGTCCCACCAATGAAATCGCCTCTTTATGAGATTGAGCATTTTTATGTGTGTTGTGATAAAAAATAACAAAAGTTGTTACTTATAGATTTATTAATATGAAATGAATAAAGATTTTAATCGCTGCATATTAAAGACAATGATAAAGGCTGCAGTTTGCATTATGATTATCAAAACAGTTTATGGTAATCAATAGTCTAAAGTTACTTAAATGCCTACCGGTAGTAGATGTACAATATAGTATATGTGTTTGAAGAAGGCTAGGGTTCGGATTACTTCCAAAAGATAAAATTACTACCATCATTATCGATTCACGATTACTAATCATTGTAAGTCATCAATAAAGTACAACCGTTGCTGCTTAACCACAGAAGTACTATCGTAAATGGAGATGCAATAGTTTTATATACATTTTTCCTGCCCTAAAGGCATTGTAAGTCAAGTTACCAGAATATTATTTACACTTTTTAGGCAAATTTTTTTATGACTTATAATTGCATTAAAATGCAACAAGTTTGGAAATAAATAACTTTATAAATGTAGTTTTATATCTATGAGCAATTACTTATTTTAAAAAAAATGGGACAGTAAAAAGTAAAAACGTTTTTTCTCGTTTTTCTCGAAACTATCATTTTGGACTTACAATAGTTATTATTTCCGGGCAGCGGCAATATGTTAAAATCAATGTGGACATGAAAGAGACATCACTAGGTGCATTGAAAGATGTATTTAATGCTGAAGTTTTAGTTTTAAACCCAGCAAATGTTACATAATGACAAAAAAAAAAATTAACGACGTATGATAAAAAATCTTTTTAAATGTTTTAAAGAAGGTAATGGAACAAATTCAAGTAGAGTTTCTTTCATTTTAAAGCAGATGTAGGACATGAAAAGAATAAAGGTTCAAGGAGATAAGAATTAGAAATATTTCAGCCTTACTGATAAACAAAACTAGAAATCCTCAAATATGGAAATTCACCATTTTGACAAATAAGATTTCATGGAAAGACTGCAGTCTCTGATACAGAATAAAGGAATATCATGATATGCACCATGTGTGCAATACAGGGTTACATATTTGTTTTTAAGTTGAATGAATTCATTGACTCATTTTGATATTGACCTCCAGAAATCGCTAATTAAAAGCATGCTTGTTTTGGTTCCATTCAGTAAATTGACATTGATTTGTTTAATATATAAAAAGCTGGCACCACCAACAAGGTCTTCAAAAGGTGTCCTTTTCTATGTTAATTTTGATTTAGTTTTACACAACATGTATCGATAAATAATAGGCATACTAAGACCAAGAATAAAGTGAGATCAAGAAATCTTTTTTAAAAAATCTTTGAATAGAAAGTTGCAAACTGCTTAATCCAACACAAGAGGTTAACTCAATAATCACTGTACACAATAAGATAACTCTTAAACTCACTGTAGGTTGACTTGATGTTGACTGACTGACAGATTCGACTCTTATTTATACAAAATCTCAATGAATTACCTAGAAAAGGAATTACATATATCATACTAGATGAGTAATGCACTATACTCAGAACACAGGTCAACAAGTAATGACGAGATCATTACTAAGCTAGAAATAAGTCGAAGATTCCAGAAGAATCTAGGCTACACAAGTGCAAGCTGTGTTCAATAAACAAGACAAAGTTCTTTGGCTTGAAATACAAATACTATACAATTAAATAAAATATTGTACATAGATCTAGTCGATCCGCTACTCAAAAATTGCACACCAGAAAAGGGTGAGGAAATGGGTAAGGAAATCAAAAGATCAACTTATAGCACAACACGTCACACTACTGTTCAACCTTTGAAGACCCATTTGTTAGCAATGATCAAGGTAACACAATGATCATCTTAATAAAATTCCACAATTGACATTCATCAGACTTTTTTTTTTTTTCATAAAAAGTGCATTATCAATGAAAAGGACAAAGCAAGCCAAAAATCAGAAATATAGAGTGCGAATGGCTCAAGACTTTCTGATAACACGGAAACCCTCTAAGTTTGGATAATTGTGGCACACATCAACAAAATGGATTTAAGAAGTGCATTATCAATGAAAAGGACAAAGCAAGCCAAAAATCAGAAATATAGAGTGCAGATGGCTCAAGACCTCCTGATAACATGGAAACCCTCTAAGTTTGGATAACTGTGGCACGCGTCAACAAATTAAGATGCTAGCCAGATATCAGCTGCCCTCTGGATCCAGCAACTCTCGATTACACTAGAAAGGTTGGAGAAGGAGCAACATTTCAATTTATTGACTTTTTTGGCTGGATAACCATAAGACTCTAAAACAAAATAAGTCAGGCTTAACCTTTAATCATGCAGTATGATAAAGGGCTTTCTGGTGCTTGAAAACTGCATAATGCTTGAGAAGGGACCAGCTGTTTTCTTGATCCATGGGAAAATTCATAGACAGCTGGTGTTAAGGAGTAACAACCATCAAAGATTATGTACTTCTAGCCACATAAACTGCACTTATGGATGGACAATGTTGTGAGGTGGATATCATCTTTCCCATTTTGAACAAAGTCTTCAGGTAAGTTGAAGCATAGGCATTAATGTTGAGGCCGTTTACACTGAATGTCCGACTTTTTTTTTTTTTTTTTTGTCACAAAACCTACAGGTTAAATGTTTTTGTCTAGACTGTCAGCAAAACAAAACTCATGTACAGTTTATTACACTGCAGCCATTCATGTGTACATTGGTTGATTTCTTAAGCTAAGCATAATATATTGTATATGATTTTTGTGCATGCATTTTATTTTATCTCTTGACACGTGTGAAAAAGAATTTCCCTAAAGGGATGAAAATAAAGTTTATCTTATCTTATCTCATCCTTTTATGTATACCAAAAGGCACTTGAGATTGACATAAATGTATTCACTTGTTATATTTTTCAAATACAAAGAAATCAACAATAAAACTAAGAGACAAATAAGGGGGTTCATCAAGGTATGCGAGTGGGATCCACCAAAATGTATATCACTTTTTTTTTAAAGGATGGAGAGCATGTCTTGCTAATAGAGGAGCATATACTATTGGTTAAGGATTGTAGATGGTTGCCTGGTGGAAGGCTTCACCTTAAGACGGTACATCCAGCGGAGAACTGTTGTTTGATGCACTGCCACAGCTCTGAAGGCCACTTAGAAAAACTCAGAAAAGATGGTTTCGTTTGATACAGAACAAAAAAAAAAGGGACAGAGAAAGGCAGAGAAGCGTTTGAATAGCACTAAGAATCTCCTGGCTTAACAGGTTTTGGCACTGTTGTCTCTCATGAGAATTCACAGGAGGCAAATATTATATGAGTTGCAGATGAAAGGTTGTGAGTTCCACATTGAGAGACTTCATTTAGCATACAGATGCAGTGAAACCATTAATAAACAAAACATTTTAACTTTCTCTCTCTTTGTGTCTCCTGATCCCCAATATTGAACGGAGGGGAGTTATTTCTATTCATCTCAGGGAGGAACTTTAACATGACTTTCTTATTTTATTTTATCTTATGTAATTGATATGTGGAATTTTTTTTGCCATCATTTTTTTATCATCACTGCTGGTCCACTTACATTTACACTATATTCCTATTTGCTTCTTTTCTTTCTTCAAAATCTAAATAAAAGGAGAAATTGCACTTTGGCATACTACAGGAAAATGTCTGCATTTTTTAATCCCTTCATAGATTTGTGAACTTATGTCTCAACAATTATTTGAAATTAAGCTTAGCTGTTACTAGAACCAGATAAAGCTCTCTTTGGCAGATTCATAATGATGCTGATATGAGAATTCACATCAAAGTCACAAGCCTCACTGATATACACAGTAAGAAAGAAAATTGACACATTATTTCACTTTTATCATCCTGTTTGAATGTTATTTCTGTATTTTGCTTCAACAGCAGATTCAGTTTTACTCAAAAATTGATGTTTTGAGTTTTTTGTTTTGTTTTGCTTTGTTTCCGTTTTCATAACCACTTCTGAAATAATTACATCAAGCTTTTTTTTTCAATGCTTCTACTTTTGCTAATTAAATTGGTGGGGAAAGGTTATACAGTTGTAAGAAATAATAAAAAGATGCAAACACAAGGCCTCTAAAATGAAATAGGCATGTCTTGGTCACCAACTTGGCCACCTTGGTTCCTTTGGCTTCTTAAGCCTCTTAGCACTCCCCTCTACTGGTTTGTTCACAACACTAACCACTCAACCCCAGTATCTGGGTTGGCATGTTAAGTGGGACATTTTTTTTAAGATGTACATTAAAACAATGATATAATGCTAGCAAGGCAAAAGCTGCCCTCTAGACTCCAAAAACAATGATTACATTGTAAAGATTGGCAAAGGAATCTATGACAACGAGCAAACAAGATTAAAATTGATTCCTCTTAGCAACACGTCTTTTGTAATGAATTGCACTGTTTTATTAAGGTTGCAGGTTAAAAATTCACACGTCTCAAATGTTAAGTCATGCATAATCTTTACTCATGCATCATGAAGGGCTTTCTGATGCTTAAAAACTGCATGATCAATGAGGCGGGACCAGCTCTTTTCTTGATCCTTGGGAAAACCTTGTAGACAGCTGGTGTTAAGGAGTAACCACCATCAAAGATGATCTACTTCTAGCCACAAACACTCCACTTATGTTGTAGATGGATAATGTTGTGAGGAAGATATCCTCTTTCCCATTTTAAACAGTCTCCAAACAAGATGACTTTAGATTGATTCTTTTAGCCTGTATGAAGACTGGCTTTTTAATCAAATTAGCTCTTTTTTTTCTTTGAATTTTTTTCCCCTCCCTTTTTGTCCAAAAAAATATGTCTCACTCCTTATGCAAAGGTAACAAGCAAACAATTTTTTTTTTCATTTCGTTCAATTTCATTTTTCTTGCTTTTTAGTTTGTTAAGGATACAAATAAAGGTAAAATAAGTAGTGAATGCTGTACAGAACAATAAAATTTCACTTTCCATGTTAAGCATAGGTTTTGAAGCCTTGGATGTGAAAAAATTTAAACTTCAAACATACTTTTGTCCATTGAATTAAAATTAAGGACTCATTGCTCACCTGCATTTCAAAACCAGGACACAAAAAGCTGTTAAATTTTACTTTTATTTATATATATTGTGCAAAAAAGCACAAAAACAGACCTGATAAAATTAGTTTATTTTCAATAGTGCACAGGAAGAAAGGTCCTTTACGCTAAGAGAAAGAACCATTTCATTTTGAATAAAACTCCTGGCAAAGATAATGGACTATTCTTTCCATCTTTACCCAATATGCTAATGACAAACCATTTTTAATTTCACAAATCATGGTGCAAAATATTGAGAACTGGGAATTAATTTATGGATCTCCAAATGGAGAACAGTGAAAGATTAGGCAGATGCTGAGACAAAGAAAGTTCATCTGCTACTAGCAGTAGCACTGAGCGTATGTGATCAGCACATGTACCCTAATATCTATGCTGGTTCAAGACTTTCATACTCTGACTGTGACTACCTTAGATGCAGAGAGCAAAATCAGCCGGCTGAAAAAAGTCAAAATATATTCCTGAACCCCTAACACAGAGGATAGATTGAACTGCCTTGTCATGGTGTGCATTCATTATGACAAGGATGTAGACGTGTCTACTGTTGGTGGCAGGTTTACTGAAATGTTCAGGACACAAATTCTGCTGAAGCAACAGAAATGCTCAGGCAGTAGCACCCTTTTATGATGTGCTAAAGATCTGCAGCAACACTTTCTTTTTTATTTTTTTTAAGCTTATGTGGGACAGGTCTCAAGACTGCAGTGACAGATAAGTGTGACAAGTGCAAACACCAAGTCTTTGCAGTTAGTTTCTGTGTGAAAGAGATCACGTGAGAAAATGGCTATGACTTTGAAGTCAATCATAATATGATAAAATGGCCGTTCACATATGTATACCGAAAGGCGCTTGATATTGGTTGTGATATAAAATGTATTTACATGTTATATTTTTTGAATACGAAGAATTTAACAAAAAAAGTTAAAAGGCAAATACAGGTTAACATACAGAAGTATGCGATATAAGATCCGCCACAATGAAATCCACATTTTTATTTCAAAGGAATGGAGAACATGTCCAGCACATCAAGGGTTGTACATACTACTGGTTAACGTTTGTAGATGTTACCCTGGTGGAAAGTTTCAACTTAAAACTTAGATGGCGTTTCCAATGGAGAACTGTTGTATAATGAAACCACTACGTTAGGTCTGAAGGCCACTTGGAAAAGATGGTTTCTTTTTTTTTGTTTCATATAGAAAGGAAAAAAAGAGTGAGAGAGAGAGAAGCATTTGAGTGACAAATGGTTAAAAGGTTTTGGAATTGTTGTCTCACAAGAAATTCACAGAAGGCAAACATTGCATGAGATGCAGATGAAAGGCTGTGGTTTTTCCACTATGAGTTCCACATTAAGAGACTTTTAATTTAGCTGAGGCAGTGAACCCATAAACATATAGAACATTTTATTGTCCTGATCCCCAATACATGTGGAGGGCAATAATTTCTATTTGTCTCACAAAAAAAATTGAGACAGGGTTTTGTTATTTTACTTTATCTTATGTAACGGAATAGTGAATTTTTTTATTCACCATCATTTGTCCTCATCACTACTGCTAGTACATTTGCATTTATACTGCATTTCTACCTGCTTTTTCTTCCTCTACAAATTAAATAAAAAAAAAGAGAAGTAAAGAAGGGGAAAAATTCAAAGCTTGAAAAAAATAAGAAAAGACACTCTGGTCACCAATTTGGCCAAACGAGTCGTTGCTGCCCCACACGCCACTCTGAAACAGATAGCATAAAAAGTAGACTGCCCCACACGCCACTCTGAAACAGATAGCCTAAAAAGTAGAACAAAGAATTTGAACAATTTGTTCTTTGACTAGGATGATCAGAGGTTTGGAAGAACCATGTAAGCGAAACAAACTAGGCCATTCATTATGAGAAATAAACAAGCAGTGAGGTGCACTAATCTATCGGAAAAACAAGATGACATCAAAGGACTTTGAGCTCTGCCTAAAGTGAACCAATAAATGAGTAAGTTAATAGGAGACCATTTGTTTAAATGGATCTGAAAAACACAGTTCCCAGAAAAATTGTTCTAACCCAGAATGACTTCTCATTTATTTGTGTCTTTCAAGAAAGAAATTCATGCATAACGACCATTCACTGCAAGAATGAAGAGAACTGAGAAAAATATGCATTAGAAATGATTCTCATATTTGAAAAAAAAAAAAAAGAGAGAGAGAGAGAGAAAGGCAAACTTTTCTCTCAAAAGTAATAATATGTATATAATTCTCAATTCCTTCATACATTTGTGTAATTTCATCTCTCCAATGTTATAAAACACATGCTTAGCTTTTACTAGAGCAAGATAGAGCCTACTTTGGCAGATTTATGATGCTGGATTTGTGAATCTACAAGAAATTCACAAGCATAACTGATCTAAACAGTCGAAAGGTAAACTGCGACTCACTATTTCACACAATTATACTTGTAAGAAAAAGGCTAAGCAATTGTTGAAAATGAAATAGATGCAATTCTCAGGCCTCCAAAGCATAAGAATAGACACACCCTAGTCACCAACTTGGCCACCTTAGTTCCTTTGGCCTCACAAGCCTCTCTGAAATGGATGGCCCAAGTGAGCCCAGAAATTCACAGTAATTTTCTATCAGAGTGGTTTCAGATCAGAGTTTAAGAAAAATCATTTTAGTTCAACAGGCTTGATGAGATCAAAGATGCTTGTTGCTGAAAGCAAAAAGAGAGGGCCTATGAATTTACACTCCATCCAAGAAGGGAAGGTGAATACAAAGGAAACAAAGGTATAATTGGCTAACAGAATACTAATGATTCAAATGTACTTGAGAGACACATACTTTAACTCGACAACTTAACATGATTAAAAGGGACTGATTTTTACAGTTTACTTCAAAATAATAGATATAAGATGCTAACAAGGTACCAATTACCATCTGGACCAAACAATGTACGAATACATTGTGAATATTGGAGAAATCTGTTAATTCCTCTTAACAACATGTCAATTTATTGCAAGTAAAAGGCAATGTTTTATTGACTTTGTGGGTTGGTTCACAATAAGACTCTCAAAAGTAAAGTCATGCAACATGACAAATGGCTTTACAAAGCTTGAAACTGCATGGTATATGAGGTATCAGCTGCTTTCTTCATCCTTGGGAAAAATTCATAAACAGCTGGTGTTAAGGAGAAACCATCATAAAGATTATCTACTTCTGGCCACAAACACTCAACTAATGTTATAGATGGACAATGTTGTCAGATAGATATCATCCTTCCCATTTTGAACAGTCTTCAGACCTTAGATTGGTCCTTGCAGACTGTATGTACGGCTATTCAAAGAAATTTACTTTTTTTATTTTTTTTTCCTCTACATTTTTGTCTCTTTCAAACTCGTGAGAGGCATGTAAAATTTTTCGCTCCATTTTGTTCAATTTCAAATTTCATTTTTCTTACTTTGGTAAAGGATTCAATAAAGTTAAAATAAGGAGTGAATGCTGCTCTGAATTTATTGCACTGAAAGGCAAAATTTTATTGAGGTTGTAGGTTGGTATTTCATAAGACTAAATGTTCAGTGAGGTCTAACTTTTACTCATGCAACAAGATAAACAGTTTTATGAAGCTTGAAAACTGCATTGTGCATGAGGTATCAGCTGCTTTCTTGATCCTTGGGAAAAATTCATAGACAGCTGGTGTTAAGGAGAAGCCACCATCAAAGATTATCTACTTCTGGCCACATACACTCCACTAATGTAGATGGACAATGTTGTCAGATAGATATCATATTTCCCATTTTGAACAAAGTCTTAAGGCAAGTTGACCTTAGATTGGTCCTTGCAGTCTACGTATGGCCATTCAATGAAATTTACTTTTCTTTTTTTTTTTTTCCTCTACATTTTTATCTCCTTCAAACTCATCTGAGAGCCAAGAAAAAATTTTTTGTTCCGTTTGGTTCGATTTCATTTCTCTTGCTTTGTAAAGGATCCAATGATGTTAAAATAAGGAGTGAATGCTGCTCAGGGCAATTTAATTTTTACCTTGCGTGTTAACTATGGTTTTTTTAAAGCCGAGAGCATTTGAACTTCACCCAAAGGCAAACTATTGTCCATGGAATCAAAATTATGGCTCACTTGCAATCCAAAGCCATGTGATAAAAAAAAAAAAGAGATTGTTAAATTATGCTTTCATTTGAATTTCTTGTGCAAAAAGACAAAAAAGACTGGATTAAATTAGTATATTGTCAATGATGCACAATAAAAAGGGTCCTTTGAGTCTAAGCACAATAAAAAAAAGGGTCCTTTGAGTCCAAAAGATTGAATTATTTCATCTTGAATAAAACTTTTAGCAAAGAAAATAAAATAATTCTCTCCCCCTTACCCAATAAAGACACAGTGCAAGATATATCGTGCAAAGAATTATCTTAAAGTCATCGAATCATTTTATCTTACTTTGCACATGAAATGGCCCACAGATGTTAAAAGAAGAAAGCATGAATGTCTAGATAAAATCTAGAATCACACAGGGTTGGAATTCGGAGGAGGGCCCTTAGTGTGCCTGAGCACTCCCTCCTTAAATATACACGAAAAAAAGGTTTCAAGAAGAACAAATTTTTACCAGCAGGTGAGTGCCAGTCCCCCTAGCATGGGTTTCTGTGTAACCAGCTAATATAAATTTAGACCACAACACTGGAAGTATTTTCTCTGCATTAATGCTAAAACTAGAACAGCATGAGCACCCTTGTCATCAGCTGGGTGACCTCACAGCTGACCATCAGACACTTGAAGCAGAATACAACAGGTGAATCTCCAGACAGAGAACAGTGAAAGAAAATGCAGATGTTGAGGGTAAAGAAACATCTGCCAGGAGCAGCAGCACTGGGTGAATGTGATCAGCACATGTATCCCAACATCAACTTTAGTGCACATCGCCTTTGACCACCTCAGAAGTGGAAAGAACTATCAAAACAATCAAAATTTATTTCCGAAGCTCTATCACAGAAAATGGAGTAAAGTCTTCAGAAAAGGTGACCTTTGATTGGTCCTTGCAGTCTTTATGTAGACTGACCATTCAATGAAATTTACTTTTCCCCCCTACATTTTTGTCTTTTTCAAACTCAGAGCAATTAAATTTTAATCATGTTTTTCAAAACTATGGATATTAATCACATTTAAACTTCACACAAAATCAAAATTATTGACCCATTCCAAAGCCATGAGACATAAAATCTGTAAAAATTTTATTTCATTTGTTTATAGAGTGCATAAAGCGTTACTAAAGCACAAAAAAGGGTGGATAAAATTATTTTCAATAGTGAACAGGAAAAAAGGTTCTTTGAGTCAAGAGTCTTAATAAAACTTGTGGCAAAGCACTGGGTGAATTTTAATCAGAACATGTACCCCACCATCAATTTTAGTGCACAATGCCTCAGAAGTAGAAAGAACTATTGCAACCATCATAACTTATTTCCTAAACTCTATCACAGAAAATGAAGTAGTTTTCCGAAAAGTTGCCTTAGATTGGACTTGCAGTCTTTGTGTAGACTGGCCATTCAATGAAATTTACTTATTTTGCCCCCCCTACATTTTTGTCTTTTTCAAACTTTGAGCAATTAAATTTTACCTTGAATTTTAATCATGGTTTTCAAAGCCATGGAAAATAATCACACTTAACTTCACACAAACTATTGTCCATGGAATAATTTTTGACTCATTCCAAAGCCATGAGACAAAAAATCTGTTAAATTTTCATTTCATTTATTTATATAGTGCAAAAAGCACAAAAAGAAGGTGGATAAAATTATTTTTAATAGTGCACAGGAAAAAAGGTCCTTTGAGCCAAGAGTTCGAAATAAAACTTGTGGCAAAGACAATTGAATGATTTATCTATCCTTAACCAATATGCTAAAGACATAGAACCAATTTTTTTTTCACCAACCATGATGCTAGATATTATAGGACAAGTTGATTTATTCCATTTAGAACAAAAAATGGTAAAAGATATCTTGAAGACATGAATTGTTTAATCTCACTTTGCTCATTAAAAGACCAACAGAAGTGCATAAATAACTTGATAAAAAGGACGACCTCCTAGAGTCAGATCTAGAAGGGTGGGGGGTCCTTAGGAAGCCTGACCATCCTCTCCATAAAAACAGGGTTCAATTATACGAGTGCCAGTCTCCCTGGCACAGGTTTCGGCTTGGCCAGCAAAAAAAATAAATTTTGATCACAAAAAGTATCTTTTCTGCAGTAACGCTAAATATCACAAAACATAAACACCCCTGCCATCAGCTTGGTGATCCTACAGCTGATCATCAGACACTCCAGCAGAATGCAAGTGGATCTCAAAATGGAGAACCATGAGAGATGATGAGGGAGTAAGCTAGTCGGCCAGCAGCAGCACTGGGTGAATGTGATCAGCACATGCAGCCCAACAACCACACCCTGCTAAGACTATAATGTGACTACCTCAGAAGCGGAACATTATAGAGGACGGATTAAACATTGATGCGCATTTATTATTCTACAGATGTTCATGTGTCTGATGTTGACAGATTCGATGAGAAGTTCAGAATGCAAATGCTTTCGAAGACAACACAAGTGCTCACCTAGTAGCAACCTTTAATGATAGAGAACAAGTGCCAAAGATCTGCAGGAGCAGTTTCTATTGTGTTTAAGCTCATGTGGGGCAGGTGCCTTGACTTAGCAGTGACAGATACGTGGGACAAATGATAATCCTTAGCAGTTATATTTTGTCAATAGATTATAACAATTAAAAAAAAAAACAACTCTCAGCTCAAGGTGTGCATCATTTTTCCAAGATAAATATACAAACATTGCCCAATAACATTCTACCACTACCACCACCACCTGCATAACAAAAAGATGCCAAAAAGAATCACATTATCCAGCACTGCTGTGATTGGATACTATGTGCAGAACAAAACATCATTGTTCAACACATGCAATTTAGAGGTAGTCTGTTGAATCTAAATTTGATGAATTATGCTTAGCTCCATTTAATGGCTTGAATGAAGAAAACATTGAGTTTGTTATTGCAAACCTAAGGATTTATTAAACAGTGGTTCAATTTAGGTGAACCAAAAGGTGTTTTAGATTCGTTATGATATAAAAATTTATTCACCTATACTTAATAATAAAATTTAAAGGTAAATAACGAGCTACATACGAGAGTATGGAAAATTAACAGGATCCACCAAAATGAAAAATCATTTTTTTTTTTTTATTTAAAAAGAAAATAGAGAGCATGTCTAACACAACAAATTAGAAGAGCGTAATGTTGGTTAGCCTGGTGGAGATTCACCTTAAAATGGTGTATCCAGTGGAGAACTGTTTTTGGATGCAAACCACTCCCATAGCTCTGAAGACTACTGGGAAAAAATTGAATGACATTTGAATGACACTTGGAATCTCCTGGCTTAACAGGATTTGGTGTTGTCCACTCACAAGGAAAGTCACAGGTGGCAAACATCATAATTACGAGATGCAGATGAAAGGTTGTGTTTTTCCTCTCGGAGTTCCACCTTAAAGAGACTTCATTTAGCAGGACCAGTGAAACTATCAAAATATAGAAAATTTTCACTGCCTCCCTTCATATCTCCTGATCCCTAATAACATATGGAGGGGAATAATTTGTATTTGTTTCTGGGAGAAACTTGAGAAAGGGCTTTATCATTTTACTTTATCTTATGTAATGGGTTCGTGGAATTTTTTATTTTATTGTCTGCTTTAACACCACTGCTGGTAAATTTTCATTTAAATTGCATTCCTACCTATTTTCCTTCCTTCGCAATTTAAAAAGGAGATAAGCTGTCCGAAACGGATAGGACAAAATGTGCCCACAGAGATTCAGAACAATTTATTCATGGAGTAGAATGGTAGATCTGAGTTTTGGTAGAACTGTTTAAGTGCAGCAGGCTTGGCCAGTTGGTGTTAGAAACTAACGTGTTGTAAAAAAAAAAAAAAGAGAATGAGTAGCTTTGTGCTAAGCCCAACGAGAACATATGAATGCTAAGGCTATTAGGAAACCATTGGTTTACATGGATTTGACAAGCAAAGCTCGTACAGATAGCAAATTTGTGGGAGGTTCTAACCTAGATGTCTTTCTTTGTCCTTCAAGGAAGAAATTCATGCAAAATGATCATTGCAGGAATCAAGAGCAATGAGGAAAATAAAATGCATGCAAAATGCAAATTATAAAACAGGAAGTGAAATAGAATTTGTGAATTAGAAAATAAATTCTCAAAAGAGCTGCATTTGAGAATCAATATCAAAGTCACTGGTATAACTGATATATACAGTAGTAGAGTAAATCGTGACTAATTATTTCACCTTTCTCATACCCTTTGAATGTTTTTTTTTTTATTCTGCTGCAGCAGCATATTCAGTTTTACAAATAACATTAATGTTTCAAGTTTTTTGTTTTGTTTTGCTTTGTTTCTGTCTTTACACCATTGCTGGTCTAGTTGCCTCTAAAAAAATTTTGCTGATGCTGCTTCTTTTGCAAATTAAACTAGTAAGAAAAAGCCTAAACAACTTGGCCAATTTATTTCCCTTGATCACACAAGCCTCAATGAAATGGACGGCACAAGAGTACAAACAGCTATTCACATAATTTCCTAACAAAGTGGTCTCAGATCAGAGTTTAGCGGAAAATGTTTTAAGTTCAACAGGCTTGATGAGATCTGCATGATTATTGCTGAAAACAAAAATAACAGCCCATGAATTTACACTCTGCCCAAAGAGAAAAGATGAATACAAACAGCAGAAATGTAAAATTGGCTAGCAGATCACTAATCTGTAATGATTCAAATGTATTTCAAAAACATCTTGCAATTTAGCCCTCCAACATGATTAAGTGGCAGACATCAACACAAGAGATTTAAGATGCCAGCAATGCATCGGCCGCCCTTTGACCCAGGTATCCTCAATTTAATCATGCTTTATAGATGCTTTATAATGCTTGATACGTGCACGATGCATGAGGAGGGACAAGGTGCTTTTTTTTTTAACATCGAAAAGACTTATTGACAGCTGGTGTTAAGGAGTAACCACCACCAAAAACTATCTACTTCTGGCCGCATAAAATCCACTAGTGTTGTAGACGGACTATGTTTTGTGGTATATATCAACTTTCTTATTTTGAACAAAGTCTTCAGGCAAGTTGACCTTAGATTGGTCATTGCAGACTGTATGAATGGCCTTTCAATGAAATTTACTATTTTTACTTTTTCCATACATTTTTGTCCCTTTCAAACTCAGCTGAGAGGCAAGAAAAAAATTTTTTTTTTTTTTTATTTTCTTCAATTTCATTTCACTTGTTTAGTTTATAAAGGATTTAGCTAAGGTAAAATGAGTGAAAGCTGCTCAGAGCAATTTAATTTTACATTGCATTTTATCCATGGTTTTTAAAGTCAAGAGCATTTGAACTCCACGCAAACTAGTGTCCATGGAATCAATATTAAGGTCTCATGGCTCACTTGCTATCCAAAGCCATGTGATAAAAAAGATGTAAATTTTGCTTTCAAATGTATATCTTGTGCAAAAAAAGCACAAAAAAGGGTGGATAAAATTAGTTTACTGTTAATGGTGCACAATTAAAAGGGTCCTTTGAGTCCAAGTGAATGATTTATTTCATTTTGAATAAAACTTGTAGCAAAGAAAATAGTCTATTCTATCCCTCCTTACCCAATATACTGAAGAACCAATTTTCATTTCACCACCACGGTGCAAGATATAAAGGACAATGAATTAAAGTATTCTGTTTACCGCTAATTATGTTAAAAATATCTTAAAGTCGTAATCATATTTTATCTCACTTGGCACATAAATGACCAACAGATGTTAAAAGAAGAAAGCATTATGTCTAAATAAAAACTAATATCATGCAGGGTTGGATCTCGGAGGAGAGCCCTTAAGGTGCCTGAGCACTGCCTCCTTAAATTAGAAATGGGGTTCAAAAAGAACAAATGTTTATTGACGAGCAAGGTTTCCGCATGGCCAGCAAAGATAAATTTAAAGCAGAACTCTGTGAGCATCATCTGCATTAACACTAAAAAATGACGTTACTACCCTTGCCATCAACTGGGTGACGTTGCAGCTGACCATTAGACACTTGAGGCAGAATACAACAGGTGGATCTCCAAACAGAATAGTCAAAGATAATGCAGATGCTGATAGGAAGGAAGTTCATCAGCAAGCAGCAGCAGCACGGGGCAAACATGATCAGCTCATGTACCCCAACATCAACACCCTTCTCAGTTTTGTGTGCACATTGCCTGTGACCACGTCAGAAGTGGAAAGAACTATCACAATAATCAAAACCTATCTCCGAAGCTCTATCACAAAGGATAGATTGAACGGCCTTGCCCTGATGCTTATTCATTATGACAGGGATGTTGATTCAGAACACGAATGTTGCTGAAGGCAACAGAAATGCTCATGCAGTAGCACCTTTTAATGATGGTAGAACAGGCGCCAAAGATCTGCAGGTACACTGTAGTTTCTTTTCTCTTTTTTTTAAGCTTATGTGCGACAGGTGCCAACACTTGCAGTTCTAGTTTCTGTTGTGAATGAGATCATGTGAGAACTGAACTTTCTTACCTTTAGACATGTCAAAGTTCTCTTTGTTACACAGCAGAGAAGCACTTCAAGTAATGAAAATAGTTACAAGGATAAAAAATGAGTTGTGAGGACAGGGCTAGTCAGATTCTTCTCCTGACCTTGGACCCTATCTGGCTCGCTATTCTTCCAACACTATGAAGTAATTCCTATTGGTATTGTCTCGAAAGTTGAATGTCTTTGCTTCCGAACTCCTAAAAGACAATGTGGTGATCTAGACCACAGCTGCATAGATGTGACTGTCATCGTCTGTCTTAAGCAACTTTACACACTTGTCTAGCCGTGAGGCAAAAATTGTTAGCAAGCTTAATGTGGGGCTCCCTATTTTTGTGTTTAAACAATGAGTTCAATGGCAAAATCTGGCCATTATTTGGGAATCTCACATTATGGGAGGATTGCATACACCATTTCCGCAATGTGTGGGTACACGTCTTGTTTTATTATCTGGGGTGCTCATACGGCTCATTTCGTTGACTAGTCACTATATGGGGGTCTCATAATATGGGAAGATCCCAAATGACTAATTATTTCACCTTTAACCATCCTCTTAGAGTATTATTTCTTTACTCTGGTACAACAGCAGATCCAGTTTACAGAGTAACATCGATGTTTTGAGTTTTCTGTTTTGTTTTGCTTTGATTCCGTCTTTATCACTGATACTGGCCAAATTGCCTTTAACCTTCATTTTCTAGATTTGTTATCTTTTTCAAATTAAACTTGTGAGAAAAAAAGTTAAACAATTGTTGAGAATAAGATGATGCAAACACCAAGCCTCCAACAGATAAAACTTGACATACCCCAATCACCAACTTGGCCACCTTAGTTCATTGGCCACACAAGCCTCTCTGAAATGGATGGCCTAAATGAGCACAAACAGAGATTCACAATAATTATATAACAGAGTGGTCTCAGGTAGAGGTTTTGGAAAAAGTTTCAGTTCAACAGGCATGATGATATCTGCATGATTATTACATGAAGCAAAAAGACATGGTCCATGAATTTACGCTCTGCCCTAGAAGAAAACATGAATGCAAAGGATGCAAAAGTAAAATTGGCCAACAGATTATTAATGATTCAAACATATTTGTGAAACTTGTAACTTAGCACTCAAACATAATTTAAGTGAGAGATTTTTGTGATGCACATCAATACAATAGATCTGAGATTGCTAGCAACGTATCAGCCGCCCTGTGGACCCAGCAACCCTCAATTACACTTTGAAGATTGTAGATGGAATTGATTACAAATAGCAAATAAGACTAAAACTGATTCCTCTTAGCAAAATGTCAACTTATTGCAATGAAAGGCAATGTTTTTTCAACTTTGTAGGTTGGTCAAATTTAAGACTCTCAAAAGTTAAGTCAGGCTTAACCTTGAATCATGCAGATAAAGGGCTCTCTGATGCTTGAAAACTGCATTCTGCATGAGGAGGGACCAGCTGCTTTATTGATCCTTAGGAAAAACTTATTTTGGACAAAGTCTTCTGGTAAGTTGAACTTAGATTTTTGTCTTTAAGTCTGTATGTAGACTGGCCATTCAATGAAATTCACTACTTTTTTTAAATTTTTGTCCCTACCTCTTGTCTCTATCAAACTCAGATGAGAGGCAAGAAAAAAATTTCCATTTTGTACAATTTCATTTCACTTGCTTAGTTTGTTAAGGATTTAATAAAGGTAAAACTAGATGTGAATGCTGCACAGAGCAATATAATTTTACCCTGCATGTTAATCATGGTTTTGAAAGCCATGGAAATTAATAAAATTTAAACTTCACAAAAACTTTTGCCCATGGAATCAAAATTATCAACTCAACTCACTCGTATTCCAAAGCCATGAAATGTCAATATCATTTGTATAAATTGTGAAAAAAAAAAAAGGCACAAAAAAGAGTTGATGAAATTAGTTTATTGTCAATGGTACACATGGTACTTTGAGCCCAAGTGATTGAAAAAATCCTCTTGAATATAACTTGTGGCAAAGACATGGAACCAATTTTTACTTCACCAATCATGGTGCAAGATATAAAGGACAAGGAATTGATTTATTCCAATTACCATAAATTATAGCATTGTTTTCTCTCACTTTGCGTATAAAATGAGCAACAAATGGGTACTTAAGGTGCCTGAGTAACCCTCCTTAAAAAAGACAAAGATCTCAAGACAAACAAATTTTCACTTTAGGGTGAGTGCCAGCCACCCTTGCACGGGTTTCTGATTGGCCAGCAAAGATAAATTTAGATCACAACTCTGTGAGCATATCCTCTGCAGAAATACTAAAAACATAACAATGTAAGCACCCTTGTCATCAGCTGGGACACCTTGCAGCTGACCATCAGACACTTGAAGCAGAATACAACCGGTGGATCTCCAAATGGAGAACTGTTGCTGCAGATGCTAAGTGAAAGGAAGTGCATCTTCCAGATGCAGCACTGGGTGAATGTGATGAGCACATGTACCCCATGATCATCACCCTGCTAAGACTATTGTGACCTCATCAGAAGTGGGGAGAACTTTTAGCTGGCTGAAAAGAACAAAAACCTATCATAGAGGACAGATTAAATAGCATTGTCCTGATGCGCATTCACTATGCCTGGGACGTTGTGTCTGCTATTGTTCACAGATTTGCTAAAAGGTTGAGAATGTAAATGCTCCTAAATACCGTAAACAATGACACTCACCCAGAAGCACCCTTTAATTATGGTGGAACAGGTAGTGACCATTTCTTTTATGTACAACTCATGTGAGATAGGTGCCAAAACTTTGTAGTGACATTTTTTTTTTTCTGTTTAAGCTCATGTAGGACAGGTGCCACGACTTGGCAGTAACCATTTCTTTTGTGTTTAAGCTCATGTGGGACAAGTGCCACGACTTTACAGTGACATACATGGACAGATGCTAATGCTTTGCAGTTACAGTTTCTGTTGTGGATGAGATCATGTGGGACAATTTCTAAGACTTCACAACACATTTTAGTGGTTTAATTGTTAAATTGATGTGAGAAAAGTGCCAAAGATTTTAGATTGATAGTTTCTTTAGTGATTGAGCTCATGTGAGATATGCACCAAGACTTCCAGTAACAATTTCTATTCATCATAAGCCCATGTGACACAACTGCCAAGACTTTGCTGCTCACGTAATTTTGATTTTGCTGAGAAAATCAACTGGGCCCAGCTTTTGTCTGGACTTCCTTTGATCATGGAAGATTTTATAGGGGTCAAAATGCAATTGGTGAATAGGATTTTACTTTTAGAATACATTAATTTTCCTGAAATTTGTACATGATTTGCCCAGATTCACCAAAGCGCACAACTTCATGATTTAGGTGAGACAGATTTTTATGATGCACATCAATACAATAGATATGAGATTGCTAGCAAGGTATCAGCCGCCGTGTGGACCCAGCAACCCTCGACTTTACTTTGAAGATTGTAGATGGAATTGATTACAACTAGCAAATAAGACTAAAATTGGTTCCTCTTAGCAAAATGTCAACTTATTACAATGAAAGGTAATGTTTTATTGGGTTTGTAGGTTAATTAATTTTAAGACTCAAAAGTTAAGTCAGGCTTAACCTTTAATCATGCAGCAAGATGACGAGCTTTCTGATGCTTGAAAACTGCACTATGCATGAGGAGGACCAGCTGCTTTATTGATCCTTAGGAAAAATTCATTTTAGACAAAGTCTTCAGGTAAGTTGAACTTAGATTTGTCTTTGCTGTCTGTATGTAGATTCAATAAAATTCACCAATTTTTTTTTCTGTGCCTACCTCTCTGTCTCTATCAAACTCAGATGAGTAAAAAATGTCCATATTGTTCAATTCCACTTCACTTGCTTAAAACTAGATGTGAATGCTGCACAGAGCAATATAATTTTAACCTGCATGTTAATCATGGTTTTGAAGGCCATGGAAATTAACATATAACTTCACACAAACTTTTGCCCATGGAATCAAAATTATCAACTCATAGCTCAATTGTATTCCAAAGCCATGAGATGAAAAAACTATTAAATGCCAGTATCATTTGTATACATTGTGAAAAAATGCACAAAAGAGAGTTGATGAAATTAGTTCATTGTCAATGGTGCACAAGGTACTTTGAGCCCAAGTGATTGAATGAATCCTCTTGAATATAACTTGTTGCAAAGACAATTGGCTATTCTATCCCCCCATTTCCCAAAATCAATTTTTATTTCACCAATCATAGTGCACAGTATAAAGGACAAGGAATTGATTTATTCCAATTACCATAAATTATGAAAAAATTTTCTCTCACTTTCCATATGAAATGACCAACAGATGGGTACATAATGTGCCTGAGTAACCCTCCTAAACGAGATAAAGGGTTCAAGACAAACACATTTTTTAGTTTCGGGTGAGTGCCAACCACCCTAGCAAGGGTTTCTGTTTGGCCAGCAAAGATAAAATTAGATTACAACTCTGTGAGCATCTTCTCTGCAGTAACACTAAAAAGAGAACAATGTAAGCACCCTTATCAGCTTGGTGACCTTGCAGCTGACCATCAGACACTTGAAGCACAATACAACAGGTGGATCTCTAAATGGATAGCAGTTACTAGAGATGCTAAGTAGAAGGAAGTTCCTCTACCAGCAGCAGCACTGGGTGAATGTGATCAGCACATGTACCCCAACATACTCACCCTGCTAAGACTATTGTGACTACCTCAGAAGTGGGAAGAACTTTTGACCATCTCCAAAACTCTATCATAGAGGACAGATTAAACAGCCTTGTCCTGATGCACATTCATTATGCCTGGGACGTTGATGTGTCTGCTATTGTTCACAGATTTCCTAAAAGGTTGAGAATGTAAATGCTGCTAGATACCGTAAACAAAGACACTCACCCAGAAGCACCCTTTTATTATGGTGGAACAGGTAGTGACCATTTCTTTTATGTACAACTCATGTGGGACAGGTGCCACGACTTTCCTGTGACAATTTCTTTTGTGTTTAAGCTCATGTGGGACAGGTGCCACGACTTTCCTGTGACAATTTCTTTTGTGTTTAAGCTCATGTGGGACAGGTGCCACGACTTTCCTGTGACAATTTCTTTTGTGTTTAAGCTCATGTGGGACAGGTGCCACGACTTTGCTGTGACAATTTCTTTTGTGTTTAAGCTCATGTGGGACAGGTGCCACGACTTTGCTGTGACAATTTCTTTTGTGTTTAAGCTCATGTGGGACAGGTGCCACGACTTTGCTGTGACAATTTCTTTTGTGTTTAAGCTCATGTGGGACAGGTGCCACGACTTTGCTGTGACAATTTCTTTTGTGTTTAAGCTCATGTGGGACAGGTGCCACGACTTTGCTGTGACAATTTCTTTTGTGTTTAAGCTCATGTGGGACAGGTGCCACGACTTTGCTGTGACAATTTCTTTTGTGTTTAAGCTCATGTGGGACAGGTGCCACGACTTTGCTGTGACAATTTCTTTTGTGTTTAAGCTCATGTGGGACAGGTGCCACGACTTTGCTGTGACAATTTCTTTTGTGTTTAAGCTCATGTGGGACAGGTGCCACGACTTTGCTGTGACAATTTCTTTTGTGTTTAAGCTCATGTGGGACAGGTGCCACGACTTTGCTGTGACAATTTCTTTTGTGTTTAAGTTCATGTGGGACAAGTGCCACGACTTTGCAGTGACCATTTCTTTTGTGTTTAAGCTCATGTGCGACAGGTGCCACAACTGTGACATACATAGACAGGTGCTAACGCTTTGCAGTTACAGTTTCTGTTGTGGATGAGATCATGTGAGACAATTGCTAAGACTTTGCAGCACATTTTAGTGGTGTAATTGTTGAATTGATGTGAGAAAAGTGCCAAAGATTTTAGATTGATAGTTTCTTTAGTGATTGAGCTCATGTGAGACATGATGCGCCAGACTTCTAGTAACAATTTCTATTCATCATAGGCCCATATGATACAACTGCCAAGACTTTGCTGCTCACGTAATTTTGATTTGCTGAGAAAAGCAACTGGGTCCAGCTTTTGTCTGGACTTCCTTTCATCATAGAAGATTTTATAGGGGTCAAAATGCAATTGGTGAATAGGATTTTACTTTCAGAATACATGTATATTGTTCCTGAAATTTGTGCACGATTTGCCCAGATTCACCAAAGCGCACAACTTCATGGTTTAGGTGAGACAGATTTTTATGATGCATATCAATACAATAGATATAAGATTGCTAGCAAGGTATCAGCCACCCTCGCTTTCACTTTGAAGATTGTAGATGGAATTGATTACAACTAGGAAATAAGACTAAAATTGGTTCCTTTTAACAAAATGTCAACATATTACCATGAAAAGTAATGTTTTATTGAGTTTGCAGGTTAATTAATTTTAAGACACTCAAAAGTTAAGTCAGGCTTAACCTTTAATCATGCAGCAAGATGAAGGGCTTTCTGATGCTTGAAAATTGCACTCTGCATGAGGACGGACCAGCTGCTTTATTGATCATTGGGGAAAAACTAATTTTGGACAAGGTCTTCAGGTAAGTTGAACTTAGATTTTTGTCTTTGCAGTCTGTATGTAGATTGGCCATTCAATAAAATTCACTATTTTTTTTTTCTGTGCCTACCTCTCTGTCTCTATCAAACTCAGATGAGAGGCAAGAAAAAAAATTTCCATTCAGTTCAATTTCACATCACTTGCTTAGTTTGTTAAGCATTTAACAAAGGTAAAACTAGATGTGAATGCTGCACAGAGCAATATAATTTTAACCTGCATGTTAATCATGGTTTTGAAAGCCATGGAAATTAACATTTAAACTTCACACAAACTTTTGCCCATGGAATCAAAATAATCAACTCATAGCTCACTTGTATTTCAAAGCCATGAGATGAAAAAGCTATTAAATGTCAGTATCATTTGTATACATTGTGAAAAAAAAGCATAAAAAAGAGTTGATGAAATTAGTTTATTGTCAATGGTGCACAGGGTACTTTGAGCCCAAGTGATTGAAAAAATCCTCTTGAATGTAACTTGTGACAAAAAGATGGAACCAATTTTTATTTCACCAGTCATGGTGCAAGATATAGAGGACTCGGAATTGATTTATTCCAATTACCATGAATTATATTATTGTTTTCTCTCACCTTGCATATAAAATGAGCAACAAATGGGTACTTAAGGTGCCTGAGTAACCCTCCTTAAAAAAGACAAAGAGCTCAAGACAAACAAATTTTCACTTTAGGGTGAGTGCCAGCCACCCTAGCACGGGTTTCTGATTGGCCAGCAAGGATAAATTTAGATCACAACTCTGTGAGCATCTTCTCTACAGAAATACTAAAAACAGAACAATGTAAGCACCCTTGTCATCAGCTGGGTGGCCTTGCAGCTGACCATTTCTTTTTTTTTATGTTTAAGCTCATGTGGGACAGGTGCAAAGACTTTGCAGTGAAAGATGCATGGACAGGTGCTAACGCTTTGCAGTTGAAATTCCCGTTGTGGATGGGATCATGTGAGACAATTTCTAAAACTTTGTAGCACATTTTAGAGGTGTAATTTCTTGAAATTGATGTGAGAAAAGTGCCAAAGATTTTAGATTGATAGTTTCTTTAGTGGTTCACCTCATGTGAGACTTCTAGTAACAATTTCTATTCATCTTAAGCCCATGTGACACAACTGCCAAGACTTTGCTGCACATGTGATTTTGATTTTGCTTGGAAAATCAACTGGACCCAGCTTTTGTCTGGACTTCCTTTCATCATAGAAGATTTTATAGGGGTCAAAATGCAATTGGTGAATAGGATTTTTTTTAGAATACATGTATTCTTTCCTTCAAATTTGTGCATGATTTGCGAAAATTCACCTAAGTGCACAAATTCACAATTTGTTTTTTCAAACATGTTTTTGGATGGATTCACCCAGACCCTCCAAACAAGCATACGCTCCTGGCTTTGCCATTGGGATGATTTGACCCTAAATCAATTCTAAGCACCCCCTCCTCCCCTTTCCAGGACTCTTTGATCCAGTACTGCCATAGAAAAAAGACGCTGTCTACTCCATTTCAACCCAAAAACAGATTCAATGGAACTTAACAGATGGGATAACTTTATGACATTTTGCATTGCTGTTATCATACCAATTGTCCAATTTCAATAACCATGGTCCATAGAAAAAGACAAGGAACCACTTTTACTTTAACTTGCATATTTGTATTTCAAGAAATTAAGACACAAGAATAAGGTGATATAAATCACAGATCAGCAATGCCAAAAAGTAGACGACTATAATGTTTGCAT
The DNA here is from genome assembly GCA_033675545.1 of Elysia crispata. Lineage (NCBI taxonomy): Eukaryota > Metazoa > Mollusca > Gastropoda > Plakobranchidae > Elysia > Elysia crispata. The sequence continues at coordinate 373,404 of JAWDGP010005477.1, read as the reverse complement.
TATCAATGGTCTTACAAGTTTGTTCTTTGACCACAAACTTTAAATTGCTATGCTGTCTTTGAAATATTTCGAAGAACAACAAAGACAGAATTTGAGTTACTCAACCTCTTGAAGTCATCTCTTGAGCAGAGGTGGGGGTATATATGATTTTTATCTAGCACTTTAAGTCATATGGACTAGCAGAGTCATAATTAAGGAGAGGTGAGGTACAGTTCGCCAGTGCCTGTGATGAGGGGAGGCTCTGAGGCAAACACATTGCAGTCATTTGCTGAGGATAAACACTGAGGTAGCCCAACATATCTAGTTGTATGGACAGCATAGCTTTTCATGGCTAGGAAATGCTCAAAAGTGTTCTAAGTGCAAGGCACATAATATGGCCTGGTACAAGTTAGCTGAACACTTCCATCCATACGGTTACATCAAAACTAATTTATTTAAACCTCTTATTGGAGCAGTTTTCAACTGCAATTTTCTTCATTTAAGCTAAATTTAGCTACATCAAACAATCTATCCTCAGTTTATCCTCTAAGTAATTAGAGCCACATGTAAATATCTTGCAAATTACAGCTCAAGAACAAATTTCTCTCCGAAGCAGAAGAAAAAAAAACAAAAGCTTAACTCTTGGAAATAACTGTTGAACTCAAAGGATCCGTGTACGAATAGTTGGAAACATTGAATTATATCAAGCCACTTTGTTTTGCTTCATCAGTACTAAGCACATCAAACCATTAGCTGAAAAGTAAACCATGGAACAGGAAGGAAAAAAAAAGAGAAGAGGGACAAAAACAGATATGCAGGAGAAGCAATAGGACACAATGACAATGCTGAGTTATAGACGAGACTGCAAAGATGGAGGAAAGAGGGATAGGAAAACCTTTCCTCATAGATTGCAATGTTGTTGTACAGTGGTGGTGAGAGTTATGGAAGGATGATGTGGTGGATCAGAGAGTTAGGAAATACATTGGTTATCACAATTCAAAACTAATCTATTCCTGGGAGCAGTATAAGAACATACACAAACACATTCTCTCAACCATGTATAACACACACAGAGAAACACCCACACTCACTCACTCACTCTCTCTCTCTCTCTCTCTCTCTCTCTCTCTCTCTCTCTCTCTCTCTCTCTCTCTCTCTCTCTCTCTCTCTCTCTCTCTCTCTCTCTCTCCCTCTCTCTCTCTCTCTCTCTCTCTCTCTCTCTCTCTCTCTCTCTCTCTCTCTCTATCTCTCTCTCTCTCTCTCTCTCTCTCTCTCTCTCTCTCTCTCTCTCTCTCTCTCTCTCTCTCTCTCTCTTCATCCAACCATCAAATTTCCCTCTCTTTTTCACTCCCATCCACCACTTTCACATCTCTCTCTCTCTCTCTCTCTCTCTCTCTCTCTCTCTCTCTCTCTCTCTCTCTCTGTGTGTGTGTGTGAAGTAGAACAATAGAATAGAAGGAGTGGAGGGATGGATGGATGCAAACCCAAAAGAGAGAAAGAGAGACAGACAGGCAGACAAGGAGATGAGACAGAGACAAAGAAAGAAAAATAAGCAAGGTCAGTGAAGGATTGAACATGAAAAAAAGGGAGCGTAAAGCAGACAGAGGGACAGTCAGCAAGAGAGAGAGAGAGAGAGAGAGAGAGAGAGAGAGAGAGAGAGAGAGAGAGAGAGAGAGAGAGAGAGAGAGAGAGAGAGAGAGAGAGAGGGAGAGACAGAGATATAGAGACAGAAAAAAAGATACAAAGCAAGAAAGACGGATAGAAGTAGAAAAAGACACACAGAGAGAAAATTTTAATGCCGTCCCTTATAACAGAAGTTTTTGAACTGTGATAACCAATGTCTCTAAAAGCTCTCTGGCAACACACAATCCCTTCCCCCCACCTTCCCTTGCCCAACCCCTACCACACTCACTCTACAACGACATTATAACCCATGACAAAAAGGTTTTCTGAGCTCTCCCTCTCCCCATGCTGAATAGTTTCATTGTATAATCAACATAACCATTAACTCATATCAATTCCTCTGCACATCATCTTTCCATTCTATTTAAATCTTTTACTCTACGTGGGAGAGGCTATTTGCCATCAAAGGTCACTGTAGACAAGAGATTGGCTGAATGTTTATTTACATGTGATTTGCGCTCATCACTTGATCAAGAATCCAAATTTAGACTGCATTGTGTAAGAAACACAACAAACCAACATGTACATTTGAAGAAAATAATAAAAAAAATTGAAGGAAAAAAAAAAAGGAACTTGCTTTACTTTGATATGCAAAGACCTCGACAAGAAATTTTCTGAGGTGGATCATTTCAGAAAAAGTCTCAGAAACTTTTGAACACTTCTTATGTTGCCAATAGATTAATGCATTCAAAATCCTTCTCATCTCAGCATTTTCCCAAAATAAAACTACATACTTGACTGAAAAAACATCCTACCAACACCCCGTACATAAAACTTGACACAAAATTTGTCAAAAACAACAACCTTGTAATCTAGCAATGCTGTAATTTGACATTACACACAGAACCCACTTGATTTCAGTAGACAAAACATCATTGTCCAATATATGCAATTTAGCCATAGTCTGTTGTGCAAAGTTTGGGTCTGTTGAGTTTAAATTTGATGAATTTGGTTTAACTATACATTAGAGTAGTAAGGACACATAGAGCTATCTATATAAAAAAAAAAAAGCTCAACTCTCTTGGACATAACTGTACAAGTCAAACGATCCTTTGCATGCATAGTTTGAAACATTAAATTATGTTGAACCACTTAGGTTCATTTCATCAGTCTCAAGCACATTAACCCATAAGCATGGACTTGGCTAAGAGAAGAGGCGCAAAACATATGCAGAAGAAGCAATACGACACAATAACAAAGCCGAGTTGTACACAACGAGAATGCAAAGGTGGAGCTAAGAGGGATAGGAAAACCTTTCCTCATAGATTGCAATGTTGTTGTACAGTGGTGGTAGGAGTTAAGGAAGGATGATGTGGTGGATCAGAGAGTTAGGAAATACATTGGTTATCACAATTCAAAACTAATCTATTCCAGGGAGCAGTAAAAAACCATACATGCACAAACATTCTCTCAACTATGCATAACACCCACTCTCTCTCTCTCTCTCTCTCTCTCTCTCTCTCTCTCTCTCTCTCTCTCTCTCTCTCTCTCTCTCTCTCTCTCTCACACACACCCTCCAATCCATTCAATCTACCCCTCTCTCTTTCTCTTCTTTCATCCAACAACCAATGCTCCATCTCTTTCTCACGCTTATCTCTCTCTCTCTCTCTCTCTCTCTCTCTCTCTCTCTCTCTCTCTCTCTCTCTCTCTCTCTCTCTCTCTCTCTATCTCTCTCTCTCTCTGTCTCTCTCTCTCTCTCTCTCTCTCTCTCTCTCTCTCTCTCTCTCTCTCTCTCTCTCTCTCTGTAATAGAATGAGCCAAAGGATGAGTGAGCAAATGCGCAAAGTTAAGACAGAGAGGAAGACAGACAGACTGACATAGAGGCATAAATATAGAGAGGGAGACAGATACAGAGAAAGGGAAAGATAAGCAAGGTTAGTAAAGGATTGAACATGATAAAGAGGCAAAATATAAGACAGAGAGACAGAGGGACAGTTAAGGAGGGATGGAGGGAGAAAGAGAGAGAGTGAGAGATACAGAGATGAAAAAAAAAGATAGACAAAGCAAGAAAGACAGATAGAAGTAGAAGAAGAGAGAGAGAGAGAGAGAGAGAGAGAGAGTAATGCCATCCCTGATGATAGAAGTTTTGAACTCTGATAACCAATGTCTATAAAAGCTCTCTAGCTACCCACAACCCCTTGCCCAATCCCTGCCACACTCACTATACAACGACATTATAACCTATGAGAATAAGTTTTCCTGCTCTCTCCACCCCCCATGCTAACAGTCCCGTTGTGTAATCAACAAAAACTAACTCATATCACTTCCTCTGCACATCAGTTCTACCCCCACTATTGTCCATAAAAATGTCTTTTAAAAGTCGTATAAAGAAATCTATTTCAAGAAGTGTTCCATTACCCCTGTTCCTGAGTTTTCATTGACAACTTTTGCTTACGGTTTAAACTATTAACAACTAATCAAGGCCATACAGCACACAACTATAACCACTGAAAATCTGAACCTATAGCTTTCCCTAATTAATTGTGGTGGTGGATCAATTGGACGCTCGACACCAGATGCAAAGCAAGTGTGCAGACAACATACTGTTCTGTTGTATTTAACTTGTTCATTGAAACGGGTATCCAGCTTTTAGGATATATGATGCTGAATTTCTTTTTTTATTAGTAATTCATTGTTTGAAAACGATTTCCACATACAAAAAATCAAACCCAATCTTTTTTCAATGGCCCGATCATACAAAGCCCTCTCTGACATGATGCCGTGCATGCTTAGTCAGAAGTCCTTCATAGGGCAATTTACAACTTTATGCCAAATTTGAAGTGCCTATGTTGTCTAAAAACCGCCACTTTAAATGGTCCTAATTTTTTGCCGAGCTTTAGTACAATATTATTATTATTATTGCTGTTGATATTATTATCATAAATATTTGACAACTATGATGGTACAACTTTCAAAATATTCGTATAGACTAATGATATAACTATCTTTTGTTGGCAGAACGTCAATGCAGTCACTGTTTGCAGTACCGTAGCACACACTACAAACTCCAACAACCAAACAATATGATGCGCCTCCAAAGTGGACGTGGTTTGCAACCCCCAATGCCAAAACCAGATGTTGAGATGAACTTTGAACCGACACCAGGCCATTTCCACCAGTTGCGGGTAAAGGAGTTATAGAGTGATGGGTGAACATGTTCTCTCTCTATATATCTTTCCCTCTGCCTCTCTGTTTTTCTGTCACTGTCTGTCTGTCTCCCTCTCTGTCTCACTGCCTCCTTATCTGTTTGTCTGTCTGTCTGTCTCTCTTTCTTCCCAACCCCCTTTATCCCCTTCCCTCCCTCCTTTCTAGCTCAACACCTTTAGCCTTCAGAGAATTTTCCTCTGGTCATTTTGGACTAGAAAATCTGGCAATCCCTAAATTGAAAATGGCTGTGCCCTAGGCCTTACGAATTAGAAACTTAGCATGGCTCAGTTTGGATTCTTGAGGCCCTTATCAAGCTTAAAACCTATCAGTTGCAGGCTTGAAATCCGTATCGGAATAAAAGCAGAGATAAGATTAGATCTTGCAAAAAAATTTTTCCTTGAAACTTTGGCATTATGTTACCTAAATTCTAGATCTATATATGAAATGCCTTTTTAATGGTTTTTTGAATGTAGACAATTTTAACTAATTGACCCCCCCCAAAAAAAAAAAAATTAATCCATTATGTAATTTGCTTGCATGTGAATGTTTAGCAGATCTAGATCTAGAATGGCAGTGTCTCACAGAAGTGACCTCAAGAAAAAAAAAAAAGAAGTATCGGCTCTTTTCCACTCTCGTAATTTATAATTTTACATTCTTTCCTCGTAATGATGTGAAAATGGACAAAAAGAATCATAAATGTAATAAAATAGTAATAATGTGCAGCTTCAACATTGACTTGTTAGCTTTTTTAGCTGAGTGTTGCTGCTAGTGCTACAAAAATTTACATCAATTGCATTTATATCAAGTAAGTTTTCACAGAATTTTACATAAGAGTTTTAGCCTAATTTAATTTTTTTGTTTAAGTGCAGGTTGATGATTTTATATTTCTTTAAAATGTATAACCATCTAAGATAAAGATTACATTGATCGATAGTTTTGATTTTTTAACAAGATAACTTAATCTTGCATTAGATTATCTCCACCATGAATGTGTCCCTGTGTTAAATACTGCTTGTGATTTGTTACTTAGGATGCAATTTGCACAGAAACTTTTTTAATAGATTTTAAATCTTTTGCACATTGAATGGAAGAAGATCCCTAAAAGAAGCCGAGAGAGATTCTTACACTTTGTCGTGTAAGCATTGCCTAAGATACTGCACATTTTTATACTCTTTTCATATTTTCTGAAATTCACGTCTATTATTTCAGATGCCAGAAGACTCTAAATCCACATTAAATGAATTATTTCTGAGAGGGATAAAGTCACAATATGGATACTGTAAATAAGTCAATGAGGAAGAAAATCTGTTGTTCTTCTATCAGATCAGGTTTATCACATGAGCCAAAAACAGTAAAGTAAACCATGGTTAAGTTGGTTTTAATATGCTTACTTCTTACTTCCAGCGTTAGTAAACCAAACTCAAACAAAGCCTACTAAGGGTACTTCATAGCTATTTCAGAAGTACCGGACACTCCCACAATGAACAAGTCATAAAAAAAGCAGAGGCATTAGTAGCCATGAATTGAAAAGGCAAAAAAGATGACTGATAACTACTGGATTATCTGCAACTTCTATGGTCGGACCAGGCCCTCAAGGTTACACTCGTGTCTTTGATGCCATGCTATCACGCATGAAATGCAGGGCACAGTAACATCACATCCAATCCTAAACACATTCTGTCCATTAGAAATGACTTTTTAAAGTAAGGAGTCAGGAAAACGTCAAAAGAAAAACAATCCTTAAATACAAGTTTCCTATTTTTCGGAAGGCCATTGGGGCCGACAGCTTTTCCTTAGATAATGAACTGAACGGTTGGTAGATAGTCCCTGTGAAAGTTGAAACATTTCAGTGAAAATTACAAGTTACTTATTTAGTTAGGTGCCTATGGATTTCTAAATTAAGTTATGTGCTTTGCAATATTATGCATTATGAAATAAAAATGATATTTACGGTATCTCCAATAAAGCGAGTCCATCAGCCAGGCTTGTATCCAACAACTGAAACTCTTGGTCGCTCGTGTTAGACCTATCAGCCAGATGCACATCAAGCAATTGAAGCTGTTGCCAAGTCTGCATCACCGGGACACATACCAAGCAGTAAAGTTCTTTCAACCAATTTTCATCCCTGTAATGGAAAATGAAGAAATTAAAAATAACATTAAGTTTTCCTCATCAGACATATAAAAAAAAATTTCACGAAAATCTTTAATATTTTCCACTGTCTTAAGTATCATATGGCCAAAATTGAAACTGATATCTTAAAATTATCTTATTAACTGTCTGGATGCCAGCCCTTTAATACCCTAGTTAGCTTTAGCATTTTATCACTCTTTTACTTTTTCAAGAAGAAACCAAGTATCTACCGATTGAAAATGCAAAATATTGAGAAGTAAAACTGCGCCCAGTTTCCTAATTAATCAAGAAGTAATTGGTTTAGATTTGGATGTCATATTTTAATCTTTTATCAATAACATTCTAAAAGAAACCCAATAAAATATTTTTCAGTGTTTTGCTTATTAATGTAGAAACATTTTTAATTCCCCAAGTGTACTTAACCTTTTGTGGGAATGCTTTCATAAATATATTTGCCAAGTATTAATATTCATTGCAAGCCAACACTTGCAGAAACAAGATATTTCAAAGGGGGAAAAAGGCAGTTTTCAACCTACTTTTTCTAAAAAAAAACCATGGGTTTTACTTTAACTAAAGTATTTTCTTCAATAACTAGTTTTTGCAGGAGCAAGACATCTGGTGTTAAAATGTAATTCTTTTCTTTTTCTAAACTATAGATGTCTAACAGTAACAGTAAAATGTGAGGCATCTATCATGTTTTTTAACAAAGTCAAAGAATACTTATAATGATAGAAGTGATGACATTTATTTTCTGTGATTGATGTAACACAATGAAACCTAAATTTCTGATATAATCTTATGAAACACTACATCATACCATTTAAACCTACCTGTTATTTGCTGAAGAAAGTCATACGAGCCCATACCAGAATACCAGTCAAGTAAAGCACCAATTTTCCTTGTTGGAAAACTGAATGACAAACAATTGAAATTTTATATAATTTGATGTCCATTTCTGCTTGAATAATCTAGAATAGCTATAAAGTTAGAAATTAGTTTACTGATAAAACTATGCAAGAAATTTGAATACTTGTTTATAAAAAAGTCCTTATATAAAGTAATGCATAAGTAAAGTTGTTTAACCTTATATGTAGATCTTGTTTTCCCATCATATCCGTCCATCATGGGTAATTTTGTGCCCCCACATTGGAAATCTGCGAAAACACACTTATACTTATCCCTGCATCTGAGGTGACAAACATTTTCATATTATTCTTAAAGTTTGTAGATTCTTTTGATTACTTCTATAAATTCAGGGCTCTATAAAAATCTTCCTTTATTTCCCCTCTACCTAAATTCTCTTCTTCTTAACTTAAGTTTGTCTTTTTTTTGTCTTGTCTTTGACTAGGGTATAAATCCACTTTGCTTTTTACCTGAATAAAACTGAAAAACAAAATTTCAAATATAACAATGTTTGCCTTTAGACTTGTTTCAACATGAGGTAAATTGTTTTTTTTTGGTTTTTTTTTCAATTTTAAAATTCTATAAGCTATAATATATTCTGTAAACTTACTCTGTTGTGCACTATTTGCCTGTGGTATTTTTTCCAACGTTGATCGACACAAATTTCAGATCTCTCCAGCTCGGGCCCTAACAGAGATAGACAGGCAATCTCTAAAGATGTAAACAGCTATATGGACCAAAGAAAAAAAAAATCAAAATGAGACTTTAAATCATCTTATGCTTTTTTTAATTTAAAATTCAGTCTTAAAAAATTGATTAAGCAAGGGTGTCCTAAATTTACCTTAAAACACATTGATCTCAAAATTATCTTTGACCAATTGAGATTTCAGTGACAAAAATTAATTTCAAATGCCTTTACCATGTCCCTCTCTCGTAACAAGTATAAATTGTATAAAAATTTCATTTTTAATGCGGCTTCCCCAGAGTTTAAGCGGTATTAGAGGCAAAACAATAAACATTTAACTTATAGCCGTTTGTTTCATTTTTCTTGTCCCATAATTATAAATTTGCTTGCCTGTATTCTTTTAGCCTCAAAAAGAAAGAGAGAGAGAGTGAGAGAGAGGAGGGAGATTGAGAGAGAGAGAGAGTGAGAGAGAGGAGGGAGATTGAGAGAGAGAGAGAGAGAGAAAGAGAGCGAGAAAGGCCGGTGGGAGGAGGGGAGGCGGGTGATCGAGTGAGCAAGTACTGAAACTACATGGGTACATTGGTTAACTGGTGTGAAATTTCAGGTAAAAATTGAGATCATATATTTGTACACAAGAAAAATATTTAGGTCTGCTTAGGCTTTTCATTGTTGAACCAAACTTCTGAAATCCAGCAAAGGAAATTCCATTGCCTAGGCTACATGTTTTCATAACTCATGAAGCCAATAAAAGCAAAAAGTCTCAATGTAATTTTGAATTAATGTTAATTACTTCGTCCATATAATTTCAGGTTGGGTGATTGCTTTAACAGAAGCAGCAGCAGTAGTAGGAATAGTAGAAGGAGTAGCAGTAGCAGTAGTAGTAGTAGTAGTAGGAGGAGGAGGAGGAAGAGGAGTAGCAGCAGTACTAGTAGTAGTTCTAGTAGTAGTAGTAGTAGTAGTAGTAGTAGTAGTAGTAGTAGTAGTAGTAGTAGTAGTAGTAGTAGTAGTAGTAGTAGTAGAAGTAGTAGCAGTAGCAGCAGCAGCAGCAGTAGTGGTGGTGGTTTATATGTTACCTTTTGTTTAGAGCGGACAAGAGTTCAGCATTGCTTTGGGGTTGGGTCTTCTTTTTCAGACTTCATGAGCAACTATATCTAAATCAGGTGTTGGGGGGTTCTTGTCAGACAGGTAAAGACTTCATGTTCATCTAGATATAGATTGAATAGAACTAGATAACCAATATAATCGGTAATTTGCAGATATCGGCCCAATTCACTTTAGGCTTCACAACTGAATGTTTCCCGACGAAATCGAAACATGTTTAATGAGATTTAAGTGCAACACAAAAATGCTTAAAAAGTATTTACTTGCGGCGAATAAAACCATATTGTGTTCAGCTTATTAAATTCCATTTAAAAATTTTAAAAATACAATTTTAAAGCTTAAAGTGAGTTGGGCTCATAACTGCAATAATATTATATAATCTAGACCAAATTTTAGGATTTCATTGTGATAAAGACACGTTTGATATTCAATTGCAAATTGTAGATCTAGATCTAACCCTAATTCAGGTCAATAGGTCGTTAAGTTTACATCTAGATCTAGATCTATATGCCGCCACACCTAAGTACAAAAAAAAATAATTAATGCCATACGTTACGTAATAAAAATTAGGACGTCCACTTTATGAAATCGAGATCTGCTGCGTATCACGTCTTGACGCACCGATCGCCGCTAAGCGAAATGACGGCGCCCGAGGGTACGCAGGTGCAGTCGCTCTGCAGCTATCACGTGACCATCGTTTTCCCGCCAAAATCAGGTTAGGCAGCCAATCACTTGGAGATTGTTAAAATGAGTGGGCGAGACTAGACACCCATGGGCTAGTATGATGAAACTTGCCCTGAGGTGATAGTTTGGCAGACGGGCTGCCACAGATTTGTCATAAAACAGGTTAACAACTCCCATACACATAGTAAGAAAACCCATGCCGTGACCCAATCTCGTGTGGACGCCAAAAATTTATTCGTTGCTATGGTTAAACTTAGGCACGAACGTAAAAACAAAGCAATTGTCTCCAACGAAAAAGCAAATTAACTTTGAACACGATAATGGTGAAGTGATTTTCATTTTTGTTTTAAATTTCTGACGTAAAATTTATCAAAATCAAAGAAGGGAAGAATTGAAATTTTTAAAGTTAAACAAACATCTCTAGAAGTTAGATTTTATAGATCTAATCTAGGAAATTTAATAAGTTACTAACAGCTTAGAGAGTTTTCTTTCCTTTTCGTATTTCCTTCAGTCCACTGCAATATTTTTGTGTAAAGGATAAAAAGTTACTCTCTCTCTCTCTCTCTCTCTCTCTCTCTCTCTCTCTCTCTCTCTCTCTCTCTCTCTCTCTCTCTCTCTCTCTCTCTCTCTCTTTATTTTTTACCTCAGCCATTATGATAGAACACTTTCAAATAAAAAAGAGCACAAATTCTTATGATTCTGAGATGAACCCCTGTGACCTCCATAGATTTGTTGATATTTTCAGATAAAAGGAAATGGCGGAATTTTCAGATTCCGTACTTTGGCGGCCTCAAACGAAGAGGCAGTTTGTAATTCTGCAAGTTTATTATTCTATGGGTCTAGCAGAGATTGAAAAAAAATATATTTCATTTTATTTTACCAATTCTTTTTTTTTTTATCTTTGGTGCATCGGAGGTTCTATTGCAAGGCTAGATCCTTTATTTTCGAATAATCAAATAAAATCTACATGTTTGCCTACATTTTTGTGGTAAGATGGTCTAGGTTATTGACCTCTCCATATCTCACTAGTGTCAACGCCTCTGAGCCTGCTTAGTTCAAGGCCTACGTAAGGGGAGGTCAAGGTCATTCGCTTTGGTACTGACATAGACAGAAGTTCAACAGCCACACATTCACTTTCGCACTTTGTATCACTACTATATGACATAAGCCTTCAAACATAACTGATACTTTGGTAGCTTTTTGATATAGTTAGATCTTATAAAAATGACGGTGCGTAATTCTTAGATTAACCTTGAAAGGGAGGGGGGAGTGGGAGGGAGAAGGTGTTAATGTATCAGTTTTGCTAGAAAAAGTTCACGCTGATATTACAAGAAGTCCAAGTCGCCTGTTCATAATAAATTGCACCACTTTTGTCTGAATCAATGTAAGTGACGAACTGTGTACACCAAGCTGTCTCCTAAACTGGAAAAGGTGTGGGGGGATGGAGGATAAATACTTCAGTGTTAGAGTAGCCGTCTCAAAATTAACCCTTCCAAGGTGAACCAGCTTTGTTAAAGTTGCTCATATTTAGTAAACATTAGCTTTGGGCACTCAAGAACTTAAGTGCGCTGATCTGTATAGGGTCAATACTATTATGACCTTGAAGTGAGATCTAACTCACGACGGTCTTCTGATTCAAACGCCGAGGACAGATAGGATTGCCGAAGGGAATGTAGAAAATGCACACCAACAAGTTAAAGAATTAGATCTAGGCCTAGACTGATGTAAATAGGCCTACAGGCAATATGACTTTTCCTTCTGTACATCCGGGAAAGCTTCGCTAGAAAATAACTCATGAATTTAGAGCAATATCGATATCTGCAAAGATGGTTAATTACGTTAAGAAGCAGTCGTGCAAATGTAAAATTCTCAGAGACCATAGAGGAGACTAAGAAGACAGTGAAAGAAGGAGAAAGAAAGAGAAGAGAGAGGAGAGCTGAAAAAAAGTCAACTGAATTGACAAAAATGTAGAGTGATAAAGAAAACCGATAAATGAAAGAATAGGATAGGGAGAAGAAAAGAGAGAGACAAGACCGTGAGATAAGGAAGCAGAGAGAGAGAGAGAGAGAGAGAGAGAGAGAGAGAGAGAGAGAGAGAGAGAGAGAGAGACTTTCATTCATCCTCTAGATAAGCTGTGATTGAGTTATAGATAGAAGATTGGTAAAGGAAGAGAAACAGAGAAAGAGAAAAAAAGTAAATAGAGGGAAATAGAGTGGGAGAGAAAATGTAAGATATTGAGACAGAGAGAGAGAGAGGGAGAGACAGACAGACACACAGATAGACAGAGAAAGAGACTGGTGCATACAGAAACTCCAGCATGGTAGAAGTCCCCCTATATAAGCCTTGTTTATGCTGGAGAAGATAGAAAGAGAAAAAAAGAGAGAATGTTACAACGGGAAAATATGTTTATTTTCTTTCTAATTTGATTCGATTGTTATTTGTAGTCAGGATTCTTTTGAATATAGATTTGGTCCTCGTTAATGTTTCACTTCCTCCTACATATATATCCTTTGTTAGTTTATCCTTCTTAAGTGCTTTGTTTTTCTAAATTACTTTTAGAATGGATATGCAATCTTCCCCTGATTCCTAGTGCATTTCATCAAGTTCCCTCTCCTGCAGGTCTTCAGCTGTTTCATTTTCTACACCGGCTTTGCTTTATGTCGCCAATGAGGATTTTTTTTTCTTTTTGCTCCTTCTATAGTATATTTCGTTCACCTTTTAGATTTTAAATCAAATAATGCTACCTCATTGTGCTATATATTTATTTTTCCCGTGTCCAAACTGTAAACCAGATACACCGGTAATCATGTAGCGACGCCACGAAAATAGTGAAAAGTTTTGAGTGCAGCAGAGGAATCTTTGGGTAAATGGTATTTTCTTAAAGAAAGCTTGAAATTTCCGCTCTTAATATTGCTCTTATTTCTAACTTTTATATCATATCAGAAGTTAAAACACTTGAAATAGCGTTGACTTCAAGCCATCTTGAGAAAAATGGCATTTTCCCAAGTACCGGTAGTTGCCGCCGCAAAACGTCTCATTTTGTTGCGTCGCTACACACTAAATTATTATTTTAAATTGTATTATATTCTATGTGTAGATTCATAGAAATGAGTAGCGAAGGTAAATCCAATAATAGCGGTACTTAGTATGGATACATCACTGAATATTGAGCCATGTCCTATAAAACTTTAAGTAGTAACTTAAGTGATCTAAAGAAGGAAAAACAGAGTAACTCGATTTTTCCGGAAAACGTAAGAAACATGAGGTTACTCTAAGTCGACCAACTTTATCTCCACATTTTTTTTTAATTTTTTTTTCTTCTCAACACTGAAAGGATAACCTTTTATTTGATCTGTGCACATTAGAAAATATATTTTATCTTTAGGATCAATTGATGTTATAAATTGACCGCATAGCATTCTTTCTAAATGGTTACCGAGCCCTCTGTGCAGCAATATTGATTTCAATGCGATTTTTTTTCTTTTAATTTTGTCATTCTCCGTGGGTTTATTTTATCTTGATACTTACAATGTAGTGTGTTCATCATGATTTTTTTTTATCTGCCATTGCTTTATAGTGAGATTTGAAATCTGCACAAGGAATGAAATGAGTATACAGTTCTGTGACTCTTTGCGTATAAAACGCAAAGGTAGTCCTTGTGTTGTTTTGGTGTTGATTATTTCTTCTTGCATGTTCATTTCTTTGTCTTCTTTACGTTTTATCGATGTCGCATGACGAGTTGTTTATGCTCGACACACGTTTATTCAGTTTTCATGTAGAAAAGTCAGGATGCTTTAGGCATTGGTGGGGAAAAAATAAAACCTGGGAATAAATTTTTTACGTGAAATAGATTAAAGGTAAAAAATAGATAACTTTTCCTTCATATTAGACTAATTGTAAATGATACAAAGATAAGATTTGACTGGAGTTTCATAACTTGGATGTTTCCAGTGATGAAGCGAATCAAATGTTATGTTTAAGTCGTGAACCCAAACATTGGGCACATCAAGACTGGCAGAAGAAGTCTTTGAAACATTTACTTATCCTCAGAGCAAAGCCCAGATGTGGGTGTTGAGCAGGAGAAAGGTTTTAGCTCGTCGGAGAGCTGCTATTGTCTCTATATAAAATTCTTTCGTCAATTATTAACATGGCGTGAAAACTATCCATATTAGAACTTTTGTAAATTCTGCACAATTATAGTTCAGAATTCTTGAATGATTGAAATGAAAACCAAATCATTAGAAAACAAAGACCTGCACTCGCGGCCGAAAGTTGTTACGTAAATTTCCCCCTCTCTTCTTGCCTTCTCCGGACGTGACAATAACAACCACAAAATGCATAAATATTTAAAACTACAATTATTTGTCCAGCTAGTGGAAAATCAACCACGCTGTGTGTTACATTCTAAAGTTTACGGATACCTCTAATTGGGTACTCTACTGGGTATCTCCATGTCAAGATATGCTGATTATTTAGAAGACTTGCTTGCTTTGTGTGAGTAGCTTGTATTAAAAAAAAAATAAAAAAGAAAGAAAGAGGAAAATTTGAAGGTAGAATTAGCTTGTTTAAAAAAAAGGCGTTTTTTTTTCGCACACAAATCTTGTTGCTGAGATTAGAGCCTAACCTGAAGATTTTAAAATTTTGTTTTTTAGGGATGGATGAGGAAACGTATCTTCAACTATTGAGTGTCGTGAGTCCAATGATTCAAAGGCTACAAATATTATTGTGATGAGGGAATAAGTCCACTTGAAGGGTTCACTATTACATTTCGTTTCCTGGCTACAGAAACAACATTGCTGCCATGATTTGCAGTGTTCTGCATGTGTTTCGCATTTTTCGCTCTCTAATAAAATCATAGTTACAAGCCCTGGAACGTACTTGGCGACATACAGTGCTCTCGCCAAGGGCCAAGGCCAAGGACTACATGAAGGTCAGTTTTTTTTTTATCTTAAATTTTTTTGTGCCAATGTCTTGTCCAAGAAATGAAAACACATTTTGATTTTCACATTTAGTACGACGGATGAGTGTATGCGTTTTAACAGTTTTTTATGTGACTAGCTGGGTGATTCCTAACTTCTTACTTACTACAATAGGATCCACTAGTTACCAATAGAAGCTCAGTGCTTCTTCCTTCTCTAAGTAATTGCAGGCCCTAACCTCATACTTCAGGGAGCTATGAAGTATCTTTTTCAAAATATAAATAGCCTGCTAGTTTAATGGGAACTTTTTTCGATTTTCTTTAACTTTATACAGAAAACGGCATACGATTTAAATTCCTCACGGAGAGGTTGCCTTATCATTTTAAGGTCTTTCACTCTCTTATCATCCTAAAGACCTAATTCCCAATCTTTATTAAATTCATAAACAGGTGGAACTGCTGGTTCGATGCTGTGACTTATCACAAGGAGAGACTGGAGCTGCTAAGGGACTTTGTGGAGGGGAAAGGTGAGCACTGTGGACGGATGGCTCCAGACTCGTTGGTCTGTCTTCAAGCTGTTTGTTCCTCCACAAACAAAATGCAAGCCTTGCAAGCGGAGATTAACCTCATTTGCGAGTACTATAAAGAGGTTATTGCGGCAACGGACATAATAATGTCAAAGTCAAAAGCCAAATGCAGAAAAGGTTTGTTAAAAGATGGGTATATCTCCATTTATATTATTCCGTAATTTATCTGAGAAGTGATGATTTTTCTTGAAACCCTTTTTTTTATTCCATCTCATTATGAAAATGATGTCTAATTTTTATTTCAGGTATTAGTAAGAAACAACTAGTATGAGGATGAGGCAAAAATCATTTCTCAACTTTTCAATCAAAGATCGCATTCCTCGGATTTAGAATATTTTGAACACTGCCAGAGGAAGCTTTTTTGTGTTTGTAGTCACACTTACATAGCAGGAAACCTTCTCACAATAACACTTTTGTATCCCTGTCATTTGTGAACTAGGACAAATAAGCTGAGAAATATGAATTTCTATAAAACAAATCATTCGTATGTTTTTTTTAAACTGTTTACTCTCAATGTGTGTATAGTATTTATGTTTTCTCTGTGATACATAGACTACCCTGGAAGACCTCCATGAGACGTTTAACAGCTGTGGTGTGACCCTTTCAACTGCGGAAAGGTTTTTCCCTGAGGGACTTGGCCATGAAGATAAGCTGTTGCTGCAAGACAAATTTTACACTGATTTTTTTTTTCAGTTAATGCCAAGCTGGAAAAGTACATGAGCGAAGAAGGCCAGCCGGGGATAAATTTTATTAAACAAATTCAGTTTTTCGATCCCTGTAAGTTGATTCTGTTCGATATCACTGATCTTTCTGCTTTGCCAGGGCTGAGTCATGTCCCAGTCCCAGAAATCAAGAGCTATAAAGAATCTCTTGGTCCAAAGGCCATGAAGGTGTCAGGGGGGTATCCCACTCGACCTGACGGTGTTTTGGAACAGCATCAGTTCTGACGGTCCACAGCTGGCGGGATGTGCTTTACAGTACACCCATGCCTGCCTGAACTCATCTGAGGCTGAGAGGAGTTTCTCCATTTACAATGATGTGTTTTCTGAGAGACGAAGAAGTCTTAATGAAGAAAATCTAAAGGTTTTGGTGTTCCTCCATTACAATAACTTTGTTGCCTATGAAGCCTTGTCGTAATTTGTATTCTATTCACTATTTTTTCTTTCAACTTCTTAAAATTTAGCGCAACCTGAGATCCTTGTCCACTACATATATAAGTTTGTTTATTATGTTTTGAATTTGATTCTGTAAATTTATATTGTTTGACTTTTATTATACTCTAGCATAGCCTTATTGGATTGTTCTACTGTGACAAATATTGATTGCTAAAACATTTTAAAGTATGCTCACCTTGGTTTTTTATTAAGTTGAATTTGAACAACTCTGGTAATAAATCCAACATGTTATTTCTTAATTAGAGCGTGTATGTATCTTTCTTGGTATCAACCAAATGTGTTACGGTAACTGTTATAAATGTTTTCTTTCCAAATTAACATTTTTTATTTCGTTCTGTGTGACAGTCAATATGAATGTAGCATGTCGTATATAAATGATTGATTTTACTAATCAATTACAAATTCTCTATGTATTCTCAACTAAATAAGATTTAGATTATCAATATTTCTTGCTTACCCCAATATTTGCCTGTCAATTTGACCAAGCCAACTTCGTGAGAGATAGTACATATATAAAACTGTAGTTGTACTTTTTTTCCGCAAAATTTGGCAAAATTTACTGTTTCAAATGGCAAAATTCCGCGGGGACAGAACTTCTTACATACTACAATAGGACCCACGAGTTATCAATAGAAGCTGTGCTTCTTCCCACTCTAATTAATTGCAGGCCCTAATTTGTTATGGTACCGTGCCTAGTTCCCACTCACGGGTCCTTGACAAGCCATTCTTTTGTTCCACAAATTGACCCTTTTCTCCCCTTTTTCACTTAGTATCTTGTATACATAAAATCATACATATGTGTGTGTGTGTATATATATATATATATATATATATATATATATATATATATATATATATATATATATATATATATATATATATATATATATATATATATATATATATGTGTGTATATTAGTGCTGGGGTCTACTTGATATTTTACTACCCGTCGAGTATCGGGTCCCGTGACTCAGAGTGCGGCCGGCACGGTACGTTCCGATCCGTGGGGCGGTAATCTCTGATCCGAGAGATAAAGCAGTAACAAAAGAACCTTTTAACACAACAATTAAAATCCAATTAAAAAAAATAAACTGACTGAATAAAAGCTCTATAATTTAAGGAATTAAAACAGAGATATGTAAGCAGAGCTGATGCGAAACAATGGGCTATACATTTACGAATAATACATAATTATAACATGAATCTCTTATTTCTTTGACATCCACTGAAATGATTGTGATGATAAAATATCTTGAAAAAAATACAATTTATATTTGAGACCTACAACAAACATGGAGAAATGTTTTCCAGCAGGTATTGACTGCTGGCTTTTCAAAAAGAATGTTGATTTAAATTTTATTAAAAGCACAAATGTTCTTTCTTTTCAATATGTGTGCAATCTTTTTACAGTTATGTAAATTAATACAAAAAAAAAATGATGACAAAACAAATAGTCACATAGAATACAAGAAAATTTTATTTAATTTTAGAAAACAAATGTAAGAAATTTTTGATCACCCACTAAGAACTGATTATCTATACTGCAATGTGTAGTGGAGCAGTAGGGTGAAAGATGGAATATATTTCCTTTTTGTGATACAGGAAATTTCAAATCTTGAAACAAGACCATATTCAAAATGACTCCTTTTTGTCTGTTGCATGACAATTGAAAACCAAAGATGGATTCTATACTTCGACAGAAATAGAAAGGTCACTCTCTACTACATGCTATAAACTTGTGAGATATTAATAAAGTATTTTTTCCCTTACAATCATTTATATGGAGTTCACAAGCTATCATCTTGATATATTGCTCTCCTCCCCAACTTTTTAGATTGACGAAAGCTACAACAGAATCACGAGCAGTGAAAGACACAAGATGACTTTCAGTTCCTGAAAAAAATATGGTTCATAATGATTCAGGATAATTTTATTTATCGCTCAACTACAAAACATACCTACTTCATCAAATATTTTCCAATTTCCTCTTTTGTCAACAAGCTATGGCTAGATAAACATTCGAACATGTTGCTTCATACAAATTTTATGTAAGCTACTTACTTTTCTTGCTAATGATAGACTTGGTGCCATCCTTGGCAATTATCAGACCTATAACAGACTAAAAAAAAAAACATCAAAACTTTTAATTACCAGTAGCAAGTCTTCCCCATGTTTTATTTTCAAAACAGTTTACAAACAAACGCCAAAAAAAAAAATAAAAAAAATAAAAAAAAAACCCGCAAAAACTCCAATGTGCCTTTAGAACTAGGGAAATACAATAGTTGATACACATATAACATGTTTTCCATCTATTCAAATAGAAAAAGATAACTCTTGCTGACATATATTAATTTCCAGTAAAAATTGTTTTTGGCCTTACTTTGTTATTCACTTAATTATTTGCACAGTAAAAATTCAATAACACACATTCTGCTGGTCAAATTATGATACACATTTTTAAACTCAATAACTACAAATTATTGCTTCTAATTACATACTACATGGTTTATGGATTGCTGATTTCACAAATCTATGTGTAACCAGTTCGACTTGACACTTTGGAGGTGCATACTCTTTTATCAAACATTGTCCTTTCTCCAATTTGCCCCAAAATTTCACTTGATGTTGGTGAAATATAACTAGTTGGTCCTATACTAAAATCATCAAATCTCCCAAGCCAAGCCATTTGGAACAAATTCAATTTTTTAAGTCCTGAGGGCTAGATACACAATTCTGAAAAAAAAAAATAAACCAAGTAACTGTAGGATAAGAGAGCAAAACTTAATTTTATGCAATCAATCAAAGTCATAATTACTGCATTGTTCAACTGAATCAAACAGCTTGTTATCCTCACCTTAAGTTGAAGTCCACGCTGAGATCTTGATTCAATGGGTTCCAACTAAACCTAGTTTCCATACAGTAAGACTGATAAATACGTGCAGACATGTAAATAAGCATCGGCAGTAATAATCCCTATCATGGCCTATGCATCACTTGAGAGTGAAAAATATCCATATTTAAAAACAAAGGATTAATTTCACCCAGAATGGCCAATACCAGGTGCCAGTAAAGGTTAAATCTTGACCGGTACTAAATCTGATTCTATGAATTTTACCACTGGTCACTAAGCATATCAAAGAACTAGACAGTGGCATTTTCCTGATATCAGTCAGTAATCAAGTCAAACCCCCTTAACCCCGCTTTTTCTTCCGAACTATCAATTCTGCATGGGGGATAGATGATAAATCTATCATGTATAGAGATTAATATACGAACATGTCTTGACATAAAATATTGGTAGGCCTTAAGCACAAGTAATTAATTGATGGAACAAAATTCTTTGGAATCTGAAATCTTCAACGAAATGTAGAACTAGGTCTAATCTAGCGAAATTCACAGAAGTTTTCTTCCACCAAAGTGGGTGTGGGAAAAGCGGTAGGTTGTTTGGTAGATCTAACCTACCCTTTCACTCCCTATTTTGTACGAACTGGATTTAAGACTTTATTTAAGACCAGGCAGTTTTAGCTAAGATATATATTTTCATTCATGTATCTAACATATCACAGATTCTATATCTAAATAATGTTATAGGCCACAGTTTCCTTTTCCATTTTTTATTCCCAGTTTACAGAACTTTATTTTGTACTTAGGAGGCGGCAGTAACTAGAGAAATCGTTTGCACTTTGCAGTTTGGTAGTTGGTAGTTCATCTACTCGAAAAGCCTCACAAATCGAATAAAGATCTTACTGATAGCATAACCCGGTACCGAATCTAACCTAACGTATACCCACAACCCTGAAGTTTGGATAGATCTATATCTGCCTTGATCTTACATTGCACGACCTAACACCATAACCAAATTGAACGAGGAACAAAGATAACCAGAATGAATGTTGAGTTGTCAAAAACTTACCACCTGTGAGAAAAAAAAAAACATCATTAGTATGAAAGCCGATCTCTGTCTGTCTGTCTGTCTGTCTGTCTGTCTCTCTCTCTCTCTCTCTCTCTCTCTCTCTCTCTCTCTCTCTCTCTCTCTCTCTCTCTCTCTCTCTCTCTCTCTCTCTCTCTCTCTCTCTCTCTCTCTCTCTCTCTCTCTCTCTCTCTCTCTCTCTCTCTCTCTCTTCCCCCACCCTCTCTCTCCCCCTCCCATTTCTTCCTTAACAGCGTCTCTTTTATCTTCTTGCCCACATAAGGTGTTCAAGTGTAAAGATTATGATTATGACCCTTTCCTATCCAGATGAAACGAATGCGATCTACCTGAAAACTGAATGGTCACATTACGTTTCAATCCTTTATTAGATGACGTGTGTAATACTATTCATTCTCATGTATTTTCAAAAATTCGCTCATATAATATATCCTTGTACGGTACCGTAAAGACTAAAAGGTCTGCTTCCTTATATAAAAAAAGCCAATTTTCCCGCGAATCAAAACTCGCGTCTTTTTCTTTTTTTTTCTTTTTAATTTTCATATTTTACGGATGCCGACGCCACCATAAGTCAAGGACTCAAATCCCAATAATCATAAATTTTCGGCTTTATTAGTTATAAATAATTACTAACTGAAGTAGTAGTGAAGCTTAAAAACATATGAATAAGAGGTGACAAAACAAAGAGAGACACAAAAGTAAAACTATATGGTACTAATGAAGTCGATCCTTATATACAAGTGTGGAACATAGGCTCTCACACAGATAAAAGAAGCTAAACTAGATGCATTCCACCGCAAACAACTCAAACAGATCCTTAGCAACAAATACCCAGTAAGGATAACCAACACATTTCTGTACAAAAAATGCGAAGAAAAATCGATCTCAATAATCATCCTTAAAAGCCGGTGGCGCCTGTTCGGATATATTCTGAGGCGAGATATAAATATTCCAGCAAACAAAAATATGGAGGCTTGCTTTATTTCAAAGATGATAAATTTCTAGGAAGGGCAATAACAACACTGCCAAAATAAATCCTTTATCTCATACTAACAGGCGAGCTTAACTCAAAACCAAGAACGACCTTGACCACCTGAGGTCAATAGCAGAAAACAGAACACAGTGCAGAGGACTACCAGCGAACATCCGAGAGGCAGCTGAGGCGTCCAAGTCGGAACACTATGAGAACGGCGATACAGTGTAGAGTAGTAGTAGTAGTAGTAGTAGTAGTAGTAGTAGTAGTAGTAGTAGTAGTAGTAGTAGTAGTAGTAGTAGTAGTAGTAGTAGTAGTAGTAGTAGTAGTAGTAGTAGTAGTAGTAGTAGTAGTAGTAGTAGTAGTAGTAGTAGTAGTAGTAGTAGTAGTAGTAGTAGTAAATTTGAAACTATTGTATATTTGAGGCATACATATTGTTATCGTTCGTCCTAGATGTTTGTGCGACCAATGGCAAGTGTGGTGCTTCCGGATTCAATGGTTGCGATTTGGGCTTTCCCAATCAAGATTGCAAGTCACTCAGGGAGGCTTAGTAAATACCTTCGCTATGAAACTCTCTGTTAAGGGAGCGTAGTAGCGTATTGGTATAAACTATGTTCTCTTTGGGTGGCAAGGCGATGGGTGCCGAAGCATCTATAAATCGATGGTTCTAATCCCACCAATTCAAGCATTTTCGGTCATTTTCATTTAGAGCCTTATCCTAACCTCTGTTGAGCACTACCTAAAGATTCTAGCTCTTATAATTCTTAGTAGTAGTAGTAGTAGTAGTAGTAGTAGTAGTAGTAGTAGTAGTAGTAGTAGTAGTAGTAGTAGTAGTAGTAGTAGTAGTAGGAATTATTGTTATTATTATTGTCTTCTTTTCGAGATTAAGGTAGTGGCAGTGGTAGCAACAATGTTAGTGGTCGTTGTAGTTTTAGCAGAAACAGAAGCAGCAGCAGTGATAGGCCTACTAAGTTTATCTTTTTATAATTTTTTAATCCTGAAAACTCATACAATTATAGATATACACGCATTGTTGATTGTCAACTGATTCAAGATATGACATATTTTAGGAGTGACTTTTGCCGAGAGCTTACTCAGCGCAGCGGCAAACTTCAATAATTTTCCTTAAATGTTGGTCGGATACAAAAAACATCAGGAGGCATCTGATATCTAGAATGTGCGCCCGATTCACGGAGCGATCATTGAAATAATGAGCGATTAACAATTTGCCAGATGTTAGCCGATCGTTTCCAAATTGTACAATCAACAATGACGTGTTAGGTCTCGGACAAATGTCGTCATGTCGATTTTTTGTTGGTGATGCTCTGATCATTTTGCTCACAATTTATTAAAAATGGGAGATAAGGTGATGCTAAATTTTCCCTGTTCTTATGATTCAGTTCCAAATAAAAAGACAAAGGTAATAATATTAATAACAACAACAACAACAATACTACTACTACTACTACTACTACTACTACTACTACTACTACT
Source organism: Elysia crispata (assembly GCA_033675545.1). Taxonomy (NCBI): domain Eukaryota; kingdom Metazoa; phylum Mollusca; class Gastropoda; family Plakobranchidae; genus Elysia; species Elysia crispata. The sequence continues at coordinate 350,013 of JAWDGP010005477.1, read as the reverse complement.
ACTACTACTACTACTACTACTACTACTACTACTACTACTACTAATAATAATAATAATAATAATAATAATAATAATAATAATAATAATAATAATAATAATAATAATAATAATAATAATAATAATAATAATAATAATAATAATAATAATAATAATAACAATAATAATAATAATAGATGATTGTTTACATATGCCTAACCGTCGTTCTTCTTGGTCTCTTTCAACTCCTAGTCCATCGCCAATGAGAATAATTAGCTCATTATATATAAATGCTTAAATCTCAGCAGAAAATTAACCACGTAAGTTATAAATTTTTATATATAGGCCGGGAAAAATGGTGGTACGGTGTCCTTTTTCATGCTTGTTGTCACGGAAAGGAAGTCTGTTGTGACCAAAACTAATATGTCGGACGACCCTAGCAACAACTGAAACGAAAGGACAAAAAATTGAAGTTTTTGCTCAGTCTGGACATTTGCATGTCCTCATTAACCTGTGGACAGACCATCAGAGAATCACGCACACCATGCTTAGATGACGGAACACATAGAATAACATACAACAAACTTAGGGGACGAACCTCCAGATGATCACGCACACCAAACTTAGAAGAGAGACCATCAGAGATTCACACACACCAAGCCTAGACGACGGACCACTGGAGAATTACATATAAAAACGCTTAGATGACAGACCACCAGAGAATCACATACACCAAGTTTAGATGACAGACCACCAGAGAATCACATACACCAAGTTTAGATGACAGACCACCAGAGAATCACATACACCAAGTTTAGATGACAGACCACCAGAGAATCACATACACCAAGTTTAGATGACAGACCACCAGAGAATCACATACACCAAGTTTAGATGACAGACCACCAGAGAATCATATACACCAAGCCTAAACGACGGACCACCAGAGAATCACATACACCAAGTTAAGATGACAGACCACCAGAGAATCACATTTATTTAATACAGTATGATATTTCATGTGGCTGCACTTGTGCAAGAATGAGAGAATAAGGCGTAAAGTTTCGTTGTTTATCTGCGTCAGCTTTGTTTTTAATTTAAAACATGAATCGAAAAAGAAAAAGCCACCCCTCCCCCACCAAAACAAATAAGATCATAATCATTTAGTTATAATTAAAGAGAACACAAAATATTTACCTTGTCTGGTTCAAGAAAATGGAATACTGGAGAAGAGATAAGGTCGTTGATGTTCCGGCCTTTCCTTGGATTTTCGGAGTCAGCTATAAAGCTCAAGGCATCAAAATAAAATAAGCTGGATTCGTATATTCCATCTTCACCAGCGCCTGGTGTTTGAGATGAAATCATCTTTTTATTTTCCTTTCGCCACGATCCTCGGAGATTATTAATTTTTGACACAACTGTGTCCTTGTTAGCATCCGGATAGAAGATCTGAACAAAGTTTGTCATCTCTTCATACGCTTTCTCTCTCTCTCTGTCTCTCTCTCTCTCTCTCTCTCTCTCTCTCTCTCTCTCTCTCTCTCTCTCTCTCTCTCTCTCTCTCTCTCTCTCTCTCTCTCTCTCTCTCTCTCTCTCTCTCTCTTCAATTTATTTGAATAGTCTTTGCTTTTTACATTTCAAAGGCATTCTTGAGATCTATAAAATTCAATGAACTGCTCAGTTTTCTCTTTAGACCAGGAAGCCATCTTCAAAACACTAGTCAAAATAGATTGTGAAAAGTAAAATGCTAATTAGATAGATCTAGATCTTTAACTTCGATTTAAAGCGATAATTGCGAAGCGAACGCACAATAATCTAAATGGCTCTGTCTGAACTGAAACAAATTTTCATTTTTCAGTACAGGGCAGAAAGCCTTTCACTTGAATAAAGTTAAAAAAAGAAGAGACTTCTTCGCTTTTGCACGCCACGTGTGTGATACAAGAAGAATTAGCAGGTAAGGAAATCTTGGGGGGGGGGGGGCGGGGGGGGTTAATTAATATTCCTAGAAAAAATATTGTTTTTGGCTGGTGTTTGGTAGCAATGTAGTGGTAAATTTGACGTAGAATTCGAATATGAAAGAAAAAAAATATGATAAAATGAATTAACAAAAAAATTGTATGTATTTTTTAACCCGGCCACACACTTGAAAACCGGCCCCAGATGAAATTTATCGGGAGGCAGAAAAGTTGCCACCAAGCTTTGCGTTCGGGGTCGCGCCACATGATATCGCCCACACACAGGCGGTGCCATGGGGGTGAAGATTGGGGACACCTTTTCTACGCCAGGATGCATGCCAAAACAATCTTTGAGTGGGGGCTATACTGTGAACGAATGCTCCTCTAACATGAAATTCGAAGTTCGCTAAACAGTATCACATTTTCCTGAGACAGTGCAGGCTGCTGCAACATAGAACTCTCAGTGGTTGGTTTTGAGACCGTTTTTGTGTCTAGAGAAGGCGGGGGAAAAACAAAACTAAACAAAATAAAACAAACAAACCCTATAGCCGTCCTTAACATAGAAGACAGCAGCTAGGCAACCGAGTGTTTAAAAGAGTGCGTAGCTTTTTGTTCAGATAGAGAAAAGATCAATGTAACTAGGCCTATAGAGCGCAGAATTGCTTGCCAAGTGCTAGGCAACTTCGGAGCACAAAATGTTGTAGGGTAGATGTTGTAATAATAGCAACATCTTTGACTGGCCGTGTTGAGTAATTTTTGGGGATATTGCAAACACGTTTCTTATGTCCGCCCATGATCACGAAATCCTTGTGCCATCTTCAACAATGATTTATTGCTGAAAAAAAAAAAAAAAAAAGAAGAAGAAGACTGTGAGCAACCAAAAGAGATTTTAAGTCTAAACTCAGAATTTTATTTCACTCGAACAATTTGCTTAGCAGGAACGGAAACTCTATTTAGTCAATATAGAAAATTAGCGATAGAATTTCATCAAACTTTTCAACAGTTCGCTGCACTCAACGGAATCATGTTGGGGTGGATTTACCCAAAGCGCTACTGACACGGTAATAGTTTCATAGGAATTGATTAATAATTTGATAAAATCGACATTTAATGACAGATTTTTCTTAAACAACCATTCTCATATGATTCACTTTATACCTGAACAAAATAAACACGATCTCTATTAAAATACAATTGTACATTTTCAAATCATGTCAATTCAAATACTAGAGTGAAAATTATAACAAAGCTTCAAAAAGATCTCCAGCCCATAAAATATGGAACACATAAACACCAATTGGGAGAAAATAAATTGTTCTGTAAATTTGCATTAAAAACATGTAGTTAACTATTTGTGTAACATTTAAATCTGTTAAAACATCTCTAGCTCTTTAAATACAAATTGCAAGAACTCCCGCAACGAATAAGGAAAGAATTTGAAAGAAATTGAGAAATTGCAGAATCGGCTGTTTACCATTATTTGTGAAACCTATGTACTTTGAAACAGCTGAAATCTTCTGCGATTTCCTAATAAAGAGAAGATTGGAAGCTTGTAAGAAAATATGCACTTAATGATTCTTTGGCCCTTAAAAAAAGCATGTTTGTCTCAGGTCATGACAGAAAGCTTTAAGTATGTCCAACTTTAAATTTTGCTGAGCATGAAAATTAAAACAGCACGTGAAGATTAACTATGAAATGTTGAATTTTTAACTGACCCCAGAGAAAATGTTCCATCACATCCATCGTAATAAGCATTAAATATGTTATATTCCGGACATTGCCAAATATGATAAAATAGATAAAATGATGACGATGATGATGATGATGATGATGATGATGATGATAACAATAATAATAATAATAATAATAATAATAATAATAATAATAATAATAATAATAATAATAAGAAGAAGAAGAAGAAGAAGAAGAAGAAGAAGAAGAAGAAGAAGAAGAAGAAGAAGAAGAAGAAGAAGAAGAAGAAGAAGAAGAAGAAGAAGAAGAAGAAGGAGAAGGAGAAGGAGAAGGAGAAGAAGAAGAAGAAGAAGAAGAAGAAGAAGAAGAAGAAGAAGAAGAAGAAGAAAATCAGATAGAAATCAATTATTTGCAGGTTAAGTCCAGTTTTTTGGGTATTTTTTTCCCAGGATCATACATGTATAATTATCAGACATCTCCTCTAACACCAGTTGTAATTCGAAACCGACAAAAACTTGCTACAACGTAAAACCCCTTAAAAAGGGAAACCAAGAAAAAAAAAAATTCAGGTTTAATATAAAATGCAATAAAAAGTGTCATGTTGTGCCAAAAATAATAGAGCATTCACTAAGATATGAAACGAAAGATGACAAAAACACATAACTCAAAAGCAAAATTGAAAATCCCTACATTAACAAAAGGAATATATTAATTAATTCAAAGATTAGCAAGTTAATTTCCTTTTTTTTAAATATCAGAAATTATAATGTGGTAATTTAAAAATATGCATGAGATTTCGAGATAATTGTGAGACGTTAGGAAAGCAGTGCGTCGAAACATTTAATAGTAATAAAAGAATAAATTCAGTTTAAAAGCATTGGCGAGAGGTAAGGTCAATCAGAACGATGAGGACAACACTTTGAGCAGCTTGAAAACAGACCAGCCCCTTAATAATTAAGATTAAAAAAGATTGTTTTTCTGTAAATAAGTCACAATACAAAAAAAATGACCTATTGAATATTTTTTGTAAGTTTTTAGAATGTAATTATGAAAACAATCAGACATGTACATGTTAAATAGATTAAAAATACACAGCCAGCGCTTAAATATTATTTAGAAACTAAGAAATAACATAATCAACTATTCAAATTTTGATATCACATCGGTCACAAGTTTTACAACGAAAAGCATTATATTCCATTTCATAGAAGATAAGCTAAAAGGCAAAGGCTATTTTTTTTTGTATTTTAACATTATATATTTAGCCCTCTAGTGATCTTTCAGAGACGCAAATCTGTATCTCGAATCACACGTTCGTACGTCATTCACTGCTCATATAACCCTAATCCCTCATCCTCCTCCACTTTTCCTAATCTTTCCTCTCCTCCTTTCCATCCTTTTCTTTCTCACCGCCCTCCTCAACTCTTTTCCTTCATCCTGTTCATTCCTTCCCCTCTTTCTCCCTCCTCTTCTCCTACAATTACTACCAGCCCCCTCCTCCAACGTTCCTCTTTGCCATTTTAAGTTTAAATTTTGTCATTTCTTTCTACAACACTTTTCAAGTATTGGGGGATAGGTCGAGATCTTAAGTGGAGTAGACGTCCTAAATTGATGTATCTTTCACATGCATTGTAAAATCTTAAAAAAACAGTAAAACATCATTGAAACAGCCCCCCCCCCCCCCACCCCCCACCCAAAAAAAAAAAATAAAAAAAAAAACAGCAACGACTGACTTAACCCTTCATTATTTAATGTATTTTTGACACAATTATAATCATTTTGCTATTACAATATCCTGGAATTTCTCATATTTGAAACACTATTTTAATTCCCATCCGTCTTCACATTGCTTTAAATATAAATATTTCAAAGATGAAAATTTTTTGGAATTTCAATTCCGTCCATTATATGAATCAAATTACAATCCCTAGATGAGAGAATCATAATTAAGATCGCTTCTTTTAAGCGAATGTCACATAGACAGCCATAGCGTCTGCATAGTCAGCAAGTGGCACTGCGAAGAGATAAATATCACATCTTACGTTAATGTGAATACTAAATGTGAATCTATGTAATGGTATGGTGTGGTATGGTATTTAAAGGTAAAAAAATAGGGCATTCTGCATTGATTTGTATTACTATCGAAAAGATTTGACAAAAACTTTCAAAGGATTAATGTACTTTTCACATTCTGTTAGTGTAAGATATAGCATAATCATTTTTTTCTGTTTTTAACAAGTAAATGACGTCTCTGACCAATATAAAATCCTATAAAAGCAGTTATTGACTAAGATTATAATGATTTTAAAAGACTTATCTTCTCCTTTAAGTAAAAGCCTGTGATATAGGTAAATAATAAGAAAATGAAAAAAAAAATGTTGAATAAAGTGAACAAGAAACAAAACGGAACTGTGCTGGTTGTAGCAATAGAATTAGCTAATCGATTTTAAAGATTTAATCTTGATATTACTCTCATTATTTCCTGCGATACAGTATAAAAATCAATACTGAGAGCTCTAGCATGTTGTCAAAGAAAAATTGTTTTCATGGACATCAAACGCAATGTATAGCAAACTTGTAAAAAATGTCAAGGAAGAAATCAAGCAATAACTGCTTTCAAGAAATTCCTGTTCCTGTGGCTGTAATAATAATTAAACATAGACAATAGACGACAGTACTGTAAATGTACATTTTAAACCTTTCACATCCGTGATCCCATGCTAAAGTAGTAGAAATGCACCTATGTTATTTTGTATCTCTAAAAAGAAAAAAAAGGAGAATTAGAGAAAAGTGGAGAGATGGGTGCTAAGGAAGAGGAGGAGAACAAGGAGGAGAAGGAGGAGAACAAGAAGAAGAAGAAGAAGAAGAAGAAGAAGAAGAAGAAGAAGAAGAAGAAGAAGAAGAAGAAGAAGAAGAAGAAGAAGAAGAAGAAGTAGGAGGAGGAGGAGGAGGAGGAGGAGGAGGAGGAGGAGGAGGAGGATGAGCAGAAGAAGAACAATAAGAAGAAGAAGAAGAAGAAGAAGAAGAAGAAGAAGAAGAAGAAGAAGAAGAAGAAGAAGAAGAAGGAGGAGGAGGAATGATCAAAGTTATACACATCAAAGGTTTTACCATCGCGGCCTTTTCCAAATGATGCCTGGCCGGACGTAGGCGAGTAGGCGATGGCGGGCTCAGCTTTGTAGACACTGCTAGGATGCCACCAATATGTGCAGTAATCACTGTCTCTGTCCACGATCATGAGATAAAACCACTCCGTCCAGCAACCGACGTAAGGACCATAGAAAAGGAACCGTCGGCAAAGGTACTCTTCGCATCTTCTGTTTTTTTTTTCGAATGTTAAAGTAATTGTAAGATCAGGAGAACAGAAAAATACTGGAAAAGTGAACAATTGAGTTAGGACCGTGACTAAGATTAATAGAAGTCACGAATGGTGATTAGGGTTCCAGATACTTTTTGTTGCTTAAAAAATTGGCTTTAAAAGGTTATTATATTCCACAAGATAATTCGCAGTCATACTGCACGTTCATAAACATACACACAAACCCACAAACAAGATCCACATAACTACATATACATTTTTTTAAATATACAAATAGTTTTTCTGTAAACCTGTCAACACGAAGGCCTTAATTTGTTTATCAAGCTATCATATATTCAACATCGTTTTGCTGAGCTATCTTACTCTTATCATATTATACATATTAAAATATTTATGTTTGTATCTTTATGTACTAAAAACTGCATTATTCTTGTTTTATACGTTTAACAAGCCTTGAAAAAATTGAATGAATCAAAAAAAAAAAAAAAAAAAAAAAATTCAACTGTCATACATTCAACGTTAAGTTTCACTCCAGAACTAAAGCTTTTATATTCTACAGCTTAACAATAGTGCTAATTTCGAAAGTCCAAACTCAGTTAAGCAAAAAACGAGGCAACATGGAAAACAACTCAAAAGATTAAACCCTTGAGGGGCAGCATAGATAACAATGAAAGAAAAAAGGGCATTGTAGGCCTACATTAGTGTTTAATGCTGGTCTTTACAAACATAAGAACACCTGGATAAGGCGAAATAAATATGAAAAAAAAAAGGAAAGAAAGAACACAAAATCCGCAAACACTTTAATATCTACCCGCATTTACAACTGGAAACAGAAACGAAAAGTTCTAAATATTTACTTTAAACTAATCTATCCAATAGGTATCTAGACAAGAAATGCGAAGTCAGTAAGTCGTTGGCGCTATTTTATGACAAATTCTGAGAAGCAAATTAAGAAATACCTGCGAACAAATTGTGCAGCAGTATCTCAGCACCTGGATTATCAGAGGTAGGTAAATAACAGCACTTGGAAAAAACCTCCCCAAACTAACATTGAAAGCAGCAGGTTTGAACCCCTGAGATCGCTTCCAGGGGGTCGCAAACTATGGATGACTCGCCAAGAATACAAGTCAAAATGATCAAGATTACATCTAGCTAGCATGATTGCCGATTCATGGAACAAGTGGGAAGGTACTAAGGGTTCATTTAAAACGAGAAATGAACTTACAAGGACAATTTTGTAGTCTAAATCCATAGTCCTTATTATTCTTTTTTTTCACATTTTAACAGAGCAGCTCTAATCACCGCCAGATATTAGCTTAAATTTAAGTCAAACTAACCTTTAAAACTTTGAGGCTTTAGATTCTACAAAATGTCCTTTTAAATGTAAGTCAAACTAACCTTTAAAACCTTGAGGCTTTAAATTCTATAAAATATCCTTTAACTCCAAGACCGCACAATTATTAAGATTACACTTCCTTTAAGTAATAAGACGGGTTTAAGATGTATATCCTTTTCTTTGGATAACATTCTATTTCCTTTTCTTTGCATATCATTTTATTTCCTTTTCTTTGGATAACATCACCAGGCACTATCTAACCATTTTACAATGTGCTTTACTTTTCTCTCAGAAGAAAAGAAAAACGCCTTTTATTTACATAATGAAATACAAAATCTTAACTTGCCCAAGCATGAGGGATTATTCTTACCCTTTTATATCTGTCGGCACGAACAGACTGGTATCGTTCTTAATTCCTGAAAACCATGTGGAATCTATTACATTTGCTTTGTCAAACCACGATTGCATATCAGTTCCTGAACCATCAAAAATAATGTAAGCCACCTCCGTGTCGTTCTTTATTACAGACAGGTGTACACCTGCGGAATGGTTAAATGAAAGAACTTAGGAGTAGAAACAAAAGAAAATACTACTACTACTACTCCTACTACTACTACTACTACTACTACTACTACTACTACTACTACTACTACTACTACTACTACTACTACTACTACTACTACTTATACAACTACTACTACTACTACTACTACTACTACTACTACTACTACTACTACTACTACTACTACTACTACTACTACTACTACTACTACTACTACTACTACTACTACTACTACTACTACTACTACTACTACTACTACTACTACTACTACTACTACTATACTACTACTACTACTACTAATAATAATAATAATAATAATAATAATAATAATAATAATAATAATAAGAAGAAGAAGAAGAAGAAGAAGAAGAAGAAGAAGAAGAAGAAGAAGAAGAAGAAGAAGAAGAAGCCGTTGAAGCATACACGTTACCAAAGGCCGTCACCTTGCGACTCAGACAGAGCATAGCTTAACCCATAGCGTCATTATGCTCCCCCCTTTATTCCTGCCAAAAGGGAGTTATCATAATAAAACTTTTGTAACAGCCAGGAAAGCTAGTACAGCTTTGAAAAGAATTTTATCCCCTCCAATCTGGACGCAAACAAAAAAAGGGAACGCTTTCGTTCGTTAAATGATATGGGATGAATCAATTAAAGATAGTTCACCGAATTCCGAAGGAAGTTATTTATAGTTTCATCTAAGAGTCAGGGGGACCCAAACACTTACGGAGACACCGAAATCCTTAAGACCAAACATGTTAAATGAAAAGATGATCAACGAGAACATTGCACTCTAACGCTTTTTCTATTTATGAACAACCTTCGCCAAATAAACACCTTGTCTATACCGTACCAATCGTCCAAAATATGACTCCGAAAGTGGCGATCACATGACTCATAATCGAACATGCGCAAACAGGCAGGTGGAAAATTATTTGGCACTGGCTCGTCGTGAGATATACCAGTGTCCATCCAAGTTCTGTAAACAGGTTCGGAAATTTCTTTTTGGGTTCGAAATACAAGGGTCCATTGTTGATATATTACCAAGGCTAAAGTTAAAGAAAAGGAAGGAAACGAAAATTTAGTTGCTTATTTCTATGGTGTACATATTTGTACTCTTTAGTTTGACATTGTACAAAGCGAAATATTTAATTAATATGTAATATTTAATGAGTTTTTTTTATTATTCTAAAATCCAAATCTCTTATTTTTACTCAAATTAATATATTTGTTGCGCGTACACTACTTAAAAATCAAATCCAGTGATGTATATATATATATATATATATATTTATACCCCTCACCTTTTATAAATTTTTTTACTGTTTCTTTTCCTTCATTATAAGTAATATCAAATGATTAAAAATTCTCTAAGGAGTGTTTTATTCTATTTTTCACTCCCCAGTCACACAACGCACAAAAGGAAACATCACAGGTTTTCCGCCACGGCCTTGATAAATATTGCAACAACCGTAATGTATATAATTGAGGAAAGATATAAAATTAATAAGACGAAAGCAAACAAGATAAGTGTTGTACCAAAGAGAAACAACTCTCTCTCTCTCTCTCTCTCTCTCTCTCTCTCTCTCTCTCTCTCTCTCTCTCTCTCTCTCTCTCTCTCTATATTTTTTCTCTCTCTCTCTCTCTCTCTCTCTCTCTCTCTCTCTCTCTCTCTCTCTCTCTCTCTCTCTCTCTCTCTCACTCTCTTTCTCTCTCTCTCTCTCTCTCTCTCTCTCTCTCTCTCTCTGTTAAAACCTTTCAACCCGTCTCGCACCTTCACCTATGTCTCAAAGAGCCATACTGGCTGGAGTATAATTGTATAGATATACTGTAGCTATACGGGGCATGTGATTGAGTACTAATTCTAGATAACAAAGAGCAGGTTATTTGCAGGAGTGAAAAAGTATCATACTTGAATACTGAACCACAATCAATACATATCTTTTCCATTTGTTCAATATTTTATTCATATAGTGCCTATTTATTTAAATAATTTAAAAGAACCTGTAGAATTCCTTGATTACTCGATGCATGAAAAAGTCTGTAATGCAGATACCCTACTTACTACGTTTCAAAATATCACCTTAAGGGTCCTTATTTGCTAGTTGCATCTATGGGCCAAGATTCTCCACAAGTTTTCCTTATGTGGTCTTTTCCATACCTTTTGGGTTTTGATAATGAATGGACGTCTTTCCTTTTTTTTGGGTTATTTTATTTTTTTGTTTGTTTTACGTGATCCCTAAGGTACCTTTAAAATCTTACTATCACCGAAATCCAATATCACTTAGATAAGTTCTATCTGCTTCAGCTGCTTGAATTATTATTAGAATGGTTACTCCGATGGAAAAAGTAAAAAAGGTCATGACGCTACATATAAGTACATAGAATCCAACCTTAATATTTGGAAAACAAGCAGCTAGAATCGATGACTTTTCTTTTTCTTTTTTTTTTTGTATCATTACAGCATTTATACTATCATGGTCACTGTCTTCAAAAGCAAGACCTCACGAAAAAAAAGTCTTATAAATGCTTGTTTGTTCACATAGAAGAAAGCTTTACAATCTCAGATTCAAACCAGGCAACTTTTTTGAAAACAAATTTATACCAAATAACGACTGTTTTTGATTCTCAAATCATATGCCCCTAATCAAATTTTTTGGTATAATTAAGGTTCTATCTTTGCCTTATTTGCCTACAGAATCATTTTTGGTGGGTTTTTAAATGAAAATCAAGTAATGATTGCAGTCCTTTTCTGACCTTATCTCACATACATTTTTTGTTTTCTACCTTTCACAAGTTTACTAGTACGAGCAAATGAGAAGTGTCTACAAGCAAGTCACGTAGAATCGTCTCTATTGATACAAAGGCCTAGATTTGGAATATAATTTACATCTAGGGTGGACGAAATAGCTTTTGTTCCCAATACAAAATGTAGTATTTTTTTTTTCATCCAGATCTGACGAATGCTTTTAATGTTTGATCTCTCCTTTCGTTGTAGGACCCATTTCCACTGTCTACAGCCTTCTTGCGTTTATGTTAACTGTCTCATTTAGATATACTCTATTCTTTATCTTAAGCAGGTAAGAAATAATTCTGAAAGAAAAGTGCTGTGACATACTTCTCGATCCCATCTAGGCTATAACGTTATAAACGTTTGAACAAAAAAGAGCACCTGGGAGTGGCGTTTTTTGGAACAGTGGTCCATGTCAAAGCCTATTCCAACATTTCGGGTAGGTCCTAGTTGAGACTGCCTAGGCCAAAACAAAGCTCAGCTACTACTCAGATCTAGAGGAGTTCTTAGTCTTGAACACACATAATTCTTATACCGATGCAAGAAAAACAGCACATAGATAAAATTATTAACAAAATTTTCATTCGATGTTTTTTTTTTTGTCAAACTAAGCTTGAAATTGAATCATGATACAGACATGTATTTACTCAATGTATATAACAAGTCTTTTTTTTTATAACAAGATAAGTTGAAGCCTGAGTTGAGCAGGTTGCTTTGGATGAAAAAAATCCTCAATATTATTGTCAACGTTTTTTCTCTAATAACCTTCTTTTGAAAATAATTTTACTTAGAAAAAGCACGGACTTACTATACAAACACCCACAGATACTTAAAAAGTTTGAATGAATATGATTTAATTTCCGACTTTTGCATAATTATCAGTAAACAAGTATTTGAAAAACCAAAACGAAAAAACAGCAACAAAAATACTAACTACGTACTAACTAAGAAATCGTACAAAATAACCCCCCCCCCCACACACACACACACACACCGCCGCCCTCTCCGCTCCTCCTGTTTGGAAAACGCTTACCCGCTGGAGTGTAGCCAACATCCCAGTCGGGGTCAGGGCTGAGACTTACGGCATAATAAGCTTCAGCAAAAATCTCACAAATCTTGTGGACGCTGCTAGAGTGGACCAATTTACAGTCATGCTTGCCACAGAGCCTACCGCACCCGAGTAAAGTCACATCTGAGGAAAGACGATAGTCTAGTATTAAAAAAAACTTGCTCCTCATGCTCAAAAACAAAATGTAATTGCGGTCATGCCTTTAAAATCTTCACACAAGAGCACACATATTGTTTAAAGATCAGCACTGAATATACACAACTCTTATTTCAGGGGGGAAAAAATGCCAAGTCTCATAACAGTGGATTAGTCAAAAATTTTCGCGTGCTATCCTCTTCAGTGCAATAGAAATTCACCAGAAAAATTGTATGGCAAAGCTCTTGCTAAATGCCTTTACATTCATAGTCTTACTTTTATTTAGAATTTATATTCATGATGAAAATTACAAATAATATGAGGAAAAAAAAAAGATCAGGGAACCCAGAAGGGTATGCATGAGTGTGTGTTTTGGAGGAAAAATCAATGAATCTATTATGAATTTTTTTTTATCTTTCACGGAGTCAGAGCTGAGCCTATAAACACCCTCTACATTAATGCTGATACACACGGCTTTAAAGATATTTGGAAATTCTTAATTGATAATGATTATAAAAATTTTTTAAGGAGCAAATCGAGTCGTTGCGTTAAGTCCATTGCCAAAGGATTATGTTGAGATAAACATTACCATGCTAAAATCGAAAAGCACCAATCACATCAGTAGATAATTGAATATTCAATTTTCTGTGTCAAAGGATTTCACAGAAAAACCGGGCAGCGAGACAATGTTAACAAATCGCGAAAATTTAAACGGCAAAGTAAAATGGTAAGCAATGCAATTAAAACCGAAAAAAACCCACTAAAAACAAAATAGACAGCCTTTAACATATTTCAACGTCTCAGAATTTTTTTGAATCACGCCCAAGATGGGACAGTTATCAATGTTCTGGAATCACTGATTCAGTGTATGAAAAAAAAACATATAGACTTTTGGATAGAAATTTTATCACATGGCTATAGGAATTGCAAAAGATGAACACATTTGAACTGTAATTTATCATGCTACTTGATTCATTTTAAGAGAAAACATTATAAGAACAACATAACAGATGAAGCAATTTTTAGTGGAGGGCATTCACCTGGTCCTGAGATTCGTCCGATCTCTGTGCCTCTTAAAGCAACTCGATGGCCTTGTTTGTGCATGAACTGCAGATATTGAGTGTTAGATGCGCTGCAGAGGGTCACTTCAGTCGTCACTAACAACAGACCTAAAGTAAGCCAGTGTTTGAACCCCATCACCTCACAAATGTTTTATTACAGAATTTTTTTTTTATCTTTGTGATTCAATGAGAACTCGAATAAGTTTTAAACCTAAAAGGGTACATAAAAGAGCTCATAGTGATGCACACATTTGTACATGAAAGAAAATTTAATATTACGGCCTGTTCATTTTTGTAAAGGAAATGAAACAAACGCTGTATGCCCTTCATTATGTGTAAAATACTGCTGCCTCTTGCAGCATTTTTAAATATCAGTACTGATGCAACAAAAGAACTACTACTACTACTACTACTATTACTACTGCTGCTGCTGCTGCTGCTGCTGCTGCTGCTACTACTATTACTACTACTACTACTACTACTACTACTACTACTACTACTACTACTACTACTACTACTACTACTACTACTACTACTACTACTACTACTACTACTACTACTACTACTACTACTACTACTACTACTACTACTACTACTACTACTACTACTACTACTACTACTACTACTACTACTACTACTACCACTACTACTACTACTACTACTACTACTACTACTACTACTACTACTACTACTACTACTACTACTACTACTACTACTACTACTACTACTACTACTACTACTACTACTACTACTACTACTACTACTGCTCTTACTGCTCCTCCTACTCCTAGAGGATATGTGGTTCAGATTGATAGATATGCAGTCACCGAATTTTATATGATTGGTTGTGGTAAGGTGCTAATTTTGAAAAGGCTATTATAGCCTTTATATTAAGATCCTTAAACAATTCAACTAATCGATGCTGATCCCTACAGCAAGTGTAAAATGATGGTGGCATAATGCTCCTCCTATGTGGCCTAGAAATTTCATATTTTATTACATGATAGAAATAAAAAGGATCTGTGAATGCTTTTAAAACTCATTGAGGATTTTGAAAAGTACAAAAATTTTCTACCATTTATTTTGCCATTTTCCGCACAATTATGGCATAAATTTAACGTCAATAGAAACAATAGGAATATAGCATTTCTAAAGATCCCATGATCCTGTCACAATATGCAATAAAATAATCGATCTGATGAAAGTAAATAAAAAAAATCTTTCAATTTTAAAATCTATAATGAGCTAATTATACACATAAATAAATATATATATATATATATATATATATATATGTGTCCAAGAATTATAATATATATATATATATATATATATATATATATATTGCCATTAATTCTTGGAGACTCGTATATATATATATATATATATATATATATATATATATATATATATGTATATTGTGTGCGTGTGTGTGTAATTATCTAATTATAGATTTTAAAATTCAAAGATTTTTTTTATTTACTTATATATATATATATGTGTGTGTGTGTGTGTATTGTGTGATTAAAAAAGTTTCCAAGTTTTCATTAGAATAATAAACAATGAATAATTTTTTTTTTCTTAAGAGTGCACCATTCAGAAAAAAAAAAAAACAACAACAGTCATGTAAAATTGTAATATTGGGTTGTTGATTGGATGTTTACATTAATGAAAATGATTGTAACCAAACGAAAAAAATGGAATGGCATAAGAGGTAGTGTAATAGTTCTTATTTCAACAAAACGCCAATCGCAATCTTGTTTTTTCATTGTGGTAAACATCTCTAGGTTTTGGGATGTTTTGATGCAGATATCGACTATTAAGCTATGTGTGAATCATGTCTATCAAGTTCTTTGTAACAATTAAATCTATACAAATGCCGTTGGCAGCATGCGAGACACATTCAGACCATTATATATAATAGTCTTTGTGTCCTGCAGACCTCAGAGAATGCCCTATTTATCCCTTTGAGAGTTTTTCTTTCTAGTGTTTTACATTTAATTCAGCTCTATGCGTCTAAAAACAAATACATTGCGAGGTCTGAATGATTGTGTCCCATCATAGTCGGGTTTGAAAGGGGACATTGGACAATAGCACGAAAGTGAATACAAATATAAAGCAAAATAAGAAAAAAAAAAAAGAAGAAAAAGAAATTAGGCCGGGAACAGAAGTGCATAGATGAAAATGAAAAAAAGAAAGAAAGAGTAAGTAATGAAGGTGTGTGTGTGAGAGAGAGATAGAGAGAGTGAGAGAGAAAAAGAGAAAACAAAGAATATAAAAATATAAACATTCTTTATTAGTGTGTAAAAAGGTGCTATATGTTAAACTTCTCTCCGACTTTCCTATTCTACATAATCTGGCGCCTTTCTTTGTTAACCCAAATTCTACTCGAGTTTTGTCGATTTTTTTAGTATTTTACACACTTTTCCGCCTAGTGTTGAAAGCCCTATTATAATAACTTAATTTGCGAAGTCAAGGGTTGAATTATTTCGGATGACACTGATGCAGGCAGGGAGTTTCACGATTCTTCTTTTTTATTACCACCTTCTCAGATAGTAAGATTATTTCTTTCGATATTACACTTCTAATCAGTTGAAACTCAAACTTCGCCTTTGAAAGCTCGTTTAAAATAATTGAGAAAGGTTAGGAAACTCAAGAACTTGTATACGTCAAATCTCATGGTTTAAGTATTTTCCCCTTTAATCTCACCTAGCTTGGCAGTAGATGAGAATGGTTAGTCGAAGCTGTACTTTGAAGAACTTATCAAATAGTAATAACTCAAGTAGTGTAAAGAAATTACAGCCATACAGTCATATTTTTCTACATGATTAAATTTAGTTGCGTAAAAAATAAATACTCAATCTATATGGCTGATTTTTAGTGTCGAAGTGTACAGTTTATATGACGTCAAGTGGAAAACACTGAAATCCACTGGTTGCTTAGGAGTTATGACAAATCCTCACATTTACAATACCATCATAATCAGAACAAAGAAACCTATCATTTTATATGTTAATAAGAAAGTATTAAGTGCCGTCATTTTCTTAGACAGATTGGTTAATGTACCCATTACTCCTTGGCATATGAGGGGACGGCACACCACACTTTTTTCAAACTCTCAAGAGGATACCGACTTGTGCTATTTTCAACCCATTAGTTCATTCGTTCAATTTCTTAGGATGGATGGGTGGGATAGTTCTGTGGTTAATATGTTTCAAAACGTATATTATTGGATTGGCGGAACTTACCATCTCCGCAGTTAAGCCTTGTTATACGGAGTATAAATAAAAAGAAGAAATTTCTTAGAAAGTGGTAGGGGGATAACATGCTACCGGAGGAAATAATGCATTAAAAAAAAGCTATAATAATAACATGGCAGGTCTCTGTGTGTCTCATCATAGTCGTATTTGAAAGGGGACGTGGAATAATAGCACGATAAATGCGATATTCAGCATCGAGTAAAGACAAAAATTAAAACAATTATAAAGCAAGGAAAAAAAAGCATGGAAATTATGTGTAGATAAAAAGGATGAAAAGGAAGAAAGGGAAAGAGAGACAAAAAGTGTATGTGTAGAGATTTAGAGTGAGAGAGAGTGAGAGAGAGAGAGAGAGAGAGAGAGAGAGAGAGAGAGAGAGAGAGAGAGACAGAGAGACAGAGAGACAGAGACAGAGAGAGAGAGAGACAGACAGACAGACAGACAGACAGACAGACAGACAGACAGAATGAGAGAGAGAGGGGGAGAGAGAACAAAGAATGGATTTTAGATAGACTTTATTGTTCAAACATAGAACCAACTCTTAGCCGAAAGTATTAGATGAGGGCAAAGAAGGATTTCTTTGCTTAGCTGTCAGAAGATACTTCAATATTTTATATTTTTAAAAAGCAATTACAAAACAATTACAATTCAGACAGAGCTCAGCAGGGCTTTATTTGATTACCGCGGAAAATATCTAATTTTTGGTTACATAAAAGAAACCTACACAAAATATTAAAATAAAAACAAGATGGAAAGAAAAAAACTGCAAGTAAAATTGTGCTTAAACTGCAAAAGGCAAGTATCTTTCGAATTGCCGAAAGGGACCCTGAGCAGTAGAAAAGATTAAAATTATAGAGTGGCGGTTGTACATAAATTTATCATACATTCCCTAGCGAGAAGCATGAAAGAATGTAAGAAAGCACAAAATTGTTCTCAAGCAGCTAAAGAGACTGACAAAGTTTACAGACATGTTCTAAACATCTTTAAAGTGCCAAGGGTTGCCAGTCTCAAATAAAATTCGATCTACGTTTAACAATATTACAGCCTTCTATGACTGTGTAGGCCACAGTGACATAATACACTTTGTAGTAACGGTTGTTTCTCAGGCTGAAACTAAACAGTTCCACTTCACATCTCTTTGTCTAGAGAAGACGCAGGGAGGGTAAAAAATACCGTCTTCAACTTGAAAGGCAGCAGAATATGAAAGAAACATCAGCTACCGAATGTTTAGAGGAAAGGTCGATGTTGCTGTTTTGCGTACCATTGCTTCTTAAGTTTAAGCAGCTTCAGAACATAAAAAGATGATGTAAGAAAGATGTCATTGTGTAAAGTTCCCGTTTACAGTGAATAAACCGGCCATGTTGAGTTATGCTTCGGCAATTTATTTGATTCGAACAATTACCTGAACGAGAAACTCTTTTAGGCGATACAAAAAACTAGCTATAGAGTTTGATCAAACATTTCAACAGCTCGCTGCACTCAGTGGAATCATGTTGGGGTGAGTCATGCCATGAAGCGCTGCTAACACGATAGTAGTTTAATTTTCTCTCAGTCAGCACAAAGCTACTATTGCGACATCTTTTTGAGAGGACATCGATATTTTAATTCTTCTGGTACACGGTGGCACTAATGCTTTATCTCATTTATCTCAGTGGGAAGGTGCTGTTAATTTTTTTTTTTTTTTTTAAATTTTGCACGCTCCTACTTCATATCTATAAAAAAGCTTATCAACAACCTGATGCTTAAAGAGGATGTAAGATCATTCATAAATAAGGCAGATATGGCGGTTAATATAAGGCATGAAAAACAGCCTTGACAAACCGTGCATTTTTAGCATGTTCAGCCTTAAAGTTTTTTAGTTTAAAGATGCACCATGAAATGTCAGTTTGCGAGAATCCGCGCCACGTAATTTAAAAAACAAAGACATAGGAAACACTCTTTTCCCTCAACAGCAACGAGTATGGTTGAGCTACATTTGAAGACTTACTTCACGTGGCAATGGGGAAAGACACAAACACAAATGTGCCGCATTTGCAACACTATTTCATGAAACAAGCAAAGCATTTCATGTATTTTCAAAACCAAAATAAAAAAAGAGTAAAATTTAGAGAAAAACCGCTTAAAATTACTCTTAAACTCTTGAATGATATAAAAATACATGCTATTTATAAATCTACGATTGGTCTATTAATATGTAAAAATATTGTAACATTCTAATCTGTTAAACAGCTTTCAAGCACAAAGAACTAGAATACCGTAAGAAATCTTGAAAGATTTTGAATCAATTGAGAAATTACAGAACCAGATGTTTTCATTTTCGAAACGTATATAAACCTTTGAACAATTTAAATCTTCTTGCCATAATTTAATTAATGTGATTTCCTATGAATATATTGGTAGCTTCTGAGAAAATATGCAATTAATAACCTTTGACCATTGAAAAATTAAATATTGAATTGAATTAAAATATTTTCTTAAAGCCAATCTATCCAATATGTATAGAGACAAGCTTGCAAAGATAATAAGCGTTCAGCGCTTTTTTTTTTTTTGCACATAATGAGAAGCAAATTAATAAATACCTGCGAACAAATTATGCCTCAGTATCTCAACAGCTGCCAATGAAGAAGTAGGCCAACAAAAGCACTGCGAAAACCCCACTCGAAGCTAAGATTGAAAGCAACAGGTTCGAACCCTTGAGATCGCTTGCTCGGGACAGTAAACTTTGGATGACTCGAAAAGAATACAATTCGATAGGATGAGGATTACATCTAATAAGTATGATTGCCGGTTCAATATACAGGTGGGGAGGCACAAAGCGTTCATATAAAACTCAAAATGAACTTTTCGTGACAATTTGAAGTCTAAACTTATAGTTTTTCTTTTTTCTGTATGTTAACATTTTAACGAAGCAGCCCTTATCACCGTCAGAAATTAATTTAAATTTCAGTCAAACTATCTTTAAAACTTTAGGGCTTTGAATTCTAAAAAACACCCTCTAATTCTAAGAGCATGCAAACCTTTGATTAAGTAATAAGAAAAGTCTAAAAAATATTTTTTTTTCTTTGCACAACATCGTCAGTTAACATAATGTTCTTGCTGAAGAAAAGAAAAACCTCATTTATTTCTGTAATGAAATACAAAACCATTATTATATATTCCAAAGCATGAGAAATTAAACTTACACTTTTATTTTTGGCGTCTCCAACAAACTGGTATCGTTGTTTATTTCTGAAAACGATGTGGAATCTTTTACTTTTGCCTTGTTAAACCAGGACTGCGTATCAGTTCCTGAACCATTAAACATTATGTAAGTCACCTCTATTTCATTCTTTATTACTGACAGGTACACCTGCGAAATTGTAAATGAAAGAACTTAGTTGTAGAAACAGAAAGAGAATAATAATAATAATAATTATACTACTACTACTACTACTACTACTACTACTACTACTACTACTACTACTACTACTACTACTACTACTACTACTACTACTACTACTACTACTACTACTACTACTACTACTACTACTACTACTACTACTACTAATAATAATAATAAAAATAATAATAATCAGAAGACGAAGAAGAAGAAGAAGAAGAAGAAGAAGAAGAAGAAGAAGAAGAAGAAGAAGAAGAAGAAGAAGAAGAAGAAGAAGAAGAAGAAGAAGAAGAAGAAGAAGAAGAAGAAGAAGAAGAAGAAGAAGAAGAAGAAGAAGAAGAAGAAGAAGGAGGAGGAGGAGGAGAAGGAAACGAATGAGGATGAAGATGGGATGGAAAAGAAAGAGGAGGAGAAGCTGAAGGAGAAAGCATGGCTTGTTCCTGAACGCCATTAAACTCACGGAAAAAGAAGAAAAAAACTACAATATTATTCTTGCTAACGGAGTTTGCAATGGCAGTATGATATCACAATCCTTTCGTTACAGCTTTGAAAACTCTCATTAGTATTAATATTGAAAAAAATAACATCCACTCCATTCTCCAAACACAGGAAAAAAGAAAGCTTTCATTATTTAATCGACTATGATAATGTTTTTCTTTAACAATCCATTTGTAGGTAATGAATGAAAAAAGTCGGTTTGCCGAACCCGAAAGACGGTTTATTTATAGTTTTATTCAAGATAGACCCGAACAATGGCGGAGAAAACGGAAAACTTATTACCAAACATGTTAAATGTAAAGATGGTCAAAGATAACATTGCTTTACAACTCTTTGTTTTAATTAATAACTTTGGCATCATAATTACGTTGTCGATACCGTGCCAATTGTCTAAAATATGACTATGGAAGTGGCGATCACATGACCCATATTTGAACATACGTAAACAAGCAGATTAAAAATTGTTTTGCACTGGATTATCGTTAGATGTACCAGTGACCATCCAAGTTTGGTAAGCAGATACAGATATTTTTTTTTTGAAGTCGAAACACAAGGATTCATTTTTGAAAAGTAACGAAGGCTGTAGTTGAAAAAGGAAAGAAAATCAAAATTTAGTTGCTGGTTTATTTGGCATATATTTTTACTCTTTTATTTGACATTTCACAAAGCAAAATATTTTATAAATACATGTAATATTTCATGATTTTCTTTTCATTCCAAAATTCTAATGTCTTATTTTTACTTAAATCAAATATAATATTACGTGTACCTTGTGCCACATTTTTTTCTTCTTTCACCGGTTCCTATACTTATAAATCATATCAAAATTCTATACCAAGTGTTGTATTCTATTTTTGACCCCTCCCCCCCCCCTCCCCTTTCCGAGTGAGATGCACTACAAAAACAAGCATCACAGGTTTGGCACTGGGGCCAAAGTAAATATTGCAGCAAGTGTTACGTTTATAGTGAGGAAAAATACACAATTTAATCAGATCAATTCAAATAAACAAGTTATGGGCCAAAAAGAAACAAAACTCTCACTAAATCAAATCTGTCTCTGTCTGTCTATCTCGCTTCCTAACACACACACACACACACACACTCACATTCCCTCTCTTAAAATCTATCAATCTGTCTCGCACCTCCACCTGTGCCTCAGAAATTCATACTGGCTGCAGTATAATTTTATAAATATAGTGTAGCTGAAAGGGGGTAAAATGCTTTTTCTGTAGGTTGAAATAATCGATAGTTTACAATCTGTGATTCGAATTAGGAAACTTTTGAAAGTAAATAAATATTTAACAATGACTGTCTCAAAATTTTGGAATAATTAAGCTTCTATAAATTCTTCGCCTAATTTGCTCAAACAATCATTTTCGGAAAGTTTATATGAAATTCAATCATTTATTGCAGAAGGGTTCTCACTTCCTCTCAGATAAAAGTTTTTTGATTTGTAAATTCCACGTGTTTACGAGAAAATGAGAAGTGTAGTCAAGTTAGTCACGTAAGATCATCTTGATTTATATATAAGATCAACGAAGCAGCCTTTGTCTCAAATATAGGTTTATTTTTTTTTAAATCTAATTCTAACAAATGCTTTCTATGTTTCATCTCTGCTTTCATTGAAGGATCCAATTCCTCGGTTAGATCACTTTCTAGAGTCTTTCTGCAATAATACTAACTGCCTTATTTAGATATTCGTTATCCTTCATCTACAAGAAGGTAAGATATAATAATTATGAAAGTAAACTACTACGAAATATTTCTCGATCCTATCTAAACTATATTGTTGTAAACGTCTGGAAAGAAAATCAGAAATGGCTAAATCATGGTGGTGCTTCAAATAATAATTATAATAATAATAATAATAATAATAATAATAATAATAATAATAATAATAATAATAATAATAATAATAATAATAATAATAATAATAATAATAATAATAATAATAATAATAATAATAATAATAATAATAATAATAATAATAATAATAATAATAATAATAATAATAATAATAATAATCTATCTATCTATCTGTCTATCTATCTATCTAATTATCTATCTGTCTGTCTATCTATATATATATACATACATATATATATATATTCCCACTGGGCGTTTTTTGGAACAGTGGTCCATGGCAGAGCCTATCCCAACATGCTCTACATTAAACGTTGACAATCATGGATTAAAAGATATTTTGAAATTCTTAATTGATAATGATTATAAAAAAATCCTAAGGGGTATCAAAAGTCGTCGCCTCAAGTACATTGCCAAAAGGTTTTCTTGAAATAAATTATAAAACATTGTAATGCTTAAACGAAATACACAAATTATCTCGGTAGGAAAGTGAATATTCAAAGATGATTCTCATTTGTTAAACGAGTTTCAGAAAAATCGGACAGCGAGACTGTGCTAACAAAGGGTGAAAACTTAAACCACTACCGTGAAATGGTAAATAATGCAAGTAAAGCCGATGAAAAAAAAAACGAAGAAAAAGGAAAATTAAAAAAAAAAAAACAAAAAAACTTTTGCCATATTGCAACGTCGCAGAATTTTTTGAGACACGCTCAAGATTGGAGAATGTTCAAGTTTCTGAAAATACTTATATAGAGTATTTAAAATACAAACAGATTTTATTGATATTTTATCACATTGCAATATGAATTGCAAAACATTAATACATTTGAACTGTATCCAAATTAATACTTAATTAATCATGATAAATGGTTAATTTTAAGAGAAAAAAATTGGAACAGCATAACAGATGAAGCAATTTTTAAGTGGAAGACAATCACTTGGTCTAGAGATTTGTCCGATCTCTGCGCCTCTTGAAGCAACTCGATGGCCTTGCTTGAGCACAAACTGCATACTTTGAGTAATAGTTGCGCTGCAGAGGGTCACTTCTTTTTATCACTAACAAAAAAGTAACAGACCTAAGGTAAGCCAGTGTTTGAATCCCGTCATCTCACAAATGTTTCATATCACAATTGTTTATCTTTGCTCTCCAATGAGTACTCGAATAAGATTTTAACCTATCCCAATATATGAAAAAATCGCAGATCTTCTTATTTCAAGAGTAAAAATACACACTTTTGTACATAAAATAAATATTACTGCATGTTTATTTTCGTAAAGGAACACGAATTTATGAACTTCATTATATCTAAAATTCTGCTACCTTTTACAATCTTTTTAAAATACCACCGTTGCTCCAATTAAAGAGACAGCAGGAACAACAGCAACTGCTGCGTACTACTCCTACTACTACTACTACTACTACTACTACTACTACTACTACTACTACTACTACTACTACTACTACTACTACTACTACTACTACTACTACTACTACTACTACTACTACTACTACTACTACTGCTACTGCTACTACTACTACTACTACTACTACTACTACTACTACTACTACTTTTACTACTACTACTACTACTACTACTACTACTACTACTACTACTACTACTACTACTACTACTACTACTACTACTACTACTACTACTACTACTACTACTACTACTACTACTACTACTACTACTACTACTACTACTACTACTACAAACACTGCTACTACTCCTAGAAGACAAGCAGTTGAGACTGATAGGTATGCAGACATCGTTTCGTATATGATTGGTTGTGGTATGATGCCGATATATAAAGGCCATTATATTCTTTATGTAAGATTCTTATGTAGTTTGAAGATAAGTTGGAAGAATTGATAAGAGTGCTCAACTGTGGGAGTTTTTCATAGATATAGAAGGTCTTCCCTTAACATTCTTATAATATTTAATCTAATCGATGCTTATCCATACAGCGAGTGCAAATAGATGTCGCCGTAATGTTCGCCCAATTTGCCTTGTAATTTTAAGACCTGGAAAAAAGGGGGGGGGGGGGGGGAGAGACTGTGAAACCATTTGAAAACACGTGAAAGGTTTTGAAAGATAAAAACATTTTCTGATGCACATAATATGCTA
>JAWDGP010005477.1:267500-320000 GCA_033675545.1 Elysia crispata | reverse complement strand
TACTACTACCACTACTTCGACTTAGAGAGACAGACAGATTGTGAGAAAGGGGGAAGGAGTTTAAAGAAAATGTTGAAAAAAGAGAGAGCGAGAGAAAAGAGGGGGGATATTAAAGGTAGAATATTATTGAGAAATATATAAAGTTAGTTTCACATTAAAGATTTAAAGTAAAAACTATTTTAATTTAATATATATATATATATATATATATGCATTTTTACACGAAGATTACAAATTTGATTGGAAAAAATTTTGAGAATCATTACGTCTTATTTCATTGATTATTAGATTCTTTTTTTATATATATAGCATACTGTATTTTTAGATGATTATAAAAATATATAAACCGCCAAAACAGTAAAAAATAAATACGGGCCCTGCATCTCCATAAATCTATACATTCGACACATGTTGATCTCGAAACGTTATTGATAATGATTTTTTGTACTGATTTACAAAATATTGATTTTAATTAATATTTTTTTTACAATATTTCTGTGTGGGAAGTTATAACGACCTTACTGTATAATTTAAAAGATATCCTTGATGCTCTGGCTAGGCAGTTAAATATTGTTTTCTGCAAGGTATGTTTTTTAGATACTTCTAGACACATTCAGTAGATTCTTGTCAAGTAGAAAACTTAGTAAAAGAGCAATGTATGATTAATTTCGAATCAAGCTTCTTACCATCCTTAGGCCGTAAGTTAAAGATGTTGATCCTCAAGAAACTTATTTCTGCTTGTCATCTTCAGAAATAGTATTTATCACAAACTTCAGGAAAAGAATTAACAAAGCTAGAAAGTATTCTGGTTCTTTTGTTTATATGGAATGGTACACACAGGTAGCAAATGTAAAACAAAATACAAGACTCTATAGTGGTAATAAGAATAAAATGGTATGTCCAGTTTTCAATAAACTCACACTGCACCAGGATCCTAGTGCGTTCCCACAAATTGAAATCTTTGTAACGTATAAAACGAATCACATGATTATACACAGCCTCGGAACTCAGAATTTTAGCACAAGGTAGCGCAAGCCTAAAAGAATGACCGTAAGACTTAGTCTACAAGCTGTCCTGAAGTACAACACAAACTCCACAAGAAGACCAGAATAGCTTGAGTTCAAAATCTGAGTTAAACTATCAATATCGAGTAAAGCACAAAGATCTGATCGCCTTCCTTTCTTATTGCTGCGTTATCACAGTCTCTTTTGACGTGACGTACTTTTTCTTATAAAAGCCTTAAAAACAAGAGTGACAATAAAAGAAAGACATAATGGCGCTGTCTGGGGCAAAAGCATGAGATGGGGAAATGTAACTAAAAAAATAATCATAATGATCAAAGGGGAGTAGTATTTTTCGCCAATTCGAACATGCACTACTGTACCGTCGCATAAAGATAATTATTTCAAAATCAAAGACATGCTTCTTTTCCAGTTCATTCCCTTTGTTTGTTGAACTTAGGCATTTTCATTGGAGCAATTTGTGGTTTACTATCAGGAACCTCGGAGGTCACTAGGAGGACATGTTTCCTACCAACAAATCGAAGGGCATAATTATCTGGATCTCAAAAGTACGCGAATTCACAGTTTATAAGCAAGGCGAGTAAATCAGATCTCTTTTATGGTAATCTTAATAGTTTTCCCAGTAGTGACAAAAGTACTAGCTTTAACATGAGATAGCAGCCAATTATGTCCTTCTCCAATCTATTAAAAGATTTATTTTAATAGATTTCTCAAGAGGATCCATGATGCGGATTTTTCTCAGGCTTTTACAAATTATCTTTGTGTTCATATTAAAACAATGGGATCTTCGAAACTTCTAGATAAAAAAGTACATCTTGCCTATTACCATTTAGCCATACGAAAAAAGGAAGTGTGATATTTTGAGAGAACTTTACTAGTTTTACTAGTTTTTAACTATGAAAAATACAGCTTAAATAACATACGAAGCCATTTTAAATGTCGCATGCCGATTACGTTTTAAACAGAGTGAGTAATTCTACGTTGCTTGATATTAAGTCTTTCGTAGGTTTAAAGTTATTAAGCACCAAATGGAAATAAAATTCAAGACCATCTAAGTTAATGTGTTCAAATGAAATCTGCATTGGGAAGCATTTTCATGATTTGCTTATGGGTGTAATTTGACCTGATGAAGAATTAATATAAACTTTGAACATAATAATTTAGTGGCAGTTTGATTAACATAAAATATAACGTTTAATTCGAAAGTTTTATGCAAATGACATTAACACTAGTATAGTCCCCAACTGCAATTGAATATATACATCATCTGTCTTTTGATTGGCTTTCCTGTGTACCTTTTTATTCAGGCTGGTAGCCGATGCGGTCATCCAGGTGGCTCAAATCTTGGAGATTTTAATGGGCATGGGATATGTTTTAAAGGGAAATCTTGAGGCCCTGTTTAGCACAATACCCTTGACTTCCATGCATTCAACTTAGTTACGATATTTGAATCATATACTAAAAGTAAAAGGCTTATCTTACACCCTCATAATGCAATTCAGTAGAAAAGGAAAGAATAACAAGCTAATCATGGCTTAAATCCTCGTTTTGGACAGTTTAATTTTTTGGGCAAACATTGATCTTGTGAAAACAAATGTGCAATTAATTAATAAACAGAGCCGTGTAGATCCGGATGACTCAAAAGCTGAGTGTTCAGCGTCTTAGAGCATACGAAAAGCTAATTTATGTACTGGCATGACAAACTTATTAAATAAGCACTCATACAAGATAGTGCTCCATTTTTATCAGCTCTCTCTACAAATTGTTAGATGCGATTGGGAACTAGATTTTTATTGATTCGTGAAAGAAAATTAGTTGTACAGTATAAATGCCTGACAAATATAAACGAACAGAACTCTTTAAAAAATTATAACAAGAAAAGAGGAAGTCTATAATACTAAGCAGCAAGGAAGCATATCATCAGCAGCTCAAAATAAAATAAAAATTAAAAAATTTAAAGATTTTCTATTTCTCTCTATCGATATTCAGGAATGTTTTTTCCAGCTGACATATAACTCCGCGGTAATGAGAGAGCAAGTTGGTTTCACGTATAATCCTTATTTCTTTGTATTCCAGATCGGTGAAAAAGTAAACCATGGTTTAGGTTCATTTGGAACGATAAGATATTGCCCCAGACTCGATAATATTTAATCTCTGCTACAATAAGTTTGTATTTTCATCAAGCTGTAATGTGACAACAGAAGTGAGTCGAGGAAAAAAAAATCATACCCAGAGCCAGTGGAAACTACACTCATTTAAAAAAAATGAGATACCACAGTGGCGAGAAAAAGGCGGGGTTAGCTTCACTCTATCAATAATTATATACAATCAATACAGGTGCCTTGTTCTTCAGCGAAGGTAACCATGACCTTCCTCGCTTTCATTTGTCTGTCACTCGTCCTACTTTGAGCCACCTTGCTGGTTCATCCAACATCCTTTCATGCTGTTTTCCGCTGAGCATTTTCCTTCTATCACTCCGGTTGTCAAAATATGTTCTAGTTTCTCTCTTCTGATTACATGGCCAAAAAAGGTTGCCTGGCCTTTACGTATTCTATTTATGAGTGATTTTGTTGTGTCAGCTTCTAGTAACTCTGTTTCTTTTGATTTCTTTTCAGTCCATGAGATTCGTAGCATTTTCTGGAGGAACCACATTTCTCTTGCCTCCAATTTCTTTTCTGATTGTTTTGAAATTGTCCATGCCTCGCAACCATACATCAGATTGAGTTCAATTTAGCACTACAGGCTCTTAATCTTCTTCTTGTGTGAATGGAAATTATTTTATTTGTTAGAACGGTCTCATTCTCTGGAAACTTAATATGTGCTTGGGTTATTTTTTTTAAGCCATTTCAGTGCTGTTGCATCCATCGCTTGATATTATCGAACCCATGTCCTCTTTACAAGAGACAAAAGGTGTGCGAAACGTAACAAGCAATGGTGGTAATTTTTTAAAATAACTTTCAACCCTTTTTGTTATTATCCTCTAATGAACTAACAAAATACAAACAGAAAGGATAATATACAGTAACATTTTTTCCTTTGAGAATCCCATATTTTAAAATTAAAATAAACCATGTATGGCTTTGAGGTTTCAACTGTCAATAATGAACGAAGAATATGCTGTTCTAGTTATAGGAATAAAACCAATGAGGGACCCGTTTGCCATCTAACATACATCACTTCATATCATCACGATGAGAGACACTCATTGTTCCGACTGACGACCCTCACTCCATCTTGCTATTACTTTATAAAAATGATTTTAATAGCGATGTTAAATAAAACCCGCATGATCATGTCACCAGATTCGAACTGATCTCTTTTGCTTGCTTAATATGTCAATTAAACTTATTAGTGACATTTAAATACCACAGACAGACTGACTAGTAACGATCTACCAATCTAGTACTTTCTAGTCAGCTAATGACCAAAGCATTTGTAGCAGATCACGTCATGGTGATAAGGATTAAATTAAAAAAAAAGAAAAGAAAACCAAAGGGTATATGGCAATGCGTTCTCGTTTGTACATCAACATTTTGTTCGACTTGTCAAAAAGTAAGTCGTTTTAGCTAGAAAATTGAGGATGCTGACGCATTTGAAAATGTCAAATAATTACGTTTACATAAAGAAAATAAAGTAAAACATTTTCCGTAAAACAAAGGTTGACAGACTGAAGATTGAGTTTTGGAAAATTCCTATTAATGCTGCCATTACTTAAGTAATCAACCCATGATATCAAATTTTGTAAATGAAAATTAACATGAAGCAAAGGTCAGAACACCATTTCTGTCAAAATTTGTCCAGGCAAAGGGATAATCATATCACTTTTTGTGATGATTCAATTTTTTGAATAATATAAATGCGTATAGAAATTTTAGAGTCAAATGCAAACATTTAGTAATTAAATTTTTTTAGTTGTTTTTTATGATTTATTTCAATCACAGGGAAAATATAATAAGCTTTCGCTAAACTCAAATGGCTGTTCATGGTTTTTTTTAATTGTTGATTATAACATTCAAATGAACTACAGAAAAAGTAAAAAAAAATATATGAAACTAGGTTCCTTGCTGATTGATTATACAATGTCACTAGAAACTATAAAAAGGTAAAAGAAATGCATGCAGGGATATAGAATGGCCGGACATCAAAGCCACTGTAGTCTTTTCAACAGTATAAGACTTCGTTAGGCTTAATTTCTTTTTTGTCAAAACGTTATCATTTAAGCAAATGATAATCAAGACAGCCGTTATTCATATTAGAGTGAGATACAGAAATATACATCAGACAATACCATTTGGGACTCCTTTGTTTGGTTAACCCACGTCACGTAAACTTTTAAAGTGCGAACCCTACAGTCTCACAGTTTTCATAATTCTGACTAAGAATCGCTTCTGACTCAGGTAGTGAAGGAAACACTTTGAAAACCAGTCCCTTCAAAGATGGTAACTAATACTTCGGTACCCTATTTGTATACTCTGCCTTATTACAACGAACACTCAATTTTTGAAAATATAATAGAGCCGATTTGGCCTGTCTTGATTTGTGTAGGGTTAATCTCTAACGTGATAAATGTAGTTGTTTTCCTCAAAGCTGGAGTGAAAGACAATGTTACCACCCTACTGTTAACCCTGTCAATCTCTGATGCTATGTTTCTGATTTTAATGATTCCAACAGTGGTAGTGTATAACAACTATACCCTAGCGGTCTGGCAAGTCCATCTAATGTGCTATTGGCCAGCTATGACTGTCTACGATTATTCCTCCTACATCTCTGTATTTCTTGGTGTTACCAGATGTGCATGCGTTGTGAAACCTCTACATTTTAAGTCTGTGTTTACAAAGAGCAGGACAGTAATTGCGGTCTGTATCCTTTTCTGTGTCGATGTTCTTCTCTACATACCCGTATTAAGCATTTCTAGATTAGGATGGAGAAAAGATCCAGTAACAAACGCTTCATACCTCTCTGTAATCAGCGATGATGATTCATTGAAATTATCGAAAATGAGAATCAATGACGTTCTCAACAGAAACTTTCTTGCGTGGACATCGTTTATCGTTATTATAGTTTGTGCGGCGCTTTTAAGTTTTAAGCTCTTCGAGTCATCAAAAATTCGATCACTTCCCAGCAGAGCTTCGGATTCCACTGGATCATTCAATCAACCACGAGCCCCAAAGCAGAAGTTGTCACCGAAGGATGTTCGAGTTGTGCAGTCTGTTGTCCTGGTGTGTGTTATATTCATTGTAGCTCAGATACCATCTATTGGTCACTCGGTAGCTCGAGTAGCTCTTGAAGAATATAATGAAACTGGTTACTTAATTTGGATTGCAATCATCGTGATCAAAACAAGTATTACATGTCACATGTCAAATGCGTCCCTCAATATTTTTGTTTATTATAACTTTAACAGCAGGTACAGAGCTGTTCTCCGTTCATTTTTGGCAATCAAAGGCGCTGAAATGAAACCTAGAAAAGAGGCGTGATGAATTGTGTTTTAAAATATGAGAGAGAGGCAAAGAAAAAACCAGTCATAACATTTTCCTCACTGTTTCTCATACACTTTAGAGGATACATTACAAGCAATAAATAAAACTTTTGAAAAAAAAAAGCTGTGAAATGTAAAATCATTAGATTTAAGATTATTTACGCATTCTTTAAAGCCACTAAAATGAACAGCTGTAATAAATCATACATAAATAAACATTGAATTATGATCATCATGCTTTGTGTTTGTCTTTCCTTTAAAATTAAAAATGCATAGATCATTTTTTGTTCATCAAGTGGAAATGCGAAGGACCTAAGTTCTAGTCCCTCTATTCAACTGTTCGGTTACCAAATTTCTCAATTAAGCACAAGTAATAAAATCTATGCCTTTGTGAAGAGCCAGAAGAAATTTTAGTTAAAAGCACTAAAGTAAGAAGTATTCAAACTGAAATTAAGGACGCTAGTGAGAAAATTCAGTCAATTTATTGCAGCAAAATAGTTAAAGTTCGCAGGAAGGATATACAAGTCCAGGTAAAATCAGCGTGACATAAGAATCACCTGTGTTGTGAACAAGTACAACATCAGACATCAGCCCTATTCTAAAAACAGATCAATTAGAACAAGGAATGACCGTATTAATTTGAAAGAAAAAAGTTGTCTATGGCCTCAACATTTTTAGTTATTGCGATATCTAAAAATATTCTTTATATTTTTTTCAAAATTCAATTTTCGTAAAACAAAAAAAAAAAACAAAAAAAAAACAACAACAAACAAACAAACCGCACTGGTCTTTTTTATGTAGCTCTTCCTGTCCCATTCGCTTATTTCTGTTTTTATTATGCAAAAGTTCAGATTACTACTCGGATATTGAAAGACGGAAAAAGGACAAGTGGTTTTTGTAAAAAAGCTTTTCAGACGACTTGGGCGATCCGAATACTGAACATCCGAATAAAAAGGGATTTAATTGAAGCCATCCTTTTATTGATGAAGGTGGCAAATCTTTTAAATCTTACATTCAATCACAATTTACAAAAGGAAATTGGAACAATGGTCAGTATTGGACTTAAATACTACAAGAAAAACAACACAAAAGCACACATACAACATTTCGAGCAATCATGATTTTTAGTTTCAAAATTTTTGGGATGAAAACGAAGTTAATAAAGAGTGAGCAAGAAACGGAAACGAGTAAAATCCGTTCTCTAGAAATAATTAGTGTCATAAAAATATAAGATATATTTAAAAGTACTGGCAGTAATGGCAATGCTCAGATGAAAGTAAACTCAAGGCAGAAAAAAAAATAGACAATTGCGACGTACTTAATAATATACCAAAAACATTTTACATAAACAGAAATGCATGAAAACATGGACTTGAAAAATTTTTTCCTGATGGTTGAGAGGTGTTAACAAACGTGATTTCTGACTGCGAAGCTTTAATCTTTGTAAAATCTCCTTGGTAAGAGATGCCGGAGGAGGAAAATTAAAGCACCATGTCAACATGAACTCAGTGCCAAATGATTTTTTTTTACTTGTGTCTCTCGACTGTCTGGTCTGGGACTTTCTCAATAGAGGATAGAAAAAACAGATTTCGGTCAAAACTGATGAGTATAAAGGAAAATGAATTGCAGATCTGGCACAGGCCTGGTATAGAGAGAAAAAGGGGGACTTCATTAGAATTTAGAGAGTTTCCAAGTATCTTCAGAAAAGTGGCTTCACGCAATTATCTTTAAAAATAGTTTTCTTTGTGATGGTAACTAAGATAAGATAAGATAAGGTTATCTTTATTCATCTCTATTAGGGAAACTCAAAATTGAAATGCCCATTAATAAAAAAAAATACATACATACATAATAACACACACACATATATATATATATATATATATATATATTTATATATAAATATATATACATTATAAATATATATATAGTAATAGGAGTGATAGTAAAATTAGAGTGCAAACAAAAATCTTGTGGATATCCTGAGGAGATTTGATGCAGATGCTAACTAGGTCTCCGGTCTGAAAAGATTCCATAACATGAGAGGCTCTTTCCGGAAAAAGCTAAAAAATCTCATTCTTTGAAACTCTGCTCATGAAATATACGTGCCCAAGTTATGGTGTTGTGAGTCGCTATTTTAAAAAAAGAAAAGCCAAGGTACTCTAAGACCTGATTAAATAAGCTTTGCAGTGTTTGAGGCAGATTTTATCATTGAAAGTTATATCAATTATTATCATTTTTAGTCCATTTGATAAATGAACTATCTGCATTTCGTCGCCTTAGTATTATATTGTTTTTCTAACTGACATCTAGGTGCTTTTGAGAAAACTGACTTTAAAACTTCACATGATGAAATATCTAACTGTATTCTATTTATAATGACGCAAGTATAATATATTTTAGAGTGCGGGCCAGTGCCATCTGTTTAGGAAGACTGTTCATGATCTCATGTAATATTATTCAGATGGGCCGGTTTGCGGGGTGCTAGCCATGTACGCTCTCTCTCTCTCTCTCTCTCTCTCTCTCTCTCTCTCTCTCTCTCTCTCTCTCTCTCTCTCTCTCTCTCTCTCTCTCTCTCTCTCTCTCTCTGGCTGTCTCTCTTTCTTTCCTCTCTAGCTCAGTCCGACTCTTAACCCTCTGTCTGTCTGTCTGTCTGTCTGTCTCTCTCTCTCTCTCTCTCTCTCTCTCTCTCTCTCTCTCTCTCTCTCTCTCCCTCTCTCTCTCTACCTCCCTTTTCAACATAACTTTTAAGTACAATCAGTAGACTATACATTCAAATATTTATAGTTTGAAACTCAGATGCACATGTACACCTCTTCGAGATTTGATAATTCAATGGTACAGTATTTTAAATACCGGCACTGGAGTGACACGCCAAGAGCAAAACAAGGAATTACAGAATTTGACAGACAAAGAAAGGTATAATTGTATTAAAAAGAGGAGCTATTAAAAATTAATTATCGTCACATTGAGATAATGATGAGAGAGTTTTCTGATTCGAAACTTTCCTGTTCACATTGAACTGAAGGAAAGCTAATAAATTTACTACTTATCTCTACCCAAGACCCTATTACGACAGTTGTTAATCCAACACATTAAAATCAGTGGTAATGCGACTGATAATGAACTTGATGGTAATCTCTACCCAGGGCCCGATCACGATAGTTTCATACATTAGTATCAGTGGTAATTTTACTGTTAATGAGGTTGATGGTAATCTCTACACAAAGCCCAAACATGACAGTTGTTAGCCTTACACATTTATCAGTGGTAAT
The DNA here is from genome assembly GCA_033675545.1 of Elysia crispata. Classification (NCBI taxonomy): domain Eukaryota; kingdom Metazoa; phylum Mollusca; class Gastropoda; family Plakobranchidae; genus Elysia; species Elysia crispata. The sequence continues at coordinate 310,224 of JAWDGP010005477.1, read as the reverse complement.
GAGATTGATTGTGAGCTTGATGATAAACTGTACCCAAGGCCTGATCACGATAGTTTCACACACTGGAATCAGTGGTAATGACACTATTAATGAGATTGATGATAATCTGTACCCAAGGCCCGATCACGACAGTTTCCATTGGGTTCAGTGGTAGTGGGACTGGTAATGAGCTTGATGGTAATCCCTTCCCAAGACTTAGTCATGACAGTTGATAGCCTCACACATCCAAATCAGTGGTAATTGGACTGTTAATGAGTTTGATGGTAATCTTTGAACCCAAAATTATGTGTAATCGGTCACCAACTGAACTTTCCCCCTAAATATGTTTTGGGATTTCCACTAATTTGATAGCAATTATACGATGTTCTGAAGAAATGAACCTGTCATTATGAGTAGAGATTTCACTTCACGAGATAGCGATGAAATGATGTACTAAAGACATGAACTTGTCATCTTCATATTTTGTGGAGATTTCATCTCACCAACTTCTTCCAAACTTGATCTGTCCAATAAAATCTGGTATTTGATTGGTTAACGCCAGACCAAAGGGCATAATCATACTCTACAGAAGCTCGATCTGAAAGGAAAAAGAATCATAAAATAAAAAAAAGTTACGGAAATAATAGCTTTGTACATTTGAATTTTTATGGACATTTTCCCTCCACTATTTTGAAACTCCACAAAACACATATCTTTAGAGGGTTAATGCATATTCAAGTCCTGTGCGATTATAAAATTCCATAACACCTATAATCCACGTTTATCTCTTCTACGAATGTGGAATTCCATAACACACATAACAAGGTTAATCCATAATCATCACCTCTACAATTATGAAATTCCAGAACACACATACAATATCTTATGATTTATTCACTTTTTTCACTTCTACCATCCATTCCATAACATACATATAGTATCTTTAGATGGTTATCCCATGTGTATCTCTTTTATGATTATGAAGTTCCATAACACAAATCTTTAGAAAATTAATCCACGTGTAGTAACGCCTTAAGGTGTAACGATTTTATACCTTAGAAATTGAAAATTAAAAACCGAAGATTTAAAAACCATTGAAGAAATTGTGGACTCGATGCTAAGAATCATCATGCTCATCATTTTTTTAAATCCAAGGATATGGAGGTATTTGAAAAACTCAAAGGATTTAAGAAGATGATAATTATTGTGGTTTTAGTTAAAAGAAACAATAAAAACAATTTTTTTTTAAAGTTAATTCGGATATATTTGCACGAAACAAAACTTTTAAGCATTGTAGCTCGCACAATCTCTCCTTCACTCGTCACACACATGGGGTCAAAAACATCTACTCCTTACATTTAACAACTCGGTTGATTCTTTCGTATCTGACGATGATCAAGTTTCCAGAATATTCTCGACATTTGAACTGTGCATCCGCCCAGCTAAGCTGATCAGGAAACAGTTTGATACAGGGAGGGCTATATTCTCCAGGAGGAAGCAGCCACCCACATGGACACAGACTTTTTCTAAACATTCTGTCGGGAGGGACGCACTAGAAACAAAAAAGTGATATTGATTATTTCAGGACAAGCATACCAAACATCTATGGATGAACAATTATCGGATTTTTGGTAGTTTCGTAGATTTCAAGTCAAGAGCTCTAGATAGAGCTAGATAAAAATTTGTACTCAAACTAGATGGAGATCTTAACAGGGAAATCTGGTGAATAATCCATAGTAAACAAATGGTTATGACAAAGTTACGAAGGAGAAATACATACATATATATATATATATATATATATATATATATATATATATATATATATTGTACTGACCCCGTAGCTAGACATCCATATTGAAAGGAAGGGATGCCGCATTCTAGCAGTAGGACCTAGCACTCCTGCATTCATATTTTACAATGAATTTCCAACAAAGGACCTAAAAATATGATTCTTTTTCAAACGGACAGCATTATCACAATGCTCTGGAAATTTTTGTAAGGGTGAACATAGATAAGTTAACTTTTTAAGGTATGTCTCTTCTCTGTCACTATGGCGAAGCGTCTACTTACAGATGTGCATAGATTGAGACAAAAAATATCGTTGGATGAAGTCTAGAGGTTAGATCTATCAACAGACATAAGCTGTTACAGGCATATACCCTGTTCCTGAGCAGCACCTAATTTAAGGTTTTGCTGAGAGGATAATTATCCTGACCACTGCTCATGAATGTAGGTGTTGAGGCTCCGAGCTGGGTGCTGCGGCGCCCTAAAAATGAAGGGTTCATCGGCGGGTCTATTTGAAACGCTGCAGACTTCGTGTCGTTTCTAAGAATATAAACTAATGAAAAGGTGACAGTTTCTCCTTCTTTGAACTATTGAGATGAGGTCCAGAGGCCATGAAGTGTGAAGAGGAAATTGCACTTTTGCATGTTGGTTCCACACTTCATGTCAAAGCTGGAGAGAAATAATTATGCCGGTTATACACCTCATGTCGGACATGGACAAAAATATATTGATTTTAAACTTCATGTAAGAACTGGAAGAAGATATGGTTCTACACTTCTTGTCAGAGCTAGAGGAAAATAATATGTTGGTTTTAATTCACATGCCAGAGCTCCACAATGATATTAATTTTATTTCCACATCTCATGTCAGAGCTGGAGAAAGATAATTATATTGGTTCAAATTCTCATGTCAAAGCTGCAGAAAGATTTATCGGTTCCAATTCACATTTCAGAGCTGGACAATAATATTTTGGTTTCACATCTCGTCAGAGCTGAAGAAAGATATAATGGTTCCAAAAAACATGTCACACTTGGACAATGATAAATTATTTTGATTTCATGTCTCATGTCAGAGCTGGGAAAAGATACACAGATTTCTAATCTCATGGTTTAATGATCAAAGTTTATATACTTAGAACTTATAATTCAACTAGTCTTACTGGCACTTTTTACCTTTCTATTTTCTTCTTCTTTCACTTGAGCTGCTGATGTTACTTCTACAACAACTTTAATGACTATTATTATTACTTTTACTACTACTACTACTACTACTACTACTACTACTACTACTACTACTACTACTACTACTACTACTACTACTACTACTACTACTACTACTACTACTACTACTACTACTACTACTACTACTACTACTACTACTACTACTACTACTGCTGCTGCTGCTGCTGCAGCTGCTGCTACTTCTATTAGAGAGAGAGAGAGAGAGAGAGAGAGAGAGAGAGAGAGAGAGAGAGAGAGAGAGAGAGAGAGAGAGAGAGAGAGAGAGAAACAGAGAAGATTGCTCTATAGATTTTTTTTATATCAAAACTATGGACTTATTTAAGGTAAGAAATTGTCTCCGTGACAAGGAATGGAAACAAAACGACTCAGTGCAGACAAAACATTATGTTTTTATTATCGAGTTTGTCTTTAATATTGGTGGGACTTCAAACTCTTTTTTCACCTGAAATCAAATCAATACATTAGGCGCTTGCTAAAGTTTAACAAGTCTATCAGACAAACGTTGTTTGCACCTAAGAGTCTGGTCATAAACAGAGAGTGATTTTTCTATGCCTCAGGTCAAAGCCAGAAAACAACAAGACTTCTACGTCTTGGGCTTCAGGAGATTTAATTTCACCTAAACCTATCATTTCGGCGTACAGAACTTTTTTTTTCAAACTTTAAATCATTGTTTTTGTGGACGCTTAACCAATCGCTGTTTATCTAAGTTGGTAATATTTCACATCTCGACCAAAGCGTGGGGCCGAATCAACCTGTTTGGGGAAGTTTCTTTTCTCACGAGACAGGAACAGTTATTATGTGTCAAGCTGGGGGCGATATATTAGTTTAGGTATTGCACTACAATGTTACTCATTTAAGATCTGAGATGTTGATAGGTAAAAGTATGTCTATGTTTTGTCTAACACTGAATTTATTGAATTTAGATATGTTTAAAGTCTCTGATTAGACAAAGGGAGATAAATAAAAATCATTTAAAATCTCTGCAACTGTTTAGTTGTTTTAATGCAATTTATATTGTTCTGTACATTGTAATATGTGTTTATCATGTTTCCTCTCTCGCTCTCTATCTCTGTCTTTCTTTCATTTTCTCTCTCTTACTTAATTTCTCTCTCTGTTTCTCTCTCTCTCTCTCTTTCTCCTCCTGTCCTCTATCTCTCTCTTTCCTCTATTTCTGTCTCATTTCTGTCTGTCTGTCTGTCTGTCTGTCTGTCTGTCTCTCTCTCTCTCTCTCTCTCTCTCTCTCTCTCTCTCTCTCTCTCTCTCTCTCTCTCTCGTACATATACTTGTCAGATCTTTTTTCCCATCGAGGTCTTACAGGATTCTAACAGTGTGGAGCTGATCTAGTGTTGAATGAAGGCTTAATCTAGAAGAAGACAAAAAATGTATTATAGAGGCAATGGTTTATTTTCTCCTGTAGACTAAATACTCGCCATCAAGTTGTAAGTTACCGAGTTTGTATACAGATGAACACCTTTTATTTTCTTTTATAGCCTTTGTTTAAAGAGAAAAAAAAAAGCAGCCTCAGTGGGTTTAGAAATTTTACCACAATATACGGTAAAGTAATTTATAAAACTGGCAAATAAGCATTCATATAAAATCCTATAGCTTAAATAAATAAATGGAGTGCAGGCCTAATTAGACTTTGATTTCTGACTTATGTGCTTTTTTACGTGAGCGACGGTTATACTATTGCCTGCAAGTTAACAATTGTTGACAAATTACTTATTATTAAAAACACAGATTTCGATCTGTGGTTCAGTTTAAATACAGATAATACAAAACATGCATTCGAGAATAATCTAATTCCAAATGTGTTTACTAGATTGTTCAGCTAGATAGAACGAGTGGCGTAGAGCAGCCAAGTCTTGCCCCACACAGCTGTCCCTGACGGTACAAATCGGCTAAGTCTCAGGTGCGGCTAACTCCTAAAACGGCCAAGTGTAATGTATGCAAAATTATGCAAAATTTAATATTTTTACCATCAAGTGAAATATCACAAGGAATTTAACCATGTCAATAGACGTTACAGTCAATAATCCCAATTAAATAATTTGAGACAGTTTTTTTTTGTCCCACCTGTAAAATCTGTCCATTTAGACTTGGCCGATTTCCGCCCTACACTATTAATATGTATTTTTATCTCTTTTGTAGCAATTTCCCCAATAGGGAAGAATAAAGATAATTTTATCTTATCTTATCTTATCTTAATTACCATCACCGACAAAACGATGACCCCGATTTTTTAATATTTTTGTTTTATTTTTCAAAGATAATAATTGCATGGGTCGTTATTTTCTTTTATCATTCTTGTTTCAGTTATAAATGAAGCCAATGTTCTAAAGTTGCTTCGAAACTCTCTAAATGCTAATAAAGTCCTCTTTTTCTCTATACTAGGCTTGTGCCTTATCTACAATTCATTTTGCCTTATACTCACTGGTTTTGATTTAACTGTAGTTTCTCATTACCCATTGAGGTAGATCCAGACCAGACAGTACAGAGACTCAAATTATAAAAATATTTAACAGAGAGTTGATATTAACTTGGTTCTTTAGTTCTCCTACTCTGCCATCTCCTATCATGCCTGTGAGAGATCGGAGAGTGAAGGGGATTTTTACAAAGATTAAAGCTCTGCAATCAGAAATCAAATTTGTTAGCACCTTTTCACGATCAGATGCAATTTTAGAAAATCCTAGTTTTTATTCATTTCTGTTGGTGTAAAATGTTTTTCGTGTATTTTAAGTTCGTCGAATCCTCCTTTTTTTACTGACTTGGATTTGAACTCATTTGAGCATTGTCATTAAATATGTTTCTTCAGTGTAGAGCTAATTGTGCTAACCAGGTTAATATGTTGATTCCTGCTTTTGTCCTATATTGTTATAAGATTAAATACTTCTAGAGAAGAGATATTACTTTTTTTCCGTTTGTTGCTGATTCTTTAATAACTTCGCCTTCATCCCAAAAATTTTGAGACTAAAAATGATGATTGCACAAAATGTTATATCTGTACTTTGTTTTGTTTTTCTTGTAGTATTTAAGTCCAATGTTTACCATTTTCTATATTTTTCTTTAGTTACTTGTGATCCAACTTTTGATAAAAGATTTGCCACCAGCATCAATAAAAGAACGGCTTTAATCAAATTCCTTTTCGTTCGGATGTTCATTTTTCGGATCTTCAAAGTAGTTTGAAGAGTTTTTTTTTTTACCCAAAACGCTTCTCCTTTTTCCTGCCTTTTAGTATCCGAGTATTAATCTGAATCTTCCCAAAACAAAACAAAAAATCTTATGGGAGTGGAGGAGCTATATATCAAAACCAAAGGTATTTTTTTTTTATTAAAATTGAATTTTGTAAAACATTTTAAAGTTTTTTAACATATAAAATGTTGACGCCGCAGAAAACGCTTTTTCATTCAAACTAAGAGGTCATTCGTTATTCTAATTCATCAGTTTAGAAAAGGACCTATCTTGTATTTGTTTAAAATACAGGCGATTTTTATTACATACTGTTTTCTCTGATTCTACCTTAATTTGTATAGCCTTCCGGCGAAATTACCCTAATTTGATTATATTAAAAAAATAAGTTGACTGGATTTCCTTACAAGTGTCTTTAATTTAAATTTAAATACTTCTTTCCACAGATCTTCCAACTGAAATTTGTTCTGTGCCTCAACAAAGGCATAGTTTTATTATTTGTGCTTAATTTAGCAATTTTTCAACCGTACGGTCGAAAAGAGAAAATAAGATTTGGGTTCTTTAGATTTCTACTTGATAAACGAAAAACGATCTAAACATTCTTAATTTTAAAGGAAAGACAAACACAACGCCTGATGATCATGATAAAGCATGATTATCGTGATACAAAATTTGTTATTATATTACAGCAATTGCTGTAATTTTTAGCGGCTTTAAAACAATACGCAAATATTCTTAAATCTAATGATTTTTAAATTTCGTAACATTTCCTTTAAAAAGTGTTTAACCTCACTTTATTTATTGCTTGTAATGTATCCTCTAAAGTATATGAGAAAGAATGAGGAAAATGTTAAGAATGTTTTTTCTTTGCCTCTCTCATATTATAAAACACAATGAATCACGTCTCTTTTTCAGGTTTCATTTCAGCGTCTTTGCTTGTTAATAATGAACGAAGAACAGCTCTGTACCTGCTGTTAAAGTTATAATAAACAAAAATATTGAGGGACGCATTTGCCATGTTACAAGTCACACTTGTCTGTAATATGATGCTAGCAAACCAAACTAGGTTACCGTTGTCATTAAATTCTTCAACAGCTACTCGAGCCACTGAGTGACCAATAGATGGTATCTGAGCTACAATGAATATAACACACACCAGGACAACAGACTGCACAACTCGAACATCTTTCTGTGACAACTTCCGCTTTGGTGCTCGTATTTGATTGGATGATTCACCGGAACCCGAAGCTGTACTGGGAAGTGAACGAACTTTTGATGACTCGAAGAGCTTGAAACTTAAAAGCGCCGCACAAACTATCATGACTATATACGTTGTCCACGCGAGAAAGTTTCTGTTGAGAGCGTCATTGATTCTCATTTTCGAAAATTTCAATGAATCATCATCGCTGATTACAGAGAGGTATGAAGCGTTTGTTACTGGATCTTTTCTCCATCCTAATCTAGAAATGCTTAATACGGGTATGTAGAGAAAAACATCTACACAGAAAAGGATACAGACCGCAATTACTGTCCTGCTCTTTGTAAACACAGACTTAAAATGTAGAGGTTTCACAACGCATGCACATCTAGTAACACCAAGAAATACAGAGATGTATAAGGAATAATCGTAGAAAGTCATAGCTGGCCAATAGCACATTAAAAAGACTTGCCAGGCCGTTGAGGTAAATTTGTACCATACTACCATTGATGGGGCTATTAGAATCAGAAACATAGCATCAGAGAAGGACAAGGTTAACAGTAAAGTGGTTACACTGTCTTTCACTCCAGCTTTGAGGAAAACAACCATATTTATCGCGTTAGAGATTAACCCTACACAAATAAAGATAGGCCAAGTCGGCTGTATTATGCTTTCAAAAAGTAAGTGTTCGTTGTAATAAGGCAGACTATACAAAAAGGGTACGGAGGCATTATTTGACATCTTCAAATGGGCTGCTTCTCAAATTTTTTCGTTCTATACCGAGTCACTTAAGCAATTCTTAGTCAGAATTATGAAAACAGTAGGGTTCGCACTTGAAACTTTTACATGACGCGGGTTAATCAAACAAAGGAGTCACAAATGGTGTTGTCTGATGTATATTTCTGAACCTCATTCAAATATGAACAACGGCTGTCTTGTTTAACATTTGTTTATATGATAGTGATGTGACGAAAAATAAATTATGTCTTGCGAAGTCTTGTATTGTTTCAAAGTTTACAGTGGCTTTGATGTCCGGCCATTTTAAATCCCTGCATGCCTTTCTTTTATCTTTTCCGACAGTTTCAAATGACTCTGTATAATTAGTGAGCAAGGAATCTAGTTTCATGTTTAATTTCTTTTTCATCATTTTATTCGGAAATTCAATTTACAAATTGAAAAAAAAACACATAAAATTGAGGTTAGCGAAAGCTTATTTTTTGCCATGTAATTAGAAAAAAAATCATAAAACCCAAACTTTACATATGGCTGAAAATTTCTATGTCAATATTATTTCGCAGCAAATATAATTATTCTTCTGCCTGAACAAATTTAGACAGAAACTGTGTTCTAACTTTTTTTTTTCATGTTAATCAATTTTTACAAACCTAGATATTAGGGGTGATTATTCAAATAATGGCAACATTAATAAGAATTTTCCAAAACTTGGTCCTTAATTTGCACCCTTTGATTTAAAGCAAATATTTTACTTCATTTTCTTCGTCTCAACGTAATTATTGGACATTTTTAATTGCGACAGCCTCGATACTTTGTAAACTAAACCAACTTATATTTTTGTAAGATAAAGGAGAAATTGATGTGCAGACGAGTACGCATTAACCTTTACACTTTATTTCTTTAGTTTTTCTTATCAAATTGACATGATTTGTTACAAATGCATTAGTCATTAGCTAATTAGAGAGTAGTAGAATAGTAGGTCGCTAATTATAGTCAGTCTCTCTGTGGTATCGAAATGTCAACCGGTAGTCTGAGTCACAATCATATACAGCCAACAAAGGGGATCAGCGCCAATCTGGTGACACGATTCAGCGGGTTTAATTCTCAACGCCATTAAAATCATTTTAACAAATCAATAATAAAAAGACAGAGGTAATGGTCTTCAGTCGAAACAATGAGTTTTCACAGAACAATATCTTTATCAATTGAAATAAGATTGAGCAAATGGATCAATTGGGATACTTGAATTCATTCGTATCAAGCGATAGATGCAAAAACATTGAAATTGCACCAAGAATAGAGAAAGCGAAAGACAGGTTTCAGAGAATGAATTCGGTACTAACAAATAAACAAATCCTAATTGACATAAGAAGAAGAGAACTGGATTGCTATAATGAACCCATTGTGATGTATGGATGCGAGGCCTGAACAATTTCAAAACAATTACAAAGAAAAGTGATGGCAACAGAAATGTTTTTCCTTCGAAGAATGCCACGCATCTCATGTATTGAAAAGAAATCAAGTGAAACAATGTTCCTAGAAGCTGACACTACAAAATCACTCATAAATAGAATCCGTAAACGGCAAGCAACCTTTTTTGGCCGAAGAGAGAAGCAAGACGATCTTTTGAATATTGGAGTGATCGAAGGAAAACGCAGCAGCGGACAACAGTATAAAAAGATGTTGAATGAACTAACAAAGTGGCTCAAAGTAGGACAAGCGAGAAATACACTGAAAGCGACGAGGGATAAAGATGCGTATCAGGTCATGATCACCTTCACTAAAGATCAGCGCAGCTATTTGGTAAAGTAGAATTTTGGCAGCGTCAGGATACCCCCAACTCTTTCTAGCGTTAAGTTACTCATTTAGAGTTTACTGTGGTATGCCAATTTTAAACTGAGTGTAATTTCCTCTCGTACTGGGTTTGTGTTCAATCGATTCGTTTATGTTACGCCATGATTTACATTACAGCTAGATAAAAAAAAATTATTTTAGCAGACATACAATATTATCGAGTCTGGGGGAAAATCTTATGGATTCAAATGAGCGTAAACCATTGTCTTCTTTTTCACCGATATGGAGAACAAAGAAAAAAAGATAATACGGAGTTATATGTAAGCAAATAAAAAAAAACAAAACTCAAGATCGATAAAGAGAACTAGAAAATCTGAATATTTTGATACTTTTTTTCGATTGTAGCATGCATTCTTGCTACCTTGTATTATTGATTTCTTCTTTTCTCCTCATATTTTCCAATGAGAGATCTGTCCGAAAAGGTTTGTCAACATTTATAGCAAACCACAAACTGCTTCCATGAAAATGCCCAAGTGAATACACAGGAAATGAATTAGAATTAAAAGTATGCCCCCATTGTGAAATAATTGTCTTTATGCGACGGTACAGCAGTGTATGTTCGAATTGGCGTAAATATTACTCGCATTAAATCATTGTATTTAATTTTTTCTATTTACATTTCCCAATCTCATGTTTTTGCCATATAAAGCGTTATTATAATGCCTTTCTTTGATTGTTACTCTTGTTTTTCAAGCCTTTATAGGACTGAGCATGTATGGTTAAACCATACTGAGATAACGCAGGAGTAAGAAAGGAGGCTGATGGATCTTTCAGCTTTATTCGATATTGATAGTTTAACATAGATTTTGGTCAATCTGGTCCTTCTGTGGAGTTGGTGATGTACTTCATACAACGTGTAAACTAAGTCTTTGGGTCGTTCTTTTAGGCTTGTACTACCCTATGCTGAAATTCTGAGTTCGTGTCTGTGTGTAACCATGTGGTTCGTATGAAACGTTCCAAAGATTTCAATATAATGGAACGCACTAGAACCCTTGTGCAGTGTGAGTTTTATCAAAATCTAGATTAATTACATTTAGGAATTATGATGCTTATAACCTCTTTCATTTCATTTTTATTTGTGTGTAGCATTCCATGCGAACAAAGAAACTAGAATTCTTACTACTCGTAGCTTTGTTAATTTTGGTCTAGAATTTTGTGTCAAGTATTATTTCCGAAGATGACATACGAATATGAGTTTTTTTAAGATCAACATTTTTAACTTACGGCCTACAATAAAAATGGGAACAAGCATGATCCTGACTAAATCATAATTTGTTCAGCTCTTTTACTATTTTTCCTTCTTGACAAGAATGTACTGAGTGTGTCAAGAAGGTTTGTAAGTAAAGTGTCTTGCAGAGATTTATATTTATAAGTGCCTAGCTAAAGCATCAAGGAAATCCTTTTAATTATTTAATTATACAGTATGATCGTTAGGGATGTCAGGGAGTCAGAGTGGGGCAGTGTCTTTATCGGGGGGCGGGGAGGGGGAAGGATGGCCCGGCTCTTTTCAGGGCAGATTTTCCTGCTTTGGCTTCCTTCTGACGCTCAACTCTCGCCTGTGACTTCAAGAAGCTTTGAAATGTGCAGCAGCAATACCCCGATAAACCTTCTGGGCAGACAGGATAAACAGGTTGAGGGTAGCTGGCAGGTCTCAAACCTACCAGAGACTACACGGGGATGCCTGGCCAGCATGCGAAGACTTGGCCGGACGAAGTAAAAGAAAGAGATCGCCAGTGCGACCCATTGGTCATAGAGGTGGCGATATAAGCGGCGTAGAGCATAAAGGGCAAGGCAAGGCAAAGAAAATGTCTTGTCCACCTACTGCTGCCGAAGAAGTCCCTGGTCACGACAGATGTCGTGTGCCACCGGAACCTAGCTTCCTAGGAAGTGAGAGTGGGATCGCTCCTGACCACCAACTTCCCACTTTAAAAACGTCCCAAAAAGGCTACAACTCATCCCCAATACCGAACATCGAAGCCATGATAAAAAAATCTCACTTTCAGTGGACAGGCCATGTTATCAGAACGGAGAAAAACCGTATGCCAACACAACGGATCAAATGTAAACTGAGCATAGGAAAGAGTCAAAAAGGCAGGCCGAAAGAAAGCTACAAAGACAAAGTAGTAGTAGTAGTAGTAGTAGTAGTAGTAGTAGTAGTAGTAGTAGTAGTAGTAGTAGTAGTAGTAGTAGTAGTAGTAGTAGTAGTAGTAGTAGTAGTAGTAGTAGTAGGAGCAGGAGGAGCAGCAGCAGTAGTAGTAGTAGTAGTAGTAGTAGTAGTAGTAGTAGTAGTAGTAGTAGTAGTAGTAGTAGTAGTAGTAGTAGTAGTAGTAGTAGTAGTAGTAGTAGTTGTAGTAGTAGTAGGAGGAGGAGGAGGAGAAGGAGAAGGAGGAGCAGGAGGAGTAATCCGATAAGCTTATCGATTAGCACAAAATGTAAGCACTAAACTTTGAATTTACGCCGAAGGTCACATTAAAATGATCTTTTGATGACTTGAAGCCATTAAGTAACGAATTGTAATTTATTTCTAAACCTATTCTGGTATTTTCCATGGACAAATCACACCCAAGGCTTTTAACAAGTCCTTTACTGACCGTTGCAATCTGCCGATTGGCTACTTTGAACGTCGTCGTCGCATCTATTTCAGTAAGCCTTTCTGACATAGTGCGAGACTTCTTTGGTTTCCATCCATTCTGGATGTTTCGTCTTCATTTTTGTGCAGATTATTGTGATATAATGCTTTTAAAGGAGGCATGTAGCAATTACCACCTAGTTCGCCGGGCCTTCGTTTCCTTCTGTTGCTTTCAAGATGATTTCCATAGCCATAACAACACAGTTGGAGATATCGTAAGGCCCATGGCAAAAACAATTTCCAAGTTGATCCAGTCTGTGGTGTACCTTTTAGGGGAGAACCTCGTCCGGAAACCGTTGGAATAGTCATCTAGGATCACTTTGTATATCCTCCGGAACATGGTACATCCTTAGGACTAGCTGAATCATTTCATGTGGTATGGATCCGTACGCATTTGCATGGTCCATCATACGACGTCTATATTATTTCTCCGATTTTGTCTTTTGAATGGCCTGAAAATTCTGCTCTGCTCAGTGCTGAGTGTCTCGCCTTCAAATCTCGTCAAATCTCGCCTATTATTCGCTCCTTCACTCGCCGATTTCATCTGCTTTCTGAGGTTATCCTTCTGCTTGCGCATCGTCTTCTGACTTTTTTCGGTTATCTTTTGACTTAAGTTGATGTGCCCGAAGCCATTTAGACATGTTTGGTAGACAATGTCACCGAAGTGCTTTTCCCGACAAACTTGTCCAATTCTAGGACTATTTTCCTATCCAGAGTTTCCCATTGTTCCCACTTGCGAGTGGGAAATTGATCTTCTGGCGTTTACCGTTAGAGGAGATCCTCAGCGTGATTTTCCTTAGTTCTGTGGTTTTGAACATGGATTTGGTTTTCCGACGTCTTACCTGCCTGAGCAGTGCCCGCTTTCTATTTATCGAAGCATTTAACTATGCTCAGTGTACATGTTGCGCGCTTCCAGTAGAATACAAGATCTGGAAATATTGCAAGTAGGTCACCTGTTGTGCACTAGCAATAGAGCACCAGATCTAACGATTTAGAACCAAGATCACCTGTTGCTACAGTATAAACCTTTTCATCGTTGTAGTGGCACTGGATGGCATTGTGACAGCCCCTTAGATTCTTGTGACAAAATTATTTTCCTTACATATCAATAGTTTATTCTTGTTAGTTGTATCTATACAGGGTCCATCTTTATGCTTTTAAAGCTTGCCAACCGCAGGCATTTGCTTGTGAAATATTTTAGAATTAGCCATTATGGTTTGTTAAGTGTTCTTTAAACAGTTGCTTTTAATGTAGTGATAACCAAGTCAAGAGAAGGTCGAGTATTATGAATACTTAATAGTGTGTCACAAGGAATGCTTAGGCTACTACTGATATGCTGTCTGAAACTATAATCTAAAAGACATACGTAAATTCGGCACATTTACAGATTTAACCTGTCTCACATTTTCACCGCAAAATAAACAGAGCTGGCATAGACGGAAACTAAGCTGAAAAAATTATTGGTTATCAGAGAAAGGTTTAAGCTGGTAGATATTAGATTGATTAAGGGATTCTAAAGTTTTTGTAAGAGACGCAAGTGAGGACTCTCCAAAATAAGGCAGCTTTTTGCGACAGAAGGTCCAGTGCAGATCTAACATGATTATTTAATGAGAAGTGACATGATCGTGTAGATCTTATAACAAGTCCATGACTTAAAGTTAGTCTATTGCTTTGAGTGCCATTTAGTTGATGCTTTTGTCAAATGTTTGTAGGGTATAAGTGTTTGTTATGAAAGACATGATTATATTAACTTTTTTTCAAATAGTGATAGTGTAGTGGCTTGTGAGAGATTGTGATATTCCATCTATGTAAATGTCACTGTTTAAAATTCTGATTCTCTTTCATACATATAAAAAGATGAGCCTTTTCTATCAGAACTCACATTTCTTTCTTCCTTGTAAACTGGTTTTCATCCCTTGAGCTGTAAATACTCTTAAGAAAATTTGTTCACTGAAATTTGGCAATACGGCCACACAAAATATAAAGTGCGACAACTATAATGGTCACGCCTGGGGAAATTTCTCTCATACTTGGATAATCTTGCCATCCTTTATTAAATTGATTTGCGTGTACAGTAGTGATCATCTTCAATTTTTTTTTTAAACACAGATTTCAACTACGCACATTTTTGTCGGATTCTATCCAGTTTTGTAAACGCTTGACGAAGGCAAGAAAGCTGTATCATACAAAAAAGGCGAGAAATAAGTTTCTGTGTCTTTGGAATTTCCACTTACCAATAAAATCTATACATGCATTCCTAACTCTACATGTTAAAACAAACAATAGCTTTTTTACATCAAAATTTGGTTACAAAGTCTACGTTAAATGTTTTTTAATTTAATGATTTTCATACTTTTACAGTAAGACTTCGAATAAACATTAGCCCAACATTTCTGAAACAATAACTAAAGATGTGCCTTCTACTATATTATGAACAAATGATTTAACTAAGCACACGTTAATGTTCACGAATGATTCATTCATACTTCGGGTCTGACCACAAGTTTGTTTCATCAAGGTCTTAGTATCTGAGCAAAGAATAATTTCAAAACCGTGCTTTAGACACCAGAAAAGAAACCGTTCTAATAAAGATCGAAGTTTGAACACAGAGGCTTGTCGTTTTTTAATTATCATTGATTTTTCATATACGTCGTATATATGTTCAAATGTAAATATTCGTTCTTGAAACTTGTTTATGGTTGACAATTGCCTTCACAAACTAATTGATTTTAAAATTCCTTTCTTCGATAGTCTGCCTTTTAATCTTTGATCGTAACTTATCAAAACGAACAACACTCCGTTAACATTAACTTGAAAAAAAGCTTTTTTAGAATGCTTCTAGATAGGAAGAACCTAGGGCATGGTATAATTATAATTATTTATTTTAGAGAGACATAAGGGGAGAGCATTAGAAATATTGATCTCTCTCACGTCAGATATAAATTCAGATTCAAATTCAGATTCGCTTTACAAGAGTAAAAAGGAATGTGAAATGAAAAATACAATAGTGCTCCTTCTTTATTTGATATTCAACTCTTTTTTATTATACATCTTCTGATGTACTAACAAAATACAAACGGGAGAGATACTGTAGCGTAGCATTTTTTCCTTCGCCATTCCCATATTTTAAAAGCAAAATCAATCATGTTTCTTTCCGAGGTTTTATGTCAGTGTCTTTGATCGTCAGTAATGATCGAAGAACAGCTCTGTACTTGCTGTTATAGTTATAGTAAACTAAAATATTGAGCGTCGCATTTGCTATCTGACATGTCACACCTGTTTTAATCACGATGCTAGCAATCCAAATCAGGTAACCAGCTTCATTATATTCTTCAAGAGCTACTCGAGCTACTGAATGACAAATAGACGGTATCTGAGCTACAATGAATATAACACACACCAGGACGACAGACTGCACAACTCGAACATCCTTCGGTGACAACTTCTGCTTTGGGGCTCGTCGTTGATTGGAGGATTCACCGGAACCCGAAGCTGTGCTGGGAAGTGATCGAATTTTTGAAGATTCGAAGAGCTTGAAACTTAAAAGCGCCGCACAAACTATAATAGCGATAAACGATGTCCACGCAAGAAAGTTTCTGTTAAGAACGTCATTGATTCTCATTTTCCTTAATTTCAATGAGTTGCTATCGCTGACTACAGAGAGATACGAAATGTTTGTTACTGGATCCTTTCTCCATCCTAATCTAGAAATGCTTAACACGGGTATGTAGAGAAGAACATCTACACAGAAAAGGATACAGACCGCAGTAACAGTCCTGTTTTTTGTAAACACAGACTTGAAGTGCAGAGGTTTCACAACGCATGCACATCTGGTAACACCAAGAAAGACAGAGATGTAGGAGGAAAAATCGTAGAAAGTCATAGCTGGCCAATAGCACATTAAATTGACTTGCCAGGTAGTTGAAGTAAAAATGTTCCATACAACCACTGTTGGGATTATTAAAATCAGAAACATAGCATCAGAGATAGATAGGGTTAACAATAGGATGGTAACACTGTCTTTCACTCCAGCTTTGAGAAAAACAACCACATTTACTATGTTGGAGATAAACCCTATACAAATCCAGATAGGCCAAGTAGGCTGAACTATATTTTCAAAAACTAAGTGTTCTTTGTAATAAGGCAGAGTATACAAATAGGGTACCGAACCATTAGTTAACATCTTTGAATGAATTTGTTTTTAAACTTTTTACTTCTATACTTAAGCGGTTCTTAGAATTATGACAACTGTGAGACAATAGGGTTAGCACTTTAAAATTTTGCGTTACGTGGGTTCATCAAACAATGAGTCACGTTGTCTGATGTATATAACCGTCTCTCACTATCACAAGAAAAATGGCTGTTTTAATTATTATTTTGCTTATATGGTAGTGATTTGACGAAAAAAAAATTAAGTCTGGCAAAGTTATGTATTAATTCAAAGTTTACAGAAGCATTCATGTGCAGGCAATCCAAATCCATGCATGCCTTTCTTTTATTTTGTTCTACAGTTTCAAATGACATGGTATATTCAGTGGGCAAAGAAACTAGTTTCATAATTAAATTAATTTTACTTTTTTTTACAGTTTTTTTGGATGTTACAATTAACAAATAAAAAAAACCATGAACAATCATTTGATGTTAGCAAAAGCTCATTACTTTGTTCCTGTCATTAGAAAGAAAATCATGAAACCCAACGAAAAGATCTATTGTCAAATATTTGCATTTGGCTACAAATATTCTCTGTGCCCTTATATTATATAACAATTGATCATTTCTGCCAGAAAAAATTTTGACAGAAACGATGTTTTGACTTTTGCTTCATGTTAATTATTATTTACAGAACTAGATATCATGGGGCGAGTGTTGACATAATGGCAACATTAATAACAATTTTCCAAAACTCGGTCTTTAATCTGCCAACCTTTGTTCTGAGGCAAATGTTTTTAAAAATGTGCTATTTTCTTTACCTCAACGTAATTATTAGTCATTTTTAAATGCGACACAGCAGTCTAAATTTTCTAACTAAACCGAACAAAGTGTTGATGTACATACGAGTACTCATTACCATTCACGTTGTTCAACCATCATAACATGATCTGCTAAAAATTCTAAAGCCGTTAGCTAATTAGGAAGTGTAAGACTAGTACATCGTGAATAGTCAGTCTGTCTGTGGTATGTAAATATCACTCTACTAGGAAGTTTACGTGACATAATTAGCAGACAGAATAGATCAGTCCCAACCCGGTGACATGATTAAGCGGGTTTTAATTTGCATGCATTGTTATTAAAATCATTTTAACAAAGTAATAGCAGGATGACAGAAATACTGGCCTTCGGTCGAAACAAAGAGTGCCACGCCACATCGCTAACATCGTGATGAAAACAAGTGTGACAAGTTAGATGGCAAAAGCGTTCCTCATTATTTTCGTTTACTATAACTATAACAGTTTCTTATTAGTTCATTACTGAAAATCAAAGGCATTGGAATGAAACCTCAAAAAAAGACATGATTAATTTTACGTTCAAAATATGCGAATCGAAATAGAAAATAGCTATTTTACAGTATCCTTTCTTTTTATATTTTGTTGGTACATTAAAGGATATATAACAAAAAAGGCTGAACGTTATAAAAAAGGAGCATTATTGCTTGTTTTATTTCGCATACTTTTTGTCTCTTGTAAAGTGTACACGGGTTCTTTAATATGAAGCGATGGATGCAACAACACTGAAATGGCATAAAAAATTCAGCAAGCAAAAAAAAATATTCCAGAGAATGAAATCTTACAAAGAAATAAACAAATCTCCATTCACACTAGAAGGAGACCCTGTAGTACGATAATGAAACTGTTTTAATTTATGGTTGCGAGGGATCGACAATTTCAAAACAATTAAAAAAGAAATTGGAGGCAAGAGAAATGTGATTCCTACGGAGAATGCTGCGAATCTCATGCAGTGAAAAGAAGGTAAACGAAACAGTGTTACCAGAAGCTGATACCACAAGACCACTCATAAAAAGAATACTTAACGCAAGGGACCTCTTTTGACCATGTGATCAGAAGGGGAAAACTTAAACATTTTTTGACAGATGGAGTAATCGAAGGAAAACGCTCAGGCGAAAACAGCATGAAAGGATGTTGGATGGAACCAGCAAGGTGGCTCAAAGTAAGACGAGTGACAGATGCTTTGAAAGCGACGAGGGATAAAGATGCGTAGAATGTCATTATCCCCTAGACTAAAGAGCAGGGCACCCGTATTGATTGGATACATTGTTGGCAGAGTCAATATACCCCTGCTTTTTTCTGCCGTTAAATATCTCGTTTAAACGTTACTGTTGTATCTCAATTTTTTTTTAAATGAGTGTAGGTTTCACTGGTTCTCGGTATATTTTATTTTCTTGACTCACTTCTGTCGTCCCATGAATTTCATTGTAGCAAGATAAAAAAACAAACTCATGTAGCAGAGATCAAACGAGAGGTGGCCTGAGATTTTCAGGCTCATGTTGGAAATTACTGTTTTGAGCTGTTAGGCTTCAAACATTAAAAAAAAAAATTTCTACTTTTCAGCTACTTATGAACTATGAACCATTTTTCTATCTTATGAAAACGTGTCAAAGCCCAAATTAAACTTTAAATATGCTGTATGGTGTTTTTGTGAAGATAAGGGCAGTCCTGCATGAAAACTTTCTCTTACTTCTGAGTTTCTCAATCCCCAGCCTTGCGCAAAGCTTTGTGTTAAGTTTTGGGTCTATCGCAGCCAAATACTTATATATTCCGGAATTTTCAACTGTTTTATGCAAGGAATTGGTTGAGCTTTCAAACAATGTGGAAACCACAATTCGTCCAATTTATTCATAGAGCCTGAAGATTTCAAGCAACCTCACAAATTTTATCGAGTTTGATGCTTAATAAATTCACATGTACGAAAGACATAAAATGAAGCAATGTAGAATTACTGTTTAAGATGTAATCGGCATGCGTGATTAAAAAAGACTTCTTATGTTATAAAAGCTGTATTTTCCTGGTTAAAAACTAGTGAAATGTCATATTCTCTCAACGGTAAGCTTTTGGTTCACAAATTTAAGTTGTAACAATTGAAAGGTGCAAAATTGTATGTAAATTTCGTATTTGACGAAAAAATCGATGCAAAAAGTCTGTGATTCAAAAGAGACATACTAGTTATCTTTACTAAAATCTAAATCAATGATTTAGCTATAATTAAAGTTTGTTTCTATCGCAATGCCTTTTTTCTTATGGCTAAATGCTAATAAGGAAGAGGAAGACTTTTATGTAGAAGCATCGAAGAATTTGTAAAAACCTTATTAAAAAATCCTGTATCATGGATCCTCTTGCAGTAATCTATAGCCTTTAAATAGATTGGAGAAAGACATAATTGGCTGCTGACTCATGTTAAAACTGATACTTTTGCCGCCTCTGGAAAAATTATTGAAACTCCCAAAAGCTGATTAACTCGCTCTTCCTTATAAATTGTCAATTTGGTTTCATTTGAAATCCAAATATTCCCTTCAATTTGGTGGTAGAAAACTGATCCTCATACGGTAGTGAATGTTCGAATAAGCGTAAATCCTATTCTATTTTATCATTCTTATTCTCATTCTTATTATTATTATTATTATTATTATTATTATTATTATTATTATTATTATTATTATTATTATTATTATTAGTAGTAGTAGTAGTAGTAGTAGTAGTAGTAGTAGTAGTAGTAGTAGTAGTAGTAGTAGTAGTAGTAGTAGTAGTAGTAGTAGTAGTAGTAGTAGTAGTAGTAGTAGTAGCAGCAGCAGAAGCAGTAGCAGCAGAAGCAGCAGCAGCAGCAGCAGCAGCAGCAGCAGCAGCAGTAGTAGTAGTAGTAGTAGTAGTAGTAGTAGTAGTAGTAGTAGTAGTAGTAGTAGTAGTAGTAGTAGTAGTAGTAGTAGTAGTAGTAGTAGTAGTAGCAGTACCAGCAGCAGCAGCAGTAAAGTAAATATCCTTGAAAGCTTTTGTTTACGCTTTTTGATTTAGCTTTTTTAGAATGAGATAAATCTCAGCTCTTCTTTCCATATCAAACGAGTTTCCGAGAAACAGAGTGCAAGTTTAAAGATGAGGCTTGAAATTGTCCACCGATTGTGTGAGGTGAAAAGTATCTGATTGGACTTACCAAGTTCACAGCCACAAAAAGTTTTAAGCCTGAATCTGATGGAATGATAAAAATGAATAACACAATCAAATGAATCAGTCGATAAGCTTTTGAGTACAGAAATAAAATAAAAACATTTGAGCACATCTTAAAAATGATCGTGAATTTTGTTGTCAAGTTATGTTTTGGCTTTTGGTATTAACATTAGATAAACCAAACCACGTTCTTACCTAAACGAAATCGTGGTCCCAACGATAGCAGAGCCATCTTTGTAGCTTTCATAAGCTACGCTCATGTGTAGGTATTTACGAGCCATCAAGAAGGTTACTTTAGTTTCATATTGATTACTGTGACAGGACAATTTCTTTATTGGTGATATGTTTTTCGAAAGAGATAAATTATCAGGTTGATTTACGGTATGCAACTTTCTGCATAGAGAAAAAAAGCCCGCCGCTGGTATCTTTATCTTTGGTTTATAATATTAGTCCTACTTTGACAGGAGATAGATTTAGGGTATACCTTATATATAGCTTTGAAATTCCTGATGACAACATGCAATCAATTCCCTATTGTCCAACGCAAACTTATTCTCTATAAGTTTTATACGGGTGTCATTGATATCTAGGAAGGAAATTCTAAACGTCACTGCATGAAAACATTTGAAGAATTGTGTAAACTTGATAGACACCACGGTAATCGCAAACAAAATACTGACATCCGAAGCAGGATTAGAGATTTAGTATGTATAGTCTCACCGGAGAGCTAGATAACAGAGATTGTTCAAAGAAGAAGCGCCCTCCCCCCTCCCCCTCATCTTGGCTGGGTTGCTAATCCATAGCACTATACCACTGAGCCAACTGGGCCTCTGATACAACATTTTAAATGATACTAAAGCAACCTCTCATTTCTACTGCTCCAGATCGAGCGGGAACTATTTTCGTCTAATTCAGCCAGTAGCTTTAGAGCTTTTGTATTTTTCTTTCCGCATTATTGAGAGTTTAGTCAAAGGTCGTCGATTGGTGTTCAAATTAATCCTCTGCTACTAACATCATTAGGCATAACCACGGTGTTGTAGCCGGCATCTCCTAAATCTTTAGTCAAGTTCAAGTATTTCTCTTTTTAGTTGGTCTAGGCTTTTTCCATTCTGTTCTCGTATGGAATTATTATCTCCGCCATGATCAGTTGCTATGTGGATGTTGAACAGATCATAATATCAGGCCCTAGTAGCTTTTTCTTGGATTAAGTTTGGGCAACTTGCCAGTCGTAAGACCCGTCTAGTAGGTATAATAAACGCGGCAAGCTCCTGAAGGTCTCTGTTATGCGTCCCTGTTTTGTCCCTGTGAGAGGACCATTTTGCATGCTCTATGGTCTATCTGCCTTGCCATAGTGGACAATGGAGGTGTGTCCTCCCTCTTTCTCCATCGTACCAAATTTGCGTCGGAGGGCAGGAGATCGCACACTGATCTTATAACAAAGCTTATACCAAGTGTCGCTATGTGCAGAACGATGTCATTCAATGTGAGCAATTTCTACTGGGCATTATCCCTTTTCGTGTTGATGAAGTGCTTTTTGGATCCTTCTGGAGTCTCTCATTCAGCCGCATCTCATTGATGACCATGCCTCTTAACTCCTTCCCTTCTGCTGTTGACCACCACTTTGTTGTAGATGACCCCAGCACTTTGTGGTCAGTTTAAATCGCCCAATTACTTCTTTGATCTTAAGGCATTCTTTGGCTTGGTCAACAGCTTCGACAAGTTTCCAGTTCCTACCTGACTTTATTGTCGGTATCTGTGTCTTCGTAACTTGGTTCTCGATATCCTCTAACATGGGGAGTAGTCTGGCTTTTCTACTTTTTTATTCCTCCAAGATGGATTCTGGTGTGAGTTTCAGCTTTGCTTTACGACATTACATTGACGCATCTGGGAGACACGGAAGTGCCCCTAACCATCTGCTGGTGAACTTATTGATCTACCTTTTATTGCTGCTTCTGAAGTTGAGCAGATCTCGGAGACCAAGAATAGCCAGAGAGGGTTAGGGATAAGCATGATTTGTAGGCACCAAACCTTTGAATTTACGCCTATGGCCACATCTATTGATTACTTGACGGCCTTCGGTAAAACGTTCTACTGCTTCTAGTCCTCTTCTGGTATCTTTCGCTGGTAATCGTACCCAATCCTCCTAATCAGTGTTTGACTGACCGTTGGTATCTGCTGATTTACCACTGTAAACACCGTCTACGCATCCTTTTACCTTTCCTTTCTGACAAGACTTCTTTGGTTTTATTTTATTCTGCACCATGCCATTAAGACGTTAAGGCGCCCCAGCACTCGACATGTTTGGACTTAATTTTTTCGCAGATTATTACTGTATCATCAATGAATGTTTTCAAAGGGGGCATATAGCAACAACAACAACCTTGATTTGCCGGGCTTGCGCTTCCTTCTGCTGCTATCATAGCCATGACGAACAGAATTGGAGATATCATAAGGCCGATGACAAAAGCGATTTCTTAGCTGATCCGGTTTGTGGTGTAGCTTTTATTGGAGAACCTCATCCGGAAACCGTTGAAATAGTCTTCGGGACATGGTACATCCTTAGGACTGGCTGAATCATTTCATATGGTGCCGATCCATATGCATTTGTATGGACCAACCATACGACGTCTACGTTAAGCATCTGCGATTTAGTCGTTTGAATGGCTTCCCTGATCATCTTTGTATGCTCCAAGCAACCGGAAAAATCGTTCATGCCTCCTTTCTGGACCAATGTACCCATTTTCAGTGAGAACTCTTATTAAAAAGGATGTTACGTCTGAGAAGAATATCTTTCCTTTTACATTCAAAGTGGTTTTGTGCTCCACAGCGCTCTTCACGATGAGCTTATCCAATTGAAGGTCTATTTTCCTACCCAGAGTTTCCCATTGTTCTTCAACACCTGCTGGTGGAGAATTGATCTTCTGGCGTTTATCGTTAAAGGAGCTCCTCAGCGTGACTTTTCTCAGCTCTGGGGTTTTGAACATGGCTTTGCTTTTTCACCGCCTTAGCTGCTGCTGCTGATTTGTGGAAGCTTTCAACTATGCTCAGGATACATGTTGCGCGCTTCCAGTAGAAGACAAGATCTAGAAATATTGAATGTAAGTCACCTGTTGTGCGTAACGGTAGAACACCAGATCTAGAACTTTAGAATAAAGATCACCTTTTGCGCTCTACAGTATAACACCACATAAATGTATCTTGAAAATAAATTATCTTATGAAGTGTTGAGTCTAGAACGGTAAGTAGATTGGAGGTAAAAATGGTCGTTCATCAAGAAGATTCGAATAAATCTAATTACCTTTGTAGTGGCACTGGGTAGCATTGTGACAGCCGGAGAATTTTGTGAGAACAATTTTCCTTGCGCATCAATAATTTTTTATTATTAATTGTATCTATATGGGGTCCATCTTTCTGCTGTTTGCTTTTGTGCAATTAAATGCATTTGTTTGTGAAAGGTTTTAGATTTAGCCATTAGGGTTTGTTCTTTAAACAATTGCTTCTAATATAGTGATAATCAAATCGAGAGAACGACAATTTTTCTGAACATTTTATGCTGTGTCAGAAGTAATGTGTCGACTAATACTGATATGCTGTCTGACACTACAATCTAAGAGCCATATGTTAATTCGGAACATTCATAGATTTAACCTCTTTCACATTTTCACAGACAACGAACACTGACGGAGACCAATCTACAAAAATTATTGGTTATCAAAGAAAACTTTAATGCTTCTAATGTAGTGATAACCAAGTCAAGAGAATGACAATTGGTGTGTCACAAGGAATGTGTAGACTATTACTGATATGCTGTCTGATATAATCTAAGAGCCATACGTTAATTTGTGACATTTACAGATTTAACCTGTCTCACATTTTCACGGACAATAAAGAGAGCTGGCATTGACGGAAACCAAGCTAAAAAAGTTATTGGGTATCAGAGAAAGGTTTAAACTGGTAGAGATTAGATTGATTTAAGGATTCTAAAGTTTTTGTAAGAGATGTAGATGAGGACTCTCCAAAATATGGCAGCTTTTTGCGACAGAAGGTCCAGTGCAGATCTAACAGGACATGAAAAGTGACATGATCGTGTAGATCTTATAACAAGTCCATGACTTAAAATTAGAGTTAAAGTTAAAGTTAAGTGCCATAAAGGTGATGCTTTTTGTCAAATGTTTGTCGGGCATTAGTGTTTGTCGTTAGATTAAATAAATGTTTATGTTTTTTCTGGTAGTGATAGTGTAGCGGCTTGCGAGAGATTAGGATATTCCATCGATGCTAAGATCACCGTCTAAGATTCTGATTCTCTTTCATGATAAAAAAAATGAGACTTTTAATGCTTCCTACACTCTTTCAAAACTCACATTTCTTTTTTCCTAGTCAATTGGAGCTGTAAATATTTTAAAGAAAATTTATTCACTGAAATTTTGCATTGCTGCCACACAAAATATAGTGTGACAGCTATAATGGTCACGCCTGGGGAAACTTATCTCATACTTTGATAATCTTGCCATCTGTATTAAATTGATTTGTGTGTAGAGTAATGGTCATCTTCAATTTCTTTCTAATACAGATTTCAACTACACACATTTTTGTCGGATTCTATCCAGTTTTATAAAGGCTTGTGACAGTATTGACGAAGGCAAGAAAGCTGTATAATAAACAATAGACGAGAAATAAGTTTTTGTGTTTTTGGAATTTCCACTTACCAATAAAATCTATACATGCATTCCTAACTCTACATGTAAAAATAAACAACAGCTTTTTCACATCAAAATTTGGTTACAAAGACTACGTTAAATGTTTTTTAATTTAATAATTTTCATACTTTTACAGTAAGACTTCAAATAAACATTAGCCCAACATTTCTGAAACAATAAATAAAGATGTGCCTTCTACTATATTATGAACAAATGATTTAACTAAGCACACATTAATGTTCACGAATGATTCATTCATACTTCGGGTCTGACCACAAGTTTGTTTCATCAGGGTCTTAGTATCTGAGTAAAGAATAATTTTAAAACCGTGCTTTAGACACCATAAAAGAAAACGTTCTGATAATGATCGAAGTTTGAACACATAGGCTTGTCGTTTTTATTTAATTATTATTGATTTTCCTTATACCTCTTATATATATTTTCAAATGTATATTACTTATTGAAACCTATTTATGGTTGACAATTGTCTTTACAAACCAATGCACTTTAAAATTCTTTTCTTCGATAGTCTGCTTTTTAATCTTTCATTGTAACTCTACAAAGCAAACAGCACTCCGTTAACATTAACTTGAAAAAAAATGTATTTAGAATGCTTTTAGTTGGGAAGAATCTAGAACTTGGTATATATTTATTTTAGAGAGACATGAGGGAAAACTTTAGACATATCGATCCCTGTGGCGTCAGATAGAAATTCATATCCGCTTCACAAGAGTGAAAAGGCATCTGAAATGAAACACACAATAATGCTCCTTTTTGATTTAATATTCAAGCCTTTTTTATTATACATCCTCTAATGTACTAACAAAATACAAACGGGAGAGACATTGCAAAGGAGCATTTTTTCCCATATTTTAAAAGCAAAATCAATCATTTTTATTTCCGAGGTTTTATTTCAGTGTCTTTGATCGTCAGTAATGATCGAAGAACGGCTCTGTACTTGCTGTTATAGTTATAGTAAACTAAAATATTGAGGGACGCATTTGCCATGTAACAAGTCGAACTTGTTTTCATGACGATGTTACCAATCCAAAACAGGTCACCAGTTTCAGTAAATTCTTCAAGAGCTACTCGAGCCACTGAGTGCGTAATCGATGGTATTTGTGCCACAATGAATATAACACACACCAGGATGACAGACTGCACAACGTGAACATCCTTCGGTGACAACTTCTGCTTTGGCGCTCGTGGTTGATTGGATGATCCACTGGAACTGGAAACTGTGGTAGGAAGCGACCGAATTTTCGACGACTGGAATAGCTTAAAACTTAAAAGTGCCGCACAAACTATCATGACGATAAAAGATGTCCATGCTATAGAGTTTTTGTTGAGAACGTCATTGATTCTCATTTTCCTGACTTTCAATGCCTCATTGTCACTGACCACAGTGAGATATGAGTTGTTTGTCACTGGATCTTTTCTCCATCCTAATCTAGAAATGCTTAATACGGGTATGTGGAGAAGGACATCCACACAGAACAAGATACAAACCGCAATTACTGTCCTGCTCTTTGTAAATACTGATTTAAAATGTAGAGGTTTCACAACGCATGCACATCTGGTAACACCAAGAAATACAGAGATATAGGAGGAATAATCGTAGAAAGTCATAGCTGGCCAATAGCACATTAAATGGACTTGACGAGTCGCTAGGGTAAAGTTGTTCCACACTACCACTGTTGGGATGATTAGAATCAGAAACATAGCGTCAGAAATTGATAAAGTTAACAGCAGGGTGGTAACACTGTCTTTCACTCCAGCTTTGAGAAAAACAACCACATTTATCGTGTTAGAGATTAGCCCTACACAAATGAAGATAGGCCAAGTTGGCAGAATTATCGTTTCGAAAATAACGTGTTCGTTGTAATAAGGTAGGCTATAAATATAGGGTACCGAAGCATTTTTTGACATCTTTACATGGACTGTTTTTCAACGTTCTTCTTACTGTTCTGAATCAACTTGGTGATTCTCAGTCATGAATACTGTAAGGCAGTAGGTTTAGCACTTTAAAATTTACGTCACGTGTGTCAGTCCAACAAGGGAGTCACAAATGGTATAGTTCGATATTTATTTCTGTTTCTCACTCTAACATGATAATGTCTGTTTTAAACCCTTTTCGCTTATGTGATAGTGATTTGGCCAAAAATGAATTAAGTCTGGCCAAGTCTTGGATTGTTTCAAAGTCAACAGTGATTTTGGTGTGTAGCCAATCTTGACTCTCGAGTGGTTTTTGTTTATCTTTGTGGTTAGCTTCAACTGATATTGTATAAACAGTGAAGAACGAACCCAGTTCTTATTTTCTTGTCTTTTACCTTTTTGTTCAGTTCATTAGCAAGTGACAATTAACAACTTTTTGTTAAATCCGTCTTGTTACCTTTTTTTCTGTCATTAGAAGAAACTTCAATAATATTAAAGTAATTAAAAGCCGAAGGAAAAGATTTGATTCTCAATGGTTTTCATGCGAATTCAACTTACTGAATGTAATAAGATTATCAAAAAGATCGAGTCATTTCGCTGAAAGTATAATTATCTTCCTATGTGAAGAAATTTTGACAGAAACTGTGCTCTGAGTTTTGCTTCATGCTAATTAAATTGTTATCTACAAACCTAGATATTATGGGGTGATTATTCAAATAATGGCAGCATTAATAAGAACTTTTCCGAAACTCTTTTTTAATCTGCCAACTTTTGTTTTAAAACTCTTCTTCATCTCAACGTAATTACGTGACACATTTACATGCGGCAGCCTCGTTAATTTATTTAAACTAAACCGACTTACATTCCCGTAAGATGAAGAAGAAATTGATGTACATACGCAGTGCCATTTACACTTTATTTCTTTAGTCCCTCCTTATCAAACTGACACGATTTGCTACAAATGTGTTTTTGATGTTTCTTTCAATAGCGTTAGGCATTGACTAATTAGAAAGTAAAAAACTATTAGATCGATAATAGTCAGTCTGTCTTTGGTGTCTAAATGTCACCACAAAGTTTAATTGACATATTAAGCAGACAAAAGAGATCAGTCCCGATCTGATGACATAAGTAGGCGTGTTTTAATTAACATTGTATTAATATCACTAAAACAAAGGAATAGCAAGACGGCAGAAGTGTGGGTCGTCAGTCGAAACATTGAGCGCCACGCAAGAACACTAGAAGCACACTACGAAGAGTGCTAACAAAAAAATGTTTCACGAGAATGAAATTGGTACTAAAAGATAAAAAACACATCTCCCTTCACACTAGGAAAAGAGCACATAGTACTATATTGGACCCATTCTGATGTAAGTATGCGAGGCCTTGACGATTTCAAAACAGTTACAAACGAAACTGGAGGCAACGAATATGTGGTTCTCTACGATTTCGCCAATCTGAATTAAGATCGTTATTTAACTTTTTTTAACAAAGTAATATTGGCAGAGTCCAGACATCCCCGCCTTTTTCCTCGGGTCTAATCGCTCGTTTAGAGGCTACTGTGGTATGTGTTTTACTTAGTGTAGTTTCCCTTGGTTCTTGATTCGTATTTTCTCAACTCACTTCTGTCGTTCCATGTACATAAGAGAAAGATGAATACAAACTTGTTGCAGCGTATCTAAAATATTTTGTAATTGGGGCGAAATCTTATGTTTTTAATTGACGTGAACATTATCTACCTTTGTCAACGATATGGAGTACAAAGAAATAAGGATAATTCTTGAAAACAACTTACACTCCAGTTACCTCGGAGTTATACGCAAAGAGATAAAATATCTCTGAGGAAGAGAGAAAAAGAAAATCTGTATATTTTGATAATATTTTCTTGATTGTGAGCTTCTGGTGGTATGCATTCTTGATACTTAGAGTTATTGATTTCTTCTTTCCTTTTCATATTTTTCGATAAGAGATCTCCCTCTACCCTTATACTGTTTCTCATGTACTTGGAGGTACATTTTTTCCGCGGATAAATCTAAATCTTTTCTTTACGTATCGCAACAAAAAAGTTCGTAGACTGCTGATAAAAACATAGTTCTGTAGTCAATGATTTTCTCTTGCCAGTACATAAATTGGCTCCTTATACAGTCTAAGGTGCCGAGCACTAAGCATTTGAGTCATCCGAATATACACGACACTGCTATTTTGAACAAAATCAAACTTTGTGAGGGAAACGAAGCTGTCCAAACTGATGGATGGAGCCATGATTAGGTTGTTATCCTTTTTTGTACTAAATTTCACTATGGAGGTGTAAGCCTAACCTTTTATATAAAGAAGTAAAATAACTATGTTGAAATGGAAAACCGGTATATAAGAAACTTCAACAAGTTACAGATGATGCATAATACTCAAGAGCAGTTAGGCAATCCCAGTACAAAATGCTATGTGTATAAAATAAAGCATCCATATTATGCTTCCGAAAAAGGTTTTACAGTTTATTTTTAACATAATTATGTCCATAGTTTATATAAATTCTTCATCAGTTGAAAAAACATCAATAAGTAGCCATAAATATGCTTCCTGCTAGCAGTGTTCATATAAGCACATTACATCACATGGTCTTGATTTTTAGGTGATCGTTCCAACTGGTGCTTAGAAATTTTCCATTTAAAAAAAAGACTTAAAATGAATTAATTTAAAGTTACTCACTCTGTTTAAAACATAATCAACATGATCATATAAAATGAGCTCGTATGTTATAAAAGCTGTTTTTATGGTTTAAAACTTGTGAAATATAAAGCTCTCTCAATTTCTAGCTTTTGATTGATAAATCTGAAGTTTTACAAATTATTACTTATTTATATTTTGCATTTGATGATAAGAGTGACGCAAACAATTTGTGATTCTAAAGAGTCAGAAAATTTATCCTTATCAAATTCTGAATCAATGATATAGCTGCAATTTACGAAATTCTCTAATCCTCTCTCATAATTGCATATTACTACACGCCAAAAGACAAGATACTAGTTCTTGTAATGAAGAAGTATCGAAGATCTATATGTTTTCAAGACATATAAATAGTGAGATAATTTTTTCAAAAGCCCAAACAATTTCAGAACCTTTTAAACGCTCATTTCTATGTGAGCACAAATTAACAAGAATGCCTGTAACAGTTCCGCATCTCGTATCTTCTTGCAGGAATCTATAGCTTTTAAATAGCTTGGAGAAGGACATAATTGGCTGCTATCTCAGGTTAAAAGTGATAATTTTTCCGTTCTGAAGAAAATTTATTAACTTTCCTAAAAAGCTGATTTGCTCATCCTTGCATTTAAACTTTGTAAGTGCATACCTTTGAAATCGTGATGTTTGCAATGATTTGGTTGTAGGAAACAGTGCCTCCTCGTGACCCCTAGGCCCCTGATAGCAGGCCACATACTGCCTCTGTGAAAATTCCGCAATTTATACACAGTGAAGGAAGTAGATTTAGGAGCAATGTCTTCGTTTAGATATAATTGTCTCCTGCGCCGGTTCAGCAGTACATGTTTTTGAAATGGCATGAATCCCATTCTCTTTTGATCAATATTATTATTTTTCTATTTCTATTTCCACCATCTCATTCTTTTAGCCACAGTGTTTTTATGCTGTCTTTATTTTTTGAAACTCTTCTTATATAAGCCTTGTCTGGAAATGAGCACGTAAGGTCAAACGAGATTCTAAGATAACGCAGCAATAAGAAAGAATGCTGATAAGATCTTTCAGATTTATCCTAAAGCGTCCTTACAATAAATCAATCTTGGAGTTTGTTGTTGAGTTGTAAGAGCTTTTTTTATTTTCAACCTTCTAGTCCAAAATCAAAAACAAGCATGAGAGATTTCTTTTACTTTCGCTTTCTCTTTTTGTCCACATCATAACAAAACGAACTAATTTACAAAACATGGAAAATAATAAAATAAAAACAGTCTCAGTATGGAGGATATGAAACATGATAAGATTGTAAGAGTTTTAAAGTGATATCGCTACAGGGCTCCCCCCAGAATGTTGCATATTTGAAAATACTAACTTACGTATTATAGAACATAAAATGAGGTTACAACATGGAATATTCTTTTAAAGCAAAAGGAAAAAAAAATACATGAAGGTGGAATGTGAAAATAAAAATTAAAACGATCTAGCGCTTAGAATAGTTCTGTATCGAATGGGTCTCTTTATGATTCTGCCTGATCTTGTATTTGACTGACTGTCTGAGACTGCTTCACTTCTAGAATTGTCATCTACTCGTGGGGCCTGATCGTGAGGATGCACGGCCGGGGGAGGAAACTTAGGGTCAGCAGAATAGGCAGGTCTGAGTCTATCTATTGACACTAGTGTGGACTTATTATTTCGTAAAATGTCAAAATGTTTATCTGAGCGATATAAAACCTTGAAAGGTCCGTCATAGGGTCGGACCAAAGGACCACGATGTGCATCATGGCGCACGTAAACCTGTTCCGCGGACATGAGATCTCGTGGTAGGTATTTTTTCGTTGTACCATGATGAACCGGAGAAAGCGGCGATAACTTGCGAAAGTTTTCTTGTAGATCACGAACAAAAGTGCTGCCTGGTGAAATTCTTTCGGCCGAATTTGATGGGAAGAAATCACCGGGGATTCTCAAATTGGTGCCATATGTTAGGAGAGCGGGTGCAGCGTCAAGGTCTTCTTTCCACGTGGAACGAATACCCAGGAGAACAATAGGCAGTTCATCCATCCAGCCAGGTCCAAGGAGCCGGGCTTTGAGCGCAGCTTTAAGGCTGCGGTGAAAACGCTCGACCATGCCGTTGCTCTGCGGGTGGTAAGCCGTGGTATGTTTGTTACTACAGCCAAGGACGTTATGCAATTCACGCCATAAACCACTTGTGAATTGTGGGCCTTGATCCGATGTGATAGAATCTGGTACACCAAAACGTGCTATCCAGGTCCTAAGTAAGGCTGTGGCACATGTTGTTGCCTCAGCGTTTTGGATTGGCACTGCTTCGGGCCATCTGGTGAACCTGTCGATGATGGTGAACAGATATGTGCAGCCTTCTGAGGGGGAAAAGGTCCTACAAGGTCTACATGAATATCCCCAAATCGACGATCTGGAGGGTCGAATGAGTTGAGGGGAGTTTTGTTGTGTCTGCCAATTTTGCTTGCTTGACAGGAATGACATGCGCGTACCATATTTTTAACTTCACGTTTAAGTCTAGGCCAGACATAGCGGGCTGAGATAGCTCGTGTGGTGGGTTTGTGGCTAGGATGGGAAAGATTATGGATGGCTTCGAAAATTGTCTTTGTCCAGAGCGGTGGGACGATGGGACATGGGCGAGAGGTGGAAACGTCGCGTAGTAAAATGCAGCCATCTAGGTTGATTTCTTTTAGTTTCAGAGCACCTGGTTGTTTACGCAATTCTGCCACTTTAGGATCTCTAAGTTGCTCTTCGGCCATTCGAGCGAGGTCTATGGGGGGAATGGGCGATGCTGATGCCACCATAGGTTTAGAAATGTCAAAATTATGATATCAGGTTGATGAATCTAGATCTAGGTCTAGATCTAGATCTGGTATGGTGCTGTCTAGGGAGTGTAGACTGTAGTGTTAAGCCTGGTTTGGTGGCTGTGGTTTAGTCGGTTTACTCGCTCTAGTAAACTGTATTTCAGATCTAGATTCGTATTCTGAAAAATCTATTGCCTGTGACGTATTTACTTAACGTCGGGGTCACCAATAAAGCGTCCTTACAATAAATCAATCTTGGAGTTTGTTGTTGAGTTGTAAGAGCTTTTTTTTATTTTCAACCTTCTAGTCCAAAATCAAAAACAAGCATGAGAGATTTTTTTTACTTTCGCTTTCTCTTTTTGTCAACATCATAACAGAAAAACTAATTTACAAAACATGGAAAATAATAAAATAAAAACTAGTCTCAGTATGGAGGATATGGAACATGATAAGATTGTAAGAGTTTTAAAGTGATATCGCTACAATCCTATATTGATAGTTTACCTCAAATTTCGGATTCAAATTTTTTACAGGTTTTCCTGAGGAGTTGGTGATGTACTTCAGGACAACTTGAAGATTAAGTCTTTCGGTCATTCTTTTAGACTTGCACTACCATATGCTGAAATTCTGAGTTCATGGCTGTGTATAATCATGTTGCTCGTATGATACGTGGCAAAGAATTCGATATATGACAACACACTAGGAGCCTGGTGCAGTGTAAGTTTGTGAAAAACTGGACTTAATATTTTATAACTATTACGATTACAACGTCTTGTATTTCATTTTTCTTGCTATCCGCGTGTAACTATCATACGAAGCATACATAAAAACTGAAGACTTTGCAGCTTTGCTAATTCTGCTCTACTTTGTTAATTTTGTGTCAAATGCTGTTTCCGGAGACGGCATGAGGAAATAAGTTTTTTAGGATCAACGTTTTTCACTTACGTCCTACAGTAACGATGGGAAGAAGCATGATGGTGACTAAACCATACGTTGTTGAGCTTTTTTTTATGTTTCCTACTTGACAAGAATATACTGAGTGTGTCGAGAAGGTATCTAAATCACGTGCGTTGCAGAAAATTATGTATATATATATATATATATATATATATATATATGCATTAATTCCTAGGTAGAGAATCAAGGACATTTTGCTTAAATTATACAGTATGATCTTATAACTGTCAGCGTTTCGAAAGATGAAAAGAACGCATATAAATCTTGTAAATAATATTTATGAAAATCAATACTTTGTAGGTCAGTACAAAAATCTATTATACCACCAACGTTTCCAGATCACAGTGTCCATAGTATATAAATATATATATATATATTACTTTTCACTGTAATTTTAATGATTGGTGCATTGCTAGAATCATTGAAACAATCGAGTATGAAATAAGAAAAGTACTTGACGTCTCGAAATTTTGTTTCTTTGCGTTGAATTCTTTGTCGTCGTTAACGATGTATAAAATCTCTAATTATCGGATTAAACTAGCGTTTTCTTTAACTTCTTTTAAAAAGCTATATTAAAAATTTTCACTATAATTATCTCTCTACCTCAATACTCTCTCTCCCTCCTCCCTCTACCTGTCTTACTCTCTCTATCTCTCTAGTTATCTATTTCCTTCCCTCCTCTTTATATCTTACTCTCTTTCTCTCTCTCTATCTCTCTAATTATCTTTTTTCTTCCCCTCCTCTTTATATCTTACTCTGTTTCTCACTCTCTCTCTCTCTCTCTCTCTCTCTCTCTCTCTCTCTCTCTCTCTCTCTCTCTCTCCCTCTCTTTCTCTCTCTCTCTCTGTCTCTCTCCTCCTTTTCCCTATTTAACTCTCTATCTTTCTTTTTCCGTCCATCCGTCTTCCTGTCTCAACTTGAGTATATTGTAGAAATGTGTTAACCGCACGACCGAAAAGAGATACTAGGATTTGGGTCCTTGACGTTTCCACTTGATCAACAATATGTATGTAACTATGCATTCTTAACTTTAAAGTGAAAAAAACATGATGATCATGCTACAAATTTCATTAATTTAGAATTCTTTACAGGAATGATGGTGATTAAAGAATCTATAATTGTTCTTAAATATAATGTTTTTAGACTTTTAAGGTAGCCTATTAAAAAATAAGTAATGAGATTACTAATCCAATATTTTATGAATATACCGCAATTTAAGTTTGCACTCTCTGCCGTTCAAATATGATTTATTCTGAATCTCTCTCTCTCTCTCTCTCTCTCTCTCTCTCTCTCTCTCTCTCTCTCTCTCTCTCTCTCTCTCTCTCTCTCTCTCTGTAAGTGTGTATGGGCACAGGGGAGTCTCTCCTGAGCTATGTATCTGAGTACAGAATAATTTAAAACGTTACATAGGCCTTACAGGTCTTGCCTTAGATATGAAACGGTAAACCGTTCAAATAAAAGTTCATTTGTTTTGTTTGTTTGTTTTTTTAATTGTTCATTTCTTGTTTGTTTGTTTTTTTACTTATTTAACATGTCAGTTGTCAAAATCATTAACCACTGTTTGGTCAGATATATATTAACGTCTGTTTTATAACATTCAAAGGCAAGATAATGCGCAAAACATTAGCTTTTTTGAAAAAATATTCGGTATTTACTTCATTAATTGCTTGTAATACATCCTCTAAAGAAGCAAAATATAAGACCCAGAGAGAAAAACGAAAAGGAGTTTTTTTTTTCTTTGCCTTCCATAATTTAAAAGAGCCATGTCTCATGACTCTTTTTCAGATTTCGTTTGGGTGTCTTTGGTATTCAATATTGCACGAAGAACAGCTCTGTACTTGCTGTTATAGTTATAGTAAACGAATATATTGAGGGACGCATTTGCCATGTAACACGTAAAACTTGTTTTCATCAGTATGAAACTAAACCAAAATAGGTAACCAGTTTCAGTAAATTCTTCACTAGCTA
The DNA here is from genome assembly GCA_033675545.1 of Elysia crispata. Taxonomy (NCBI): domain Eukaryota; kingdom Metazoa; phylum Mollusca; class Gastropoda; family Plakobranchidae; genus Elysia; species Elysia crispata. The sequence continues at coordinate 274,382 of JAWDGP010005477.1, read as the reverse complement.
CCCGACCTAGGGAGTGACAAATAGATGGTATCTGGGCCACAATGAATATAACACACACCAGGACAACAGACTGCACAACTCGAACATCCTTCGGTGACAACTTCTGCTTTGGGGCTCGTATTTGATTGGATGATTCACCGGAACCCGAAGCTGTGCTGGGAAGTGAACGAACTTTTGATGACTCGAAGAGCTTGAAACTTAAAAGCGCCGCACAAGCTGTCATGACTATAAACGATGTCCACGCAAGAAAGTTTTTGTTGAGAACGTCATTGATTCTCATTTTCCTGACTTTCAATGCCTCATTATCACTGACCACAGTGAGATATGAGTTGTTTGTTCCTGGATCTTCTCTCCATCCTAATCTAGAAATGCTTAATACGGGTATGTGGAGAAGAACATCGACACAGAACAAGATACAAACCGCAATAACAGTCCTGCTCTTTGTAAACACAGATTTAAAATGTAGAGGTTTCACAACGCATGCACATCTGGTAACACCAAGAAATACAGAGATATAGGAGGAATAATCGTAGAAAGTCATAGCTGGCCAATAGCACATTAAATGGACTTGCATAGTCGTTGGGGTCAAGTAGTTATACACTACCACCGATGGTATTAGGAGAATCAGAAAAAAAGCATCAGAGATGGACAAGGTTATCAGTAGGGTGGTAACACTGTCTTTCACTCCATATTTGAGGAAAACAACCACATTTATCGTGTTAGAGATTAACCCTACACAAACCAAGATAGGCCAAGTTGGCTGTATTATCTTTGCGAAAATGAAGTGATCGCGGTAATAAGGCAAACTGTAAACATATGGTATCAAAGTATTATTTGACATTTTCTTGATTCCACAATTTTTCCTGTATTCTCAGTTACTTAATGAATTCTCTGTCAGAATCATTAAGGCTGAAGAAATCAAATTGTAACTTTCAAATTTCACTTTGTGTGGGTTTATTATACAAAAAAGTGACAAATTGCCTTGTTTGACTTATGTTTCTGTACTGGACTCTAATGTTAAAGATGACTGTCCGGGTGTTTATTTGAGAGCTTTGACCAAAAAAGATTTTATTCTCAGTAGTTCTTTGTTTCAAAAGTTACCAGTAGCTTGGATGTGTTGTCAATCTTATTATATCTAAAATCCCTTGTCTTTGTTTTTGGTTGTAGGTGACAGTGTAAATATATAACCAGTTAACAACAAACCCAGTTTCTTACTTCTTTGCTCATACTGAGCACGTTAAAAGTGACAAATTTTTTTAATAGGAAAAATTCTATCATAAAAAAGTAGGCAATTATACTTTGTTCTTGTTATATCCAAAGAAAATTATTTGATTCCCAGTGAATTAAGGCTGACTCTCATTTTCTTGGTGTAATTATGTTGTTTCAAAGACGAGTCTTTTCGATAGAAATATAATAATTTTCCTGCTATCTGAACAAAGCTATATATCATAAGATCATTATTTAGGTAATGGTAGTTTTTAAAAGAATTTTTCCAAAACTCTGCAAACTATCAACCTTTCTTCTTTATCTTAACGTGTTTGTCATTATTTACATGTGACAACATCCTACATTTGTACTAAGGCGACTCACATTCTAACCGGATGACCTAATATTGATGTGCATAAAATACCTATTACCTATTACCATTAACAGTATTTTTTCCGATCATAGTGTAGAGTTGTTATGCCTTCTAAGATTTTGCTATTGATTTTTCCTTGAAAAAGCTATAAGTCATACGTTTAGAGAAATGGCTAATGAGAATAGAGTAGTAGTTTACAGGTAAGTAAACAGTCTGTAGTTTCTAAATGTCACGAGAAAGTCTAACAAAATTATGAAGCAGAAAAAGAGCATATGTGCCAATCTGATCAGACGGCCTAGCAGGTTTAACGTCATTAAACTAATTTTCCAAATTATTACAATTATCGGCATAGTCAAGTCCTCACCGCCTTCATCTCAACTTCAATTATTTGTTTTGATGTTTTCTCATTCTTTTACTGAGTGTAGCTTTCAATACCTTTGGTTTTGTGCGGCCGATCACTTCTGTCGAGCCATGATTTACATTAACGCATGACGAACAATAAATTGGTTGTAGCACTTATGAAATGGTTTGTGTTCTTTTAATTCACAACTGTTTTGCTATGAGTTTTATAGAATTAAGATAAAAGACAAAAAAACGTATTGTACCAGTTTCCATCAGTAAAGAGTTTAGGGACAAATCTTACGGATCTAAATAAATATAAAACATTGTGTATTACTATATATTATTAGCGGAAACGGTGCACTGAAAAAAAAATAAGGAAAACTCTTAATAAGAACTTGCTGTCTCGTTACTGTGAAGTTTTATGTGAACAGAGAAAATCCTCTCCAAATAGCGATACAGAGAACCAAAGAATTTTGCTAATTTTCATTAATTTTCTTTAACGCTGAGCTTTAATGGCATACTTTTTTGCTACTTACTTTTGACCATTTCTTCTCCTCTTCTTATACTTTCATTAAGAGACTCCGTTATGTTTCCCACGAATTTCTAGCGTTTCTGTTTTCCTCGCGGATAAATCAAAATTTCATATCTTCGAATCGAAACCAAATAATTTGTCAAATGCTGATCAGAAAGCAGTGCTGTTCTATCTTGTATCAGAAATGAAACAAACTATCTTGAATAACTTTCTCATGAATTATTTATTTCTTTTAAGACACTCTGAGAGGCTGAACATTTTAGCATTTAAGTCAACCGGATCACCTCCCCTCTGTTCATGAGTTGCTCATTTTCTTTACAAGTGCAATCAAAGGAAGAAAAACGAAATTGGCCAACAAGAGGGTAAAAGCTATGACAAGGTTGTAATCCTTTTTTTTTTTTTTTGTTCTAAATGGTACAATCGGAATACAAGTAAAATATTTAAAGATATGAGTCAAGTAATAATATCTATATTGAAAGCATGAAATTAAAAAAAAATCTAAGCTTAACGTCTTGTTTATTAAACTCTCTCATGTGTTGTGTAAATTTATACTTTTATGATGTTCTCCCAAAAAATGTAGAGTAAACATTTTATTGTTTTTTACAGTTAAAGGTGTGCATATCTTCATTTTTTTTATAATGTCATTATTGTTAAGGGTGTATATTTACTGAAAAATAATTTATATAAAACTTTGAGCTCAGACTAAACAGCATCACTTTAAAAATTGTAAAAATTATTCAAATGAGCTAAGTTATTCTCTGTGGACCCGACATATTTGACATTTATGTTTTTTTTCTCATTCGATGTCGAGTCACATCCGACATACTTTTCCTTATTAATAAGAACTAAAAGGTAAGAGCTTGCCAAAGTTCGAAAGAATAACTTTACTGACTCAACCAACCAATGCATACGATTTAAAGCTACCTCTTAAAGTGTACAAAGTTTAAATTGTAAGCTAAGTTTCTTCAATACATAGAGTACATATTATTTCTAAATAAACAAAAATAATCGTCTTTGTGGAAAATGGTTGCCGTATATAAAGTAAAGCAAATATATTTATAGCCATATTGAGAAAACACACAAACGGTTTTCATGCGCATTACGCAGTTTATATTACGCAAAAACGTCTGGCCGCGAAATTTATTTGGTTTCTGATCCAGACCTTCTTTATGCGACTAGTCTCTTAGGACACAGCAGTGATATGTAATTCTTTTTAACGCCAGAAAACATATAACTACCGGGACAATTAGTCTCCTGTTAAGCCTTACAATAGTGCTGGTCACAGAAATAAAATCTCGAACTTATGTTGGTCGAACGGGCTTTTACTGAACAATCTGACATCATAACTGACTGGATAGATACTGTTGGCAGGGAGTAAAAAAAAAATCCATACCTATTTGGCTTTTCAGGCTGTTTAGAACCAGTTGTGACACTACACAACCTCTTTCTGTATTAGTTACATTCAGAAAAAAAGGGGTTATTATCCACTCTGAATAGGAAACCGAATTGCTTCATCTTGATGGATCTAACTATTCATGATATTGCCTTTATAGAATAAAAGTATTTTGTCACTGTTGTTTATTTTCATAAAATCGTAACGTGCATATTTCTGTTTCATTAATATCTATTGCCTAATTAGAGAAAATGATATCATTTTGTTTTTCATAATATCATTTTAGACTTTTCAATCATGTCTAAAAACGATTGCATTTAATAACAAAACTATTTCACTAAAATTAAAAGTATGGAGGGCAAAAGCAACTATATCATCATTTAGATTTAAAGGATCAAAATATGAGAGTAATGATTTATTTCTCGTCTAATTTTATTCAAATCCTTTTCTTAACTAATGAATATTTCTGTAATTTAAAAATAAATCTAAATAGCAGAAGTTGTAGTACTAAAAATATTAGAAGCAGTATTAACAGTGTAGTAGTAGTAGTAGTAGTAGTAGTAGTAGTAGTAGTAGTAGTAGTAGTAGTAGTAGTAGTAGTAGTAGTAGTAGTAGTCATAAACAACAGCAGCAGAAGCAGTAGCAGCAGTAAAAGGAGAAGAAGAAGAATATGAATAGTAGTCGTAGTAGTACCTATAGAAGTAGTAGTAGCACTAGTAGTAGTAGTAGTAGTAGTAGTAGTAGTAGTAGTAGTAATAGTGGTAGTAGTAGTAGTAGACGTAATAGTAGCAGTAATAGAAGTAGTAATAGTAGTAGTAGTAGTAGTAGTAGTAGTAGTAGTAGTAGTAGTAGTAGTAGTAGTAGTAGTAGTAGTAGTAGTAGTAGTAGTCATAAACAACAGCAGCAGGAGCAGTAGCAGCAGTAAAAGGAGAAGAAGAAGAATATGAATAGTAGTCGTAGTAGTACCTATAGCAGTAGTAGTAGTAGTAGTAGTAGTAGTAGTAGTAGTAGTAGTAGTAGTAGTAGTAGTAGTAGCAGCAGTAATAGAAGTAGTAATAGTAGTAATAGTAGTAGTAGTAGTAGTAGTAGTAGTAGTATTAGTAGTAGTAGTAGTAGTAGTAGTAGTAGTAGTAGTAGCAGCAGCAGTAATAGAAGTAGTAATAGTAGTAGTAGTAGAAGAAGTAGCAGCAGTAGTAGTAGTAGTAGTAGTAGTAGTAGTAGTAGTAGTCGTAGTAGTCGTAGTAGTCGTAGTAGTCGTAGTAGTAGTAGGAGTAGTAGTAGTAGTAGTAGTAGTAGTAGTAGTAGTAGTAGTAGTAGTAGTAGTAGTAGTAGTAGTAGTAGTAGTAAACAACAGCAGCATAAGAAGTAGCAGCAGTAAAACGAGAAGAAGAAAAAGAATATAGATAGTCGTCGTAGTGGTTGTAGTGGTAATAGTAGTAGTAGTAGTAGTAGTAGTAGTAGTTGTTGTTGTTGTTGTTGCTGTGGTAGTGGTGGTGTTTATAACAAAATAACTACATGGTAACACTATAGTAATATAATACATATATATATATATATATATATATATATATATATATATATCAGGCAGTTTATTATTCTATTCACAATGCTAGAAGGGCAAAGTTTATTTTAATTCATTGATACGTTTAAACATACTTCTAGTCATCGTCACCAGTTTAAAGCATCACTAAATTTTATGATTCATTTGCCACTAACTTAATAAGCGTTCCATTTTTAGTAAAAATTTTGTATTCTAATCAATTAAAAAAGGAAATAAAGGTACCAATGATGTTTTATTTATTTTTTTTTAAAATGGTGCATACAATTAGTTCTGAAATGTACGGTAATATTGGGAAACAGTCGGTTGGGCATTCGACAGTAAATAAACAGATCCCCATTTAATGTTCACGTGAACTAATATTTGATGCCTTCATTTAAATCCCGTCCATCAAACACAATCCTTGGTTAATTTGAAAAACGTCGTCTCATTGGCTTTTTAGGTAGCAACATCTGTGCAATTATTCTTAAGCGGCTAAAAAGGGAAAATGTATTCATTTTTCGTTTAATTTTCTCTAAATTAAAGTGATAAATTGTGAACATACCCAATATAAATGGAATAAAGTAATTCGGGGGGCGGGGGGTTGGTTATTTTTCTTTATTTCATCAGTATTACGACAAGACGTGTGTGTGTGTGTTCCGTTGAATATTCCGTATGAAATTTCGATACATGTGGAAGAACTAATGACAACAATTTGAAGAGAATCAAATAGCAGCAACACAAAAAGTATTTGTAAAAAGTTTTTTTTTTTGCGCAAAATATTTTACAAAACTGTAATATTTGTAGCGTTTTTTCTGTATCATAAAATTGACAATAGTACAATTGCTTATTTACTCAGCTCTTCTTTGAAATGAAAACAATGCAAAATTTTGGCTTTTCTAATAGAAGCATTTGCCATGCTGCAGTTGTAAAGGGCGGTGTTGGCGATGGGTAAGTGTCCGCCGCGACGGGCGTACCTCCAAAACGCGGAGTGTGCTCTAATGAACCTCCAAAACGCGGACTTTTCTGTCTGCCAAAACGCGCACATACAAGGCATGCCAAAGCGCGGACTATCGAAAGACCAAAGGGGTTGAAGCCATCAAGCAGAAGGAAGCGTGTGTGAGAGACTTCAAGATGGGAACAATAACAATGGAACAATTTATTCATGTTATTGGAAAAAAGATGCTTCCCACTGTGCTGTAAATTTTTATCTGCAGCTTTTATGGACTATGATTTTTACTGTACAAGCAAAAAAGATTAAAACTCGAAACATTTTTAATGCTGTAAATTTTTATCTGCAGCTTTTATGGACTATGATTTTTACTGTACAAACAAAAAAGATTAAAACTCGAAACATTTTTAATGCTGTAAATTTTTATCTGCAGCTTTTATGGACTATGATTTTTACTGTACAAGCAAAAAAGATTAAAACTCGAAACATTTTTAATGCTGTAAATTTTTATCTGCAGCTTTTATGGACTATGATTTTTACTGTACAA
>JAWDGP010005477.1:160000-265000 GCA_033675545.1 Elysia crispata | reverse complement strand
ACGATCGATATCTATTAATCTGTGATTCGAATCCCACAAGGGCACGTATTTTTGGGTAATTTTTTACTCAAAGTCTTAACCTTATTTCTGCTGAGTATTACTTAAAACTGTGTATCTTATAATTAAACCAGTGAGTTGTTTCCCTTAGATATAGTAACAGAAGTAGAAGTTTAACATGTACCTGGGATAGTGTTGTCTAAGATAAGGGCCATAAATCCACCGACGATTATGCTCGTACCACCGACAACGACAATAACGTTGTCTAATTCAGAATTACCTAATAAATAAGGACAGATTACAATACAGTCAAGGAACTTAAAATATTCTTGTTAAATACACAAAAATCCATACAAATATAAATTTTTATAAATTTTAATTCAATATTAAGCAGACTTCAGGAAGAAATGGTCTTAGTTTTGCCGCTAAATAACACCTACAGGAATAAGTTTGGCTGACTTTGCTTACTTTTTAAAACTTTATTGTTTTGTGACTTTGGATTGTTCATGTCCTTCTGTAATTTGCATAAAGCAAAATTTATTGGTTGCCCTACGGATTATTTTATCTTTCTTTGGCCTAAAGGTTACCTGCATATCACACTGTAAAAAGATCTATAGAGTGGCTAATATTTTGCTCTACAACTTAATCATCGGTGCGATTTGTAATATTTCACTGAAAACATGACGTTAGGGACAGCTTCTTATGATAACGCTGTAGTTTGGTTTAATGAATTTCTTGACTATAAGAATTGACCATAACTTTACTAACATATGTTTTTTTTTTCGTGTTATGTTGAAAAATGGACTTACACAAACGCTTGTATCTCCGGTCGTTTGGACAACATTATACGTCACTTGAATTCAAGCGAACAGAAAACGCATTAGTTGCATTGAAGTTAAGCAAATAGGGGTAAAGTTTGTTTTTTTTTATTTTTAGGTTTGTAAGTGCTTCATCTTTTGTATTTTATCACTTCGTCTTTTTTGCTTCATTATGTGGGCATTTATCACTTCGTCTTTTTTGCTTGATTATATCGGCATCTTTTTTTTCTGATTTCGGATTCCATCCACTCTGCTTAGTGGAGATTCTTCAGGCTCTTTTGACTCAGGGCCAGACTCAAATTCTGCCATAATGGGTAGAATTTATGCTGCTTCATTTTCTTGCGGGTAAAACAAAAATTCTCGATCTATGCCTGAATTCCCTATTGTTTCTGGTTCATACTGACCGGTGTGGATTGAGCCGCGGTTTTCCCTCACCCACTGAGGTAGGCCCAGGCCAAAGAGTAGGGAGAGCCCAATAACAAACAGATTTCGTGCAGAGTTCATGTTGACGTGCTGCAGGTTTGCCACTCCGACAGCTCCTATCATGCCTGGGAGACATCAGAAACACGAAAGAGACACAAAGTGTCGAGTTGCATAGTTAAAACTCGTGTTTTTTTAGCTCTGTCTAACAATCAGAAGACGTTCTAGGTTTTTTTAGTTTGGTTTATGTAGACTATCTTTGTTTATTCTTTTTTAAATGTACCGTATCGTCCATTTTTTCTGAGTTGAATTCGTGCTAAACTTAGCAGTGCCATTAGTGTCAGTGCTTTTAAAGTGTCAGGTTGCTGGGTACGGAGCCATTACTGTATGTACCAACGAGGATCAAATGTTGATTAATGTTCTTTTCTTTATTTCAATTCGACTTTAACTAATTGTGGAGAACGGTCATTATTCTTTGTTTTCGGTTTGTATCAGTCTCTATCTCAAATTGAAGGTAACTGAGCTATTTAGTGTTGATTTAGAAATTAAGAAGGGCTAGCATTTTGTCCTAAGGAATTTCAAAGTTATGTGGGGTAGCATAACCGTGCTGGCACATAAAGACTACCTTTGTCTATAGACTGCCGGTCCGCGCGAGATGACTAAAGGCGGGTCAGAGGTCATCTAAAGCACAAGGCTAAGATCACTCGTTCTCTCCCTCCCTCCCTCTCTCTCTCTCTCTCTCTCTCTCTCTCTCTCTCTCTCTCTCTCTCTCTCTCTCTCTCTCTCTCTCTATTTTCCTTGATAGATCTGTACCTTTTCACAATTTAGGATACGTAAATGTTATAAAGCACTTGATTGCCAAGTTTTTAATGTTACGAACCAGTACACGGGACCCATCTTCATTTATTTTTTGTTTGTTTTACTATTGCAGGCCATTTTCTTTGAAAGTGTTTACATCCAGCTCTAAACGTTGTTGCTTGAAACATTTTTCTACATTTCCTCTAATCTCTACGAGTCCAACGGTCAGGTGTACGGCAGTTATGAACACTTTATGAAGTATGAAAAACAATTTGTTGATGACTGTTCATAATCTGCCTCATATTATAACTTGATACAGATTTATATGGATTATTGGTGCATAAATAAGGCTGGTTTCACGTTATAGTGGAAAATGAGGAGCAAAAAGTCCTCATAATAAATGAGTAAAAGTATCCCGCAGCAACAGTAGGCGAAATATTTGCAGTAATTATTGTAAAACAGTAGTAGTAGTAGTAGTAGTAGTAGTAGTAGTAGTAGTAGTAGTAGTAGTAGTAGTAGTAGTAGTAGTAGTAGTAGTAGTAGTAGTAGTAGTAGTAGTAGTAGTAGTAGCTGTAGATGAAGAAGAACAATAACAACAAGAACAGCAACAGCAACAACAATACCAAGAACAAGAAGAATAACAACAACGACGAGAACAAGAACAAGAAAAAAAAGAAGAAGAAGAAGAAGAAGAAGAAGAAGAAGAAGAAGAAGAAGAAGAAGAAGAAGAAGAAGGAGGAGGAGGAGGAGAAGAAGAAGAAGAAGAAGAAGAAGAAGAAGAAGAAGAAGAAGAAGAAGAAGAAGAAGAAGAAGAAGAAGAAGAAGAAGAAGAAGAAGAAGAAGAAGAAGAAGAAGAAGAAGAAGAAGAAGAAGAAGAAGAAGAAGAAGAAGAAGAAGAAGAAGAAGAAGAAGAAGAAGAAGAAGAAGAAGAAGAAGAAGAAGAAGAAGAAGAAGAAGAAGAAGAAGAAGAAGAAGAAGAAGAAGAAGAAGAAGAAGAAGAAGAAGTTGCTTTGGCAGTTAAAGATATCTATAGTGCTGAAGTAGAAAAAATTGAGAAATGATTACACACTGTAAAGGAAAATAACCTCTTATTTTAGCAGCAGACCCAGTGTAGATCTAGCATGAAGTGAGAAGTGGCAGATCGTATTCATTTTATACCCATGAAAGTTTGCTTGTTAAACAAATTTTTCTTGATGGTTTGAGAACCTTATAATTAAAGTTAATTGATTCGAATGCCATCACTATTTACAAGATTTAATCTAATTCTTTTTGAAGAGAATTCAAATGGGAAAGAGTCAAAAGTTTTAATATTCCTTATACTCTTCAAAATCCTTCACTTTTTTCTTCACTTTAAAACTGGTTTTTCATCACGTAAGCTGTAAAACCTCTTAAGGAAATGTCTACTCAGAAATACGATGGAAATCTCTTCATTTGTCAATCGAGAGATTGCAACATTTATTCGTTTTAATCAAGTCCTCCTATATCAAGTTGATCTTTGTTTAGACTAAGGGTGTCACAGCATGGACCAATGTAGTTATGTTTTAATCAGCAAACTCTGTAACATTACTTCGTATGATTTCACTTTAAGTTTCACTGCTTCCTGTCCCAGTTTATCTTTCTTAGTTCATGCTCAGAGGCATGCTGAGAAAGTGGCTGCTGATTTATGCACTGTAGATTTTTAATACTCTAGAGAATGGATACACTCTTGGTTTGTTTTACTCCTATTTTTTTGTTTATTCTTATTAAAAAGTCAAAATTATTTGTTCAAATGACCTATCAAAACGGCACCAGTTTAATCATACTGGATCTTTGGAGAAAATTAATGTCAGTGGAGCAGTCGGGCAAGTTGCACATGCAAGAAAAGTGACTCACACCTAGGTGTTCGTTCTCTCTCTCTGTCTCTCTCTCTCTCTCTCTCTCTCTCTCTCTCTCTCTCTCTCTCTCTCTCTCTCTCTCTCTCTCTGTCTGTCTGTCTCTCTCCCCCTCTCAGAGTTGCTTGTGAGACAGGACTAACATTGTCAATATAATATCATATTTTGTGGATAACGGATACCTCTGTGCTAAACGGTAGAAGGTTTACATTAACAAAGAAATTCTTGACATGTGAGGGTAACAACGACATAAGAGCTGAGCATTCTAATTATATGCCAATTGACGTCTGTTTCCATTAAACAACAGGTAAGAAAAATGTGCAAAACATAAAGCTTGCCTTTAGAAATATTCAATCCTAACTCTGTTTATTACTTGTTATATTAGTCTGAGTTATGTACCAACAACAGACTCATATTATAAAAGCAAAATTCGTCATGACTATTTTTCAGGTGTCATTTCAGTGTCTTTCATGGTCAGTATTGGACGAAGAACAGCTCTGTAGTTGCTGTTATAGTTATAGTAAACCAATATATTTAGGGACGCATTTGCCATGTAGCATGTTAAACTTGTTTTTATCACGATATTACCAACCCACAATAGGTTACCATACGCAGTAAATTCTTCAAGAGATACTCGAGCTACTGAGTGACCAATAGACGGTATCTGAGCCACAATGAATATAACACAGACCAGGACAACAGACTGCACAACTCGAACATCCTTCGGTGACAACTTCTGCTTTGGGGCTCGTGGTTGATTAGATGATACGACAGAACTGGAAAATGTGGTACCGGTGAAAATTGATCGAATTTTTGAAGATTCGAAGAGCTTGAAACTTAAAAGTGCCGCACAAACTATCATGACGATAAAAGATGTCCATGCAATAAAGTTTTTGTTGACAACATCATTGATTCTCATTTTCTTGAGTTTCAATGAGTTGTTATCGCTAACCACAGAGAGATATGAGTTGTTTGTTTCTGGATCTTTTTTCCAACCTAATCTAGAAATGCTTAATACGGGTATGTGAAGAAGAACATCGACACAGAACAGTATACAGACCGCAATTACGGTCCTACTCTTTGTAAACACAGATTTAAAATGTAGAGGTTTCACAACGCATGCACATCTGGTAACACCAAGAAATACAGAGATGTAGGAGGAATAATCGTAGAAAGTCATTGCTGGCCAATAGCACATTAAATGGACTTGCACAGTCGTTGGGGTCAAGTAGTTATACACTACCACCGATGGGATTATGAAGATCAGGAACATAGCATCAGAAATTGATAAAGTTAACAGCAGGGTGGTTACACTGTCTTTCACTCCAGCTTTGAGAAAAACAACCACATTTATCGTGTTAGAGATTAGCCCTACACAAATCAAGATTGGCCAAGTCGGCTGTATTATTTTTGCGAACATTAAGTGTTCATGGTAAAAAGACAGATTGTAAAAGAGGGGTTCCGAAGCATTATTTGACATTTTCTTCTATAAACTGACTTTCAAAATCCTTGCCTCTATGCACAATCCCATTGATGATTCTTATTCAGTGTATGGAGACAATGCAGAAGCAAAGCTGGTACCTTGAAATATTACGCTATGTGGGTAAATTGAACAAAAGTGTCGCAAATAATATTGAGAGAATCGATATTTGTGCCTTTCGGATGCAAATGTTATGGTTCTGAATCTGTTTCTTACTCGAAAATATGCTGTTTTAAAGTCATTTGTTAGCTTTGTCTGAAAAATCGACAGTGCCTCGAAAATTAGCCAATCTCATTATACCAAAAATCTCTGCTTCCTTACCTGTGATAATTTAAAACAAAAATGTGATTAACTTTAGGTGCCAGTGTAAATATGATCATTAAACAAGAAATGTTACTATATTACCGATACCGTTATTATAGGTTAATGATTATATGTTATAATTTTTTACATTAGCCAAGCGGGAGCTTGTAACCTTTTTACTGCAGTGATAAGAAAGGTCAACAGTCTCTGTTTGTGTTAAACCCAAACGAAGTAACTTGCTTCCCTGTGGGCTGCCTAACACTTTACTACTCTACGTGTAGTTATGTTCTTCAAAAAAGTCCAGTAAGTTGAAAGTAAGCATGACGCTCTTCCTATCAGAACTAATTTTGGCAGAATGTTTCTTTTGATGTTTGTTTTATGCTGTAATTATATTATTCACGCGAGCTGGATATCATGGAGTTTTTGAATGTTAGCACCTTTCAAAAATTTGGTCTTCAGTCTATTAACCTTTGTTCTAAGGAGAATAATTTACTTCATTTTTTTTTAATCTCAAAGTAATTACTTGCCCTTTTCCCGTGCGACAATATATTTAGTATTTTGACTTAACGATCTTATATTCTGATAAAATGAATTAGATAGTAAAGTACTTAGAGCTTAACCTACGCATTTACTATTGTCATTTTGCATTTTTGAAATTCACTATTTATCATAGTGAGGTGACATTTAGTCTGCTACGATTATGTTATCGATGTTTGTTTCAAAAGCTTTACTTATTGTGTAGAGCAATGTTTATACCAAAGTGAGAGAGTAATAGTTCGTTGTTAATAAGTCTGTGTTATCTAAATGTCACGAGAAGTCTTATTGACTTAAGAAGCAGACAAAGAAGACTAGGGCCACTCTGGCGACACGACCAAGCGAGTTTTGATTAGGATCTTGGTTAAAAATGCAACAAATTATTAGAGTTATAAGTGGACTGAAGCCATCCTCCTCATTTTCCTCTCGATTAAAACTATTAGTTTAGATTTGACTGTGGAAGCATCTCCTTGTCCTGGTTAGTGTAGTTCTCACTAGCTCAGGGTTGTGACTGACGACAGACTTTTCTCGTGCCGTGATTCACTTTAAGGCAAATTGAAAGACAAACAAACCGATGTAATGTAAAACATTGTGCTCTTTTTCATCTAAATGGAGTGCAAAGAATTAAGGAAATTTTTGAAAAGAGCTTCCTGTCTCAATAATGCGGAGTTCTGTATGAACAGAAGAAAACACCCATGAATAACAGATAGAGAGGAGGAGAAAATTTTGCGATTTCTTTACTATGAGCTCCTGATAGCAAGAATCCTTGCTATTTAGTTTTATTGATTTATTCTCTTTTTTTTTCACATTTTCAGTAAGGCTTTTACAATATATGCCCAGTGTATATATTATTACATTCTTTTGAGGATGGTTCAAAATGTTTTTCTTTCAGCATTGCAACAAAACAATTTGTCAAGTGCTAATAAGAAGCGATTCAATTTTTCTTCAATAACTTTCTCATGCCAGTGCTAATATTTGTGAATCATATGTTTGTTTTTAACAGGTTCTGAGGTGCTTGACACTTAGAATTCATCTTATCCTGATCTACTACATTTTATCTGTAAGGAAACCTTATTTTAAAAAAAATAAGGGTTGAAGCCATCATTAGATTTTTATTCTGTTCTTTTCTTTCTTACTTACTTGCACTATACTAATTCAAGATAAAACTTTTAATATGATTCAAATAACATTACTATGTAAAAGCATAGAACTCACCGGCAGAAAACTTACCAAATAAAGGAAATAATATCCCACCAATGACAGGATCTGGTATTGTGCTAAACAGGGCCCCAAATTTTCCAACACATCCCATTAGAATCAGCAAGACGCCGGCCACCTGTGTGACAACACGGCTACCAACCTGAAATAAATTGTACAAAGAAAAATTCATCAAGTGATAGATGATGCTTTTACTCAAGAATAGGTTTAAACTAGTTAGACTATACTGGTGTATAATGTCATTTGATTAAAACCATAACATACGCATGCATCCAAAAAAATTTAGTTTTTTTAAACACCCAGCAAAGGATTTTGTTCATTATGTTATTCAAATTCTTTCTCAGTCATCCTTTAGTAATATTAAAAATACTTCCTGCAAGCATAGTTCATTTAAACAGAACTTATCAGATGATCTTTCATTTGAGATGAACCCTCCATGTGGTGCCTGATAACTTTACATTTGCAGAAAATAAAACTAAAACTACTCACTTTAATAAAATTTTAATCGATGACGTTTCAAATTATTTCAACCTTCACCTTTTGGTTCATATGTTTGAACTTACAAAAATTATGATATGCAAAATTTTATCTGTTTTCACATTTGAGGATTTATCTTGATCAATGAGGATTTATCTTGATCGAAATCAATTATTTAGCTGTAAATTGTAAGCCTCTTTGCCTCTCGGAGATTTTATTATTTGGTGTAAGTAAATATCAGTTGGAAAAATGCAGATCTTTTACCTAGTCGTATCAAAGATCCTAATGGTTAATATGAAAAGTGAGATAAGTTTGTAAATGCCTGCACTTTTTAAGATCTTTTAAATGCTCATTACCATATCAGTAGAAATAATATTTCCCTTGAGACTTTGCTATCTTGGATCTCCTAAAACCTTTAAAAGGCTTGGAAAAGGACAGACCTAGATGCTTTCTTATGTTACTCTTGGTATTTTTTTCGTTCTCGAGAAACACTTTAAGAGCCTCCCAAAGTTGTGCTGAGCTGCTTTGCTCGCCTTTATTTGGACAGAACGATGGACTCGCATACCTTCGTAATCCAGATGTTCGCTATGTTTTGGCTGTAGGCAACAGTGCCTCCTGGTGATCCCCAAGCTCCTGATAGCAGGCCACAAACTCCTTCAATGAAAATACCTAAGTTATGACAAAGGGAAATTAATAGAAGTGTATGTCTTGGTGATGAAACAACTATCTTTTGTGCCCGTACAGTGGCATATGTTCAGATTTGGGTGAATCCTTTTCTCCGTTGATTGTTATAATTATTTCTCTTTTTAGTTTTTCCATATTTTTTGCTACATACAGTGCCATGTTTTTCTCCTTAGTGACATTTTAGTTAAAATAACATATTATAGTTCTAGACACATACGGACAACATAGACTCAAGGATAAGGCTTGAATTTGAATAAGACAGAAGGCTCAAGACATCTTCCGGCTTCATCTATTGCTGATAACTTAGAGTTTGAACCGAGGATTTCGATCTGCCTCAAACAATGTGTTGCCGTGGAGTTAACGCCGTATCGTTAGACACATTCTAAACTAAGTCTTTGGGTCGTTTCTTCAGCATACACTGCCGTGTACCGAAATTCGTAACGTGGATCTGTATAATCATGTGATCGTGATACACTGCAAAAAAAAAAGAATTCAGATATGGAAATCCATCAGTTGCTCAGCGTAATGAAATTTAGTTAGAAAATAGATTGATTAAATTTAAGGATTATGGCGATCATAATCTTTAATGTTTCAGTTTTATTTGCTATCTGTGTCCATCATCACATGCATACGTAGAAAACCAGAAGACCTATTCTGCTTTGCTAATTTTGGTCTAGAATTTCGTGTTAAGATCTTTTTCGATAACGGTACCAAAGTGAGTTACTTTATGATCACTGATTTGAACGTACAGTCTGCAATAAGCATTGGACAAGGAGTGTTCTTAACCGAACCGAAGATTGTCAAGATTGAAATATGTTCTTTTCCTATCTTTCCCACTTGTCAAGGATCTAATAAGATGTCTAAATAACACGCCATGTAGAACACAACGTTATATGAAATTTTGTTGGGCAGTGAGACAATTATAACTGAAGAGGATTTTCCAGAACATAGCATCTTTTTCTTTTTTAATTTAAAAGTTAAAGGCTTAATCAAGAGTAACTAATATCAACTTTAATATGAATCATTTATCTTGGCTTTCAGTTGTAAAGTCAGATGTTTGAAAAATGTACTTTTGTATAAAACGGGCCACGTTATCCCACTGGAACAAAACTAGACGCAGTCAAATTATTTGCTTAAAAAATTATTGCAAATAGAAATAACAACTTTTAAAGTACCAGTCTTTGAATGTATCAAGTATGTTTTGGAAGTAGACTCATAAAGTGATGCTTCCCATGTTGAAGAGACTGCACAGAAATCTTTTAGATAATATTGATTTTAAAAAATCAATGGATCCACAAGTGTTACGATGGTTGGTTCCAACTACTATGGAATTTCTATAGTGTTATTCTATTGCTTCATAACTTTTACCCTTTTCTGAGACCAGTTTCTGCCGATTTCGATGGACTGAGATAATTTTTGTTAACATTTTTTATATGAAACGCAATTAGTCATTTAATAAAAGTATCGAATAAATAACGTCCACTACTGTTTTCGAAATGGCTAAGAATTACGATCAGCAGAACAAATGATAAAAAACAACACTTGGAGATCACAGTTCGCGGTATAGATATAGTACTGCATCGTTAATTATATTTTAATTTTGGTTTGATAATTGACAGATGATCAGAATTAATTTGAAAATAATTTCAATGCTTATCAATGGTACAAATAAATAAATCAAACAGCGTATTGGTGATTCTCAGTAATTGTTTTTTTTTTTTTCTTTTCTTATTGTGGATAGTTCATAATGTATAAAGCCTTGATCACTTGGTCATTATGGCGCCTTGATTAAAATCATTTGAAAATAATTTCTTTAAAAAAAATCAAACCACCACCACCACCTCTCTCTCTCTCTCTCTCTCTCTCTCTCTCTCTCTCTCTCTCTCTCTCTCTCTCTCTCTCTCTCTCTCTCTCTCTCTTTTCTCTCTCTCTCTTTCTCTCTCTCCCTCTCTCTCTCTCTCCCTATGTCTCTCTCGGTCTTTCTCTCGCCTTCTCTCTCTCACCTTATCTTTGTTATTCCCCTCCTCTTTCCCATGCCCCTACTCTTCCCATTTAAGCCTCTTTCCCTCTCACACCTCTTCCCTCTTTTTCTTCATCTCTCAATTAATTCGCTTACTCTTTTCCTTCATCCTTTACCTTGTGTATCTCTGTCTCTCTGTCTCTCTGTCTCTGTCTCTCTCTCTCTCTCTCTCTCTCTCTCTCTCTCTCTCTCTCTCTCTCTCTCTTTCCTTCCATTCTTCATCCTAATTCTCTGCTCTCTGTCTTTCACCATTCTATCTTCCTGTCTCTCTATCTCTCCCATCCCCCGGTCTTACCTCTCGAGATGGCGCTGGCAGGTGGTGGAGGTGCGCCACAGACAGGCGCTGTCGGGTAGTATGTCCCCACAGCCTCCACTCCACAAGACAAGAAGACTGCCATATAGCTGATAACTCCAGCGAGGGAGACAGTGGGCATCCCAAAATAACCTGGAGAACAATAATTGTCAATGTGTCAATGTAGTAAACACTTTGTGCAGCACATGAGAACAATTTCGATTATCCAGTCTTTTAAATTGGTCAACGCTGTCATGACTCAGGGACCATTAAGAAATCTTAAATTTCGGTACCGAATAGAATCCATGGTTTGTTCTGGTATGTTTTTAATATTATTGCATTTTCATTTTTGTTCCGTTTTTTGTTTTTTTTGCATGCCGTTTTTATATTGTTTTTATTCTATTCGTTTCTTCACGCCTAAGAAAGTGTTATGAACAATGACCTACAATTGGATCTAATGGAGACAAACACTTTTTTTTATCATTGGTGTTAACATTTTAACCTTTTTTCATGATTGTTTCATTTTACAAGCTGACAGTCCCATAAGCCTTTCTTTTTTCTTTAAGGCCATACTTAAAACACTGCAACAATTTCATTGCAAAACGAAAATATTTCTGGTCTAAAAATTTTAATTATAAATACTCATAGTCTTTAACTCTATCTTTATGAAATGATACTACGATATCAATGAGCTATCCATTGTAAATGATTTACAACCATTTCTTCTAGGTTGAATCGACCAGTGTTGATGAAATACACACAGTTGGTCTAGCTCGGAATGTATCTAACCAGGATAGATGAAATACACTCAGTTGGTTTAGCTCGGAATGTATCTAATCAGGATAGATGAAATACACCCAGTTGGTCTAGCTCGGAATGTATCTAATCAGGATAGATGAAATACACCCAGTGGGTCTAGCTCGGAATGTATCTAACCAGGATAGATGAAATACACCCAGTGGGTCTAGCTCGGAATGTATCTAACCAGGATAGATGAAATACACCCAGTTGGTCTAGCTCGGAATGTATCTAACCAGGATAGATGAAATACACCCAGTTGGTCTAGCTCAGAATGTATCTAATCAGGATAGATGAAATACACCCAGTTGGTCTAGCTCAGAAAGTATCTAACCAGGATAGATGAAATACACCCAATTGATCTAGCTCAGAATGTATCTAACCAGGATAGATGAAATACACCCAGTGAGCCTCTTTGAGAATTTCTGTTCGACTATCTGTGCGGGCTCTATAGCCCCACTTTTCCGGGTTGTCAGGAAACACGCCTGCTTTGGTAAGGATGAGACAGATGATCCAAGCCGCAAAGAGAGCTATAAGTATCTGTAAAAAAAAAACAGAAATATAAAGAGCTAAAAAGAATGAATGACCATCTTGATTTTAAATATGACAGTTTTTAGCAATTTACCATTTATTGTAACAGATATCTACAAGAGGTTGATAGTTTGCTTAACTACAAGGATTCATGGATATTATTCATATCTTTGGTCAATTTTGTAATGTTTTTGTTTTGTTCTTGTTTTGACCCTACTAGCTGACACTCTCAGCCTGCGATTTCTCTCCTTTCATCTCAATTTCACTCGGTGTACATGCATTGCGCATGAATAGCCATGCTCTTTAAATCCAAGCTTGATTTCACAAAATTCAGGAGAATCGATGCGGGCTTTTCTCAGTTGTCCTAGCTATTACGCTAAGGTTTCTCGGTGTTGGCGATCTTCATGATAACATTTAGAACAGATCCGATGATGAATGTTTCTGCTCGCCAGCGTGAACAGAACAAACAGCCATGTCGTATATCAACGACATTCCAAACACCTGTATCGTGATCTAGTAAAATTTCTGCGATATTGGTCTCGCTAGAAGTTCTACCAGGCCTCAAGGAACAACAAAGCTGCGCCGTCAAGGAACCAGACCTCGGGCTGCCGACCAGGCAGCAGGTAAAGTAATCGTCCAGGGTATGTCATTTAAAGTCTTGAAGGTGGTCGCTGTTAATGTTCGTGATGCTTATCCTCAACTCGTCCCATAGACACGTAGTTCGGTGACGGCAAGGATTTGCAACGCTGCTTTAGTTTTCTTAGCCAGATAAATGAAACTTGTACTTGATCTGGACGCCGTGATCAATATGTTCGTATACTGCAAGTACAATAGCAAGTAAAGATGTGTGCTAATTTGATACACTGTTATTAATGGGAGAAATGAAGCTTGAAAAAAATTACCTTTTCTAGATATTCATGATAAAAATTTTAAACAATATATATGCAAGAATATTAGTGGTAGGCTCAGACAGAATGATCGAAGACTATATGAGACAAAAGGTAATTATTTGAAAACTGCTCACTGATAGTAAGAATCTTTGGTTTGTCTTTAAAATAATACTTGCCTTATTCTATTTTATTCATAGCCAAAAAATGTGACGTAACCCCTTTACTTAGCGCTTCAAGTAAGTTCATTTTGCGGACTGATTGCATATTGAAGCTTGATCAAAAACTAGTGAAAAAAAATTAGTGAATAATAACTAAAGCTTTCTGTCCTCTTGTTCCAACGAAATACTGGCTTCATGGCTTGCGTGAAATATTTTTTTTTAATTGGATAATTTAGAAACGAACTTGCAGCAAATGTGCCAAACATGTTATCTTCGACCTCTGACTTACAATATAACATTTATCAAGGCGGGCGCACACGAGGAAGTCAAAATCCGATCTTGTTCAAAATCTGGGATCTATGATTCATTCACAGGCGACATAGTGACAAAAAAAAAAGGAGAGAATACACTTTGTGAAAGTTAGAGGTTATGTATATTGAAAATATATTGAAATATGTAGATAAGTCATTCCAGTATAATATTTTATTACCTTTTGGTTTTTCATGTAATTATTCAGCTTCAAAACTTCTGGTCTCAAATCATACAATTTATTGTCAGTATTAGATTACATTAAAAATTTGATTTGAAAATTTTTGTCTTGTGATAAGTATTATGAGCAGTGAAACGAGGGAGGGGTCTGATGAAAAGAGATTATGGAGAAAGAAAGAGATGGAACTAGAGAGAAAGTGAGGGGGGAGAGAGACATCGGTTAAAATTACTTAACCTTTCGTGGCTATTTATTTCTATAAATAGTTACATAATAACATATAGATGAAAGAAAAAAATATGCTAAGATTATGTTTTATAGTGAAGTCTAGCACACACCCTTTTCCCAAATAATGTTGCAAACAGACGTGGCAGTCTTCAAGAGAGCGATGTAGCGAAGATAAAACTACAAACCATTTCATATAAAGATGAGGAGTGAAAGAAATTGAGAAGGACGAATAGATAAGCAGGAGAGAGAAAGTGAGACATAAAAGTCGTTCAGCTATACCTAGACGCAGTATCTAACAATATCGAAATGGAGACAAAAGGAAAGTCTGCCTGGGTTCACAACTAAAAAAGTTCTTTCATTTTATTCTGCGTATCGCTGGAGAATGATACATACTTAGAGAGCATAGGTTAGATTGAAAAGTGATAAAAATCGAGACCCCATGCACCTGATAATTATATTAAAGCCTTTCTTCAAAGGAATTTCAGATTACGAAGAAATTGCGAGCGCAAAAGGAAGTTTCCTGATAGAGCATTTTACAAAGCAGTTATGCCCAGAGAGCATGACTCAGCTTGAAACTTAGAGTCAAGGTTTTAAGATAGGCAAATGAAATTCCTTCCCTATTGTTTGTCTCTTTGATGTTTCATATAGTCTATTTAAAAGCACGGTGATTTCAGACCTTTATGTAGCATATCAAAACCAAGCACTCGTCGGACAGGTAAGTGTGAGACCCCAAACCTCCTACCGACTCGAACCCGCTAAAAAAGGTCCGTGCCAATAACAGAGCTGACGCTGTAACCCCACAGGCGTACTGAGACTCCTTTATTTATCTCATGGTGACTCTTTAGTACATACCGAGAACAGGAGAAAGATTTTAAACTTTTCCTTAAATCCAGGCAAGGCAATCGACACATCTCGAAGATACTGGGAAAATAGCACCACGAGAAAAATTGTCCTGAAAGAAGAAAACCAAAATTGTTTTTTCTGCAGTAGAACCGCATATATTCATTGCAAGGAGTAAACAGTGCATAGTTTTTAGCGTTATGTAAAGGATGTGCCTACCAGCGGATCGGAATAGACTGAAAGGGTAAGTGGTAAATTTTGTTTACCTTAGAACGAAAAAAAAGGGCCTTGTGACGCTAGGAAGAACTGACTGACTTTACCACCACCAAGGATTTTTTTTGTCTTTCACTTCGCGCCTTTTAATATTCCTTTCTCCAGATTCTCTTTTTTCTTTCGTTTCTGCAATTTTCGTGTGTGTGTGTGTGTGTGTGTGGTAACAGGATTAAATCAAACAAGCTACTCAAGTTATTTTACTTTCAGCCTACAGCAAAGCTAAATGGTAACCAATGTGATCACACTGCTTTTTCTGAGGTAAACGAGATCAGTAGCTGTCTCTTCCGTAAGTTTTTTAAAGAATACTGATGGTAAATGTGGTAAAGAAAATAATTTGGTGTCCGTCTACTTGTTTTAGAAAAACTTAAAGACAGAGTTGAATCGGGCTCGTCTTTAAAAAGCTGGTAATAAGACTCGTGCGCGGTACTGATAGCATAAGACCAAATAAAGTGTAATGGAAACGCCCTCCAACCGTATACGTTCAAGATACGCTTGCATAACATTATCTTATTCCAGGCCGGTAAGAAAAATCTAAGAATTGACAATCACAGGTTTGCGAAACCAATTAAGTCACTGATCTTTAAAACGGCACAATTCCAAATAAACACAAAGATATTAGCAATTTTATTTATATCAACTAATTTTTAAGGCATTCAAATTTTGAAAAAAAAAAGTGCCAGCCCTTACATGAAGCATATATACCACTGGGACGATGCCATCTTGGTGGTAATGTCCAGAAGCGATATGGATGTTAAGATTAAGATAATGGCTACAGTGAGCGGCCCAATGTACTTCAGCAGACTTCCTATGATGCCAGATAAACCGATTACTAGGCACAGAAGGGACGCAACCATCAAAGATCCCTGCACCTGAAATAAAAACCAAACACTTGGACATATTATTTAATTTTTTTTCTAGGTTTTTTTGAACAAATCAAATTCTGCACATTTTGGAGCACATTGTTCTTTTAAGCAGCGAAAAGTATGCTGGGAACCCAACTATAAGACAATGTATGATACTATGGCATGCTATTGGTCAGCGCCTGACAAACGTTGATACTAGAGTCATATGAAATGTTAAAGGAATACTTAGCTTGCAAAAATCCTTTCAAATCATCTTATTATAAAAAAAGGAAAGTACTGACTTCCCGTGTTTTCTCGGATGTGTCAAGGCCTTTATGGGAAAAGATAAAAAGTCTAAAATCTGCATACTGCAGAGGAAAGCTATACCATTTTTAGGACTTAAGCTCCAACGCGGTGTAAAATCACACTGAAATGGCACCAAGCTTTCTTCCAGACGAGGCACAGCGTTAATTGTGTATTTATGGGAACAGAAAATTTTGGATCTTGAGGGACAGACCAATGAAAAACCTTCTTACTTGCTTACAGGAGTGTCATGCTTGTTAGAATGAGAGCTTGTAGAAAGCTTGGTAAAATAATATTTTTATGTGTTCTTTTCTCCAAAAAAAAGACATGAACAGATTGGTTAGACATTGTTTGGGCATTGCCCAACTCAGACCATCACCATTGAAAGACTCACCTCTCGTATGTTCCTGTGCCAAATGTCTTTATGTCCCTGCGATCCTCTCTCAGGAAGCAGTGTTGTGTTTGAGAATTCTGCAGATAGTTGTTTCAGTTTTCTTACACTGATTAATAAATATTTTAGGCATTTCTATGCGCGTGAATTTATGAAAATAGTTCATACACAAGACTGGTTTGACTGTTTAATTATCCCGCAACTCTGAGTCAGCGTGCTCCAGAGAGAGTCAATGAATATTATATTTTCCGATTTCCACCTTCTTTTTTTTCGTTTAAAAAATCTAAGGGCATTATTCGAATATATGATCTAGTACAAGAATAGTAATAGCATTTTTAGTGTCGTAAAAACATAGCTTTCACAAAATACTGAAAAGCGAGTTATCTTAGATGGTTATACATGGTCAGATGTATATGAAAACACTATTGAAAAAATTCAACAAGTCATTTTGAAGGATTAAGTGTATACAATGATTTTTTTTAACTCTAAAACTGTGACGGCTAAATGAGAAAGAATTTTTTTTTTAATTAATAAATCAGAAATCACCAATTGCATCTGAAATTCACACCTTCCTGTTCACTAAATGTATAAGTTATTTTGGATTATTGTAACTTTAATCTTATCTGTTACCCGGATGGTTGTAGGGGCAGCTGGAGTCCTTTGTCTCAAGTAACACTATCGTTGGTGTGATGTAGGCGGCGCTGATACACTGAATGATGGGAAGCCTCAAATTGTTAACCGGGAAGGGAAAGAAAAGAAATACGTGAAAATCCCATGTACAAGGAATACATGATTTTTTTCAGGCCAAGGTCGGTTTTAAGAAGTTATAAATATATAACGGAAGGGATAGAATGGGATATAGTAGAGAAACAGACATCTCGTGAGGAGATGAAATGGAGATGGAATGTTGAAATATTTGTAACAAATGATAGGGCTGGTGGCTATAGGACGCTGAGAAGAAAATACTCTTGTTTCAATATATCGGTTATAAATGAGGTGCCAGTTAGCTCACTTGGTAGGTAGATTGTTACGCTCACAATAGAAAGGTCCTGGAATCTGACTTGAGCTACTCGGTGGTGGGTTCGGGCCTCATCTAACCAGAGATATCTTAGGCTTGACTAGAGCCAAGATAGTCTTTACGACTGCAGAGTTAACATATTTTAGTTATTGAGTCTGAGGCTGAAATACGCTTTTGAATTTCCCTGCTTTACGCAACTGTTGCGGCCCTTTAAGGCTAATTGCTAGAGATGACGTAAGATCAAGAAACAGAACAAAAATAATAACATTGTTTTATAAATAATTGTTTCAGTTATAGTGTAAGCAGGAAAACCGATCTTTGTCTAAAGTCTAGAGGCAGATTTAAATACCAGAACTTTTTGATTATAAAGTGGTGAGGTGGCAATGCCTTTGTTTGCTTTTAAAGCGTATAAATTTCCCTTTTAATTAGTTTGAAAATAAATTCACATTCCTTGTCCAATAATTGTTTAGTGTGCCGTGTGAGATGCATTTCGAATAATAAACAACTATATGTCGCTCAATATGTTGAAAGACTCTTCTTTTGAACCTTTCTTTGGAAACTTAAAACTCTTGAGGATTTTAAACGTTTTGCGAAATTTTACCTTGATTAAAGATTTTGATGTAGATCTATGTAAACCATAAAGGATACAAAAAAAAAAAAAAAAAGATTTACATAGGCATGCATGAGATCAAATCACTTTCTCTCTCTCTCTCTCTCTCTCTCTCTCTCTCTCTCTCTCTCTCCCCCCCCCCCCCAAATCTCTCTTTGTCTCTGAGAGCGTATGGTAAAGACAAAATTTGTAGACCGAGGCAGCAGATGAATTTTCAAAAGGGGATTTACACTAAGTCTTACCTCACTCCAATCGTAGACTGCAGAAAGGTGGAGAGTCCAACCATCATACTGGTAACACTGATCAGCTGCACCAGACCAACATCATCACCATCGATACACATAGCACTCTTCACTACCAGTGGGTAGGCGAAAACAGACTGGAAAGTTATCAATGATTGCTGGGGAAGATAACAGTAAAGAATGGGATACTATATTGCAACACGTATTTTCATTGGATATCACTGAGAACTTGGGTACCGTATACAGTTAAATTTAACTTTTCAAGTAAGACCTCATCTTGTTCACAGCTTACAATCTAGGTTACTAAGGTCATTAGCGTTAGTATACTAAAGATTCATTTATTAGTGTCAGCTTCCTCCTAGTAAAAACCTTGTTTAAGTGGGCTGTGGTGAAAAATAGTTTTATTTTTTTAAATTCTCCATAAGTTGGTACAGTGTAATCCGACCACACAACCAGGGAAGAATCCAAGAAACATTTCATCCAGTCAATTCAACGTTCAACCGAGTGGGTTATCTAATTTATACATTTAAGGACAGTGATGGAAACACGAAGCATCAACCTTCCTTATTGTGGAACTGAGTTTCGAACCTACGACAGAAAGTGTTTGGTGTTTGGCGTGAAGTTTACCAGGAGATCACTTATGCCCTCTGTCAAGTGTGGTTACTTTTAAACGAAAATATAAGGAGGTTTGAGAGGAAAAGGAAAGAAAGAAACGGGCAAGATGCGGACAACTGGTCATCATTGTGAACTATGTTGAAAAATTTTTCATTTAAACGCTGTATATTTATTGTACTTGAATATTTCAAAATTCAAGAGGCAAAGACATATTGAGTTTTAGGTCTTCGTCTACCAGTTGTTGTTTTTTTTTAAATAAAGTTTATAGCAAAGATATTATTGCTATTGTTAGGTGAGTAAATAATGCATGGTGTTTGAGCATGATACTATCGAAAATCCTTTGTAGTGGCCAAAATATCTTTTGTCCCCCTTTCTTTATAACACCATTACACCTAAAAGTATTTCTAAAGACTTTCAAAGAACAAAACATCACGGACATTAGAAACGCATCATTTAAAGTCAGAGCATGAACTGAGAGCTCTCTATTCGATTATCTACAGAAAATACGTAGAGAGTGGGTAATGGGGGAGCAAAATTTATTTTTTTTTCTGTTGCTTTTGGTTTAAAATGGTATCATGCATCCGCTATTGACTGTTTTCTTCATAAGGACAGTTTCAAACAGAATACTCATAAAACAAAACTGAAAAAGGAAAAAACAAAAACAAACAAACAAAAGTCAAAACATGTGTACTTGGTGGCTGTTAGAAATGGATGTAAGCTACTCGATGCCATCATTCGAAGAAGCAATGGGCAAGCTTTCAATATTCAATAAACAAGTATGTCCTTCTAAACTGGTATAGACCCACTGACAAGCATGAAGAACAGTAGACTGAGCACAAGGTTGACCCACTTGGAGTCCGAGGATAAGACTGAGGTGCCAGGGCGGCGTCTGCTCTACTGTGTAGATCAGTGACTCCTTCTCGTCTCCCTCTTCTCCCTCAGGCGGCAGACTGGTTGGCAACTCGCGGTTGATTGAGTCATAGCTCTCAGCCATCGTCAGCCGCTCACGTCCCGTCTTTCTAGGCTGCAAAACAGTAACAGTGTTAGGTTTGATGAGTAAAAATTGAGCACATGAGTTAACGCCAGTTACACCAGATCGAATTCATTGTAACTAGATCTAGTATTTTTTAGCTAGTTCCACGGGCAGAATTGACCTCAATCCGATCTCTCTCTCTCTCTCTCTCTCTCTCTCTCTCTCTCTCTCTCTCTCTCTCTCTCTCTCTCTCTCTCTCTCTCTCCCCCCCCCCCCTCCCCCAGACACACAAGTGCACATAATTCGATCCTCTGACGCTCTGACATTCCATGATTTTTTTTTTTTTTTTAATAAAGTTAGTGCTTCATGGCTAAGCCAAATGTTAAAGTTAATATAAGATTCATGAATGTCTCTCAGATCATAAAAAGTCTTAGTTGAAAAGCTTTGCACTGAACCGAGGTTTACTATTCTTCCTTAGAATAGCGTTCCAACTCGGTGTTGATACGGGAAAACCCCCAGGTTATTCCGTAATTTAGATGTTGCAGTGATATTTTACTCATGTAATGCGTTACCCAAGAAACTCAAGCTATTATTATTATTATTATTATTATTATTATTATTATTATTATTATTATTATTATTATTATTATTATTATTATTATTATTATTATTACTATTGTTATTATTATTATTATTATTATTATTATTATTATTATTATTATTATTATTATTATTATTATTATTATTATTATTATTATTATTATTATTATTATTGCTGTTGTTGTTACTAATTTTCAATAATAAAAGAACACTAACCAATAGTTGAAGCTGAAAAATTTAGTCCGAATATACAATCATTTTTCCCCCGCGTCATATAGCTCAGTCGGTAGCGCACTAGGCTTAATATAAGAATGCCCGGTGATCTTGCGTTGCGTTCAGTTCCCACCTATCCTACACAGTTATCGCCTTTACGGTAAGAAACTATCCCCAGATCAGATTCTTTTAGAAGTTTATAGGACCTAAGATTAAACAATTTGATTAGAGCTGCGGTTTCAAATGTTGTTTAACTTGTTGAAAAGCGTGTTGTCTAGTTGTCTTTTCAGATTTGAAACTATCAGTTTTAGACATCCGAAATCCCTTTTAAGTGGCACGGAGCAAGTGTAAAGGAGATCGAGAGAGAAGAAGAAGGAGAGGAGGAGGAGGCGGGGGAAGGAGGAAAATGAGGTAGAGAAAGAGAAAATAGATAGAGAGATAGACAGAAAGACTGATATACTCAGACAGACAGAGGACATCAAGGAAAGGGAAGTGGCATGGCGTCTGAGGTAAAACAATAAACAGATTGAAATAAAATAGTTCCAG
This sequence comes from Elysia crispata, assembly GCA_033675545.1. Taxonomy (NCBI): domain Eukaryota; kingdom Metazoa; phylum Mollusca; class Gastropoda; family Plakobranchidae; genus Elysia; species Elysia crispata. Next base: position 243,530 of record JAWDGP010005477.1, on the reverse strand, counting down.
ACTTATTGATATTAACATGAGAAAATGTATCCAAATAATTGCTGAAACAACCTTCTATCCATCTGTAACCTTTGTTGACAAAAGCGAGAAAAATATTCGATGTGCGTGAGCTTTAAAGCGAAACTGATGTTTTTATAGTCTCTCTAAACAGAGTGCAACTTTGTGCCGCAAATATGCCATGTATTTTTAATATTCTATAAGTCTGAATGAATAATTCTGATTTCCTCTACATAATCATGTACATGGTGGAAAGTACTGTCGTTTCAGCATGAGAAAAGGAAGAAAAAGTATGAGATCACTGTTGGCTGACTACAATTTGAGAACCTGCGATCCACATTAGCTGTTACAGTAGATAGTGAGTGTTGATCTTTGTAGTGGACGCGCACTCGGAGCAGGGATGAGTAAAGTCTTGAAATCTTAACAATACAAATGGGAATCTTTTAATGTTAGGGGACAATGATTTAGAACAAGTAACATTGCGCTGTTAGAGAGGAGTGACTTGATGACTTTACCCCCCATTTTGTTACAATTGCATCAAAAAGATTGCTCACTCTGGACGACTTTGTTCTGAATGCATGTCATGCATTGGGAATATAAAACACTATCGGTTGGGGCCTGAAAAGTAATATTCCACCAATAGCTCCATACAGCTGTACTTTGATTTTTTAAATCGGAGACGGACAAGATAATATAGACGAAAATATATCAGTCAGGGGATGGATAATAAATCCCTTCTAACCAATTTTCTCCCACACATTAATTTTGTTGTTGACACTATGAGGTAAAAATCTACTCCGTTTCTCTTTAGCGTTTCTCAATATAGATAAAAAGTCTTGGTGTCACTTTCATTCACTACCGTTTTGCTATTGGTTCTAATTTTCTGTCTTTTAATAAAGGTACAGGACCTTCATGATTCGTCGTAACCAATGCCAAAAACATTAGCCTCGATTGTCGAAGGGCTATATGCCAAGACTAGCCTGTTACTTAACCGGAGGGGTTTATCCATAATTGAAATTCTTCAATTTGGTTTAGACGAGGAACAAGCATCAATAACATAATTTATTAAGTTTATAATAATATAATTATGTTCGGCAACTTCAAACCTTCCGAGAAAAAGTCGCATTTCATAAAAATTCTAAAAATAATATTAATAACTTTATGTAGAGCTTCTACGCCTTTTTTTTATATAGTTACAATTATGACATTTGACCAGTTATGATGTTAATTATACAGTTTAACAGTCGGTTAGATTCTACGGTGGAAAAGGTTCGGGACTTCTATATTGCCCCACGAACTGCTTGGTTGATTCAAAGCAATAGATGAATAAATAAATAAAGAGCACGAAATCGAGCTGACAGGTTATGTAAACCATTAAACTGCCCATGAAACGGACAAGTAACTTTAAAGCTGTATTTATTATCATGTGCAGGGAAAATAGAAAAACTGCTGAGGATTAAAAGTGTGTCATTGTATGCTCAAGTTTTATTATCGTTCTATTCAAAAAAACTTTCTGATTCGTGGAGAGGGAAAAATAAATTGAGGGAGACACCACTGTTATACAGTGTGTAAAAACGTGATGAAAGTCGAGATAAATAATTCATTTCTTGTTGCACGAGGATATCATTGTTATTCATAGAAGATAAATTAAAAGAGAGGCCTCAGCTTGAATATTTATTTGAACAGTTAGAGACCTGTAGGGATGGTTGTCTCATACAATAGATGCAGGAGAAATGGAAGTTTTGTTGTTGTTGTTGTTGTTGTTGTTGTTGATGATGATGTTGTATTTGTTGTTTTGTTGCTGCCGCTGCTGCTGCTGCTGTTGTTGTTGCTATTGATAGTTTTTTTTTAATTTTTTTGTTTTTGTTGCTGTTGTTCTAACATCAAAGAATGCAATATATACAATCATTATTTTAAATAATGTTGGTTAAGAGAAGGTTGAGAAGGGTAGATCTAGAGGTGATACGGGCAGCTTAACATTTTCTCTCTAAACGGGGCTAGACTTCAAACTTTGTGATGGTCATCCTCCCCATATTCAATGAATCAGCTGCATCCATAATATTTGGCAAATGCAATGATAAGTTTATCCAACTTGCAGCTAAAATTAAGAAAGAAAATATGACTAGTTACCTGGATTGTGTATTATTTGAAAGATTCCAAAGTCTGGGTATGAAGCGGCGACAGCAGAACAAAAAGTGTCCAGTGATTATTGAACCATTTCGTTGGACCAGACGATCATGGAGAGCAAAGAGCTAGTCTTGAGATCTCCAAGAAATCACAATCAAGCTAAAATTCCAGCTATGACGTTCATGGCAGATGGACTTGGATTTTCTGTTTTACTTTCACTTTAGTCCTGTCTTGTGTTTTATTAGAGTAATCTTCATGCGGAGCATGGTATTCTGTTTCTATACTCTTGTTATCCTTACACTGAGATAAAACAAAACTTTATATGCTGAAACACAGATCCCGATGTCACACTCCTGAAATTAATCTACTGACATGACAATCTATAGATAAAAATGTTTTCATTCAGAGTTCAGAATCTTGCAACATTTTGATACCTCACTGGTATGTCAGCAATGCTATGATAGCTTACATTTATTCTTACTTGTGTAATACATTTTCATGAATAATAATGAGCCCCACAGATTGCATATGGGGGGGAGAGGTAATTCTGATGTTTTATTAGTGGCTATTCAGTCATTTGGTTTTTAAACTTGTTAACTCAAGGAAGAAAAGTAATAGTAAGTTGGTCACAGCTGTTGATGAAATTAATTTCATGTTCCACGGCGCATGTCTGTTTATACATGCTGAAGAGCACAAACTGTTGATGACATCGATGTTAGTTTCTATTTGAACAGGCGCCTCTATCATGATAAACAGACTTTTCGCATTTAAACTTTGCATAACAATCATTAGACTTTGAATAGTCGAAACGCAATATAAGTATTCCTGATTTTTCTAGCAGTAAGGGTATTTTAAATGCATTTTGAGGTCGATACTCTACAATGTTTTATACCCTTTGTGTTTATCAACGTGTACGAAACGGAGGATAGAACAAACATAGATTTAAATAATGTACGATTTATCTTGCTTCATCTGAACATTGTATGAGCTTAATAAAAGGATTGCTTTGGAGCATATTAAAGGGTAAAAAAACAGTACCTAAATTCTTTGTAAGACAATTGAGTGAAATCGCAAGTGATAAACAAATTTCTAAATTTACACTATGTGTATGCATTTGAAAAGACTTACAGTGAATGTGATCTGGATAAAGGATTTTTGGGGTTGCTTTGCTTTGCTGTTTTGATTTTCCCAGCAATGTAACATGATCTAAAGGCAAAATGAATCAGCACTTTTGTCGCAAAACGATCACAGTTTTTGAATCATCGGGTTTATGAAACCAGCTGGCAAGTTATACAACCTCCTCTGACTTTGTTACAATCGTTTAACTTTTTAATCAGTTGTAAGGCTGGGCGCCCTTTGGACTCGCAATAATTTTGTTTTTTTTTTTCGATAGAATGAACCAATAAGAGAATTTCCGCAAATGTCAAAAGTTATTTCAAATGTCAAAAGTTATTTCAAATGTCAAAAGTTATTTCAAATGTCAAAAGTTATTTCAAATGAACTTAATAAATAAAAAGTTAGAATGACACGTGAGTCAAATTAGCTGACAATCTGGGTTTGCATGAAATCAATGAATCTAAAGCTTTTAAAATTTTCACTTCTATCGACAGAGTAATGCTTTGTCATGGAAAAGGTTAAATCTTTTATACACCAGCTGGATAATAAAGGTCACAGAAAATGTAAATATTGCTCTATGATAACAAAATAAAGGTGCGTTCATGATTTCTTTAAAAAAAAGAATTTCCATTCATATTTACATACTAGATCGATATTCAATTCGTGTTGACTTGCTCTCGTCTGGGCTTATTTGGACTGATACATGTCTATGAAGCTTTTTAATTAAAAAGAAAATAGCAATCTGATTCACATTCAAATAGGCATCTCTATTTGGCGCTTAATCTTTATAGAAAAGTATGGTTTCAAAATTCATTGTAAATTACATTTTCAATACATCAATATACCAAATAATATTATATATTAACCACCGCCTGGTCGTCTTCATTGGACTTACCGGTACAGAGTCTGGTTTTAGATTTGATCTTTCTATGAACGTCAAGAAATTCGTCTTGGTGAAGTTTTTATTTCTAAATCGACCTGCAAAGGTTAGGTTTTCAAATTGAAGTAAACTTTTCAGGCGTCTACAGCATTCCTGTGGCTAGGTTCTAACTCTTAAAAAAATCAACGCAAACTGCTTTTCTCGATATCCCCAAAATGCTTTGTTTCGTCATCATAGAAGGGATATCAAGACCATTAATTTTTTATAAGCCTCTTTAAATACACATACGCACCCCAGATATCAAGACTATTTATAAGCCTCTTTAAATACACACACGCACCCCAGATATCAAGACCATTATTTTTTTATAAGCCTCTTTAAATACACACACGCACCCCAGATATCGAGACCATTTATAAGCCTCTTTAAAAACACACACGCACCCCAGATATCAAGACCATTAACACAAGCCTCTTTAAATACACACGCGCATCCCAGATATCAAGACCATTTATAAGCCTCTTTAAATACACACACGCACCCCAGATATCAAGACCATTTATAAGCCTATTTAAATATACACACGCACCCCAGATATCCAGACCATTAACACAAGCCTCTTTAAATACTCACATGCACCCCAGATATCAAGACCTTTTATAAGCCTCTTTTAATACACACAATCACCCCAACCTCGAGAAATTGTGACCAGAGTCCCGTTTGTAGACAGGGGTTTTCAGCTTATCCGATATAAAACGCCTTCTTTTCAATAAAGACATAATTGTTATATGTGGAAACTCGCGCGTTTAGTAAAGCTTGAATGTAGCTGAGAAATTAGATTGCAAGCCGGCAGGATATGAACAACACCCTAGCTTTTTTTTTTAATTTACCTAGCCTATGTTAGTCAGGAGAAGGAGCCGAATCCAGTTTTGTCTCGTATCCAGCATCAAGTTATAAAGACTTTATGTTGATGCATTTCATTTTCATCTCATTAAAATTGTTAGAATAAATGAGCTCTGAGTTGCACTCATCATGAAGTTGGTAGAGCGCTTACGTTCTGTCTGAAACCAATTCAGGGTTTGCGGCCGGAACTTAGCTGCTACCTAACGCGGAAAACGATGTAGGCTTAGCATTTTCTTTTCACAGAAATTATTTGTAGCAAGATCTCATAGTATTCGTCTTAAAATTCTTAAAAGTGGATGTGCGGTTTTTTCTTCAATCAGTATTAGATCGTGCTCCTAAATAGATTTATATTTCCTATCCTTTTCTCTCTCCCTGCTCTCCTATTTTTACGTAAGCAGCCGCACAAAAGAAGCATGTGGGCATCAGAGCACAAACATCTTTAATATCCTTTTTAATTTTGATAATTGATACCTGTAAGGAACAAAAATTCTATTCCCGAAAAGTGCCTTTTAACAATTGAACTATACAAATCAACACATCAAAAAAAAGAAAAAAAATATAAAAGCAATAACATTCATTTTAGGAGTGGACCCGCTGTCAAACATTCAATTCTTAGTTGTCACATGACGATATTTAACCTCCGAGTCTTGATATTGAGGCTCCTTCATCAAGTCAATCCATGAGAGAATTTTTTGTTTTAATTTACAGAATTTTTTTTTCAAACACATGTTAGAATATATGGGAAAGATATAACAAAATAAAGCAATTTTACAACATAAGAATAATCCAATTGTCTAACCACAAACCCTGATATCTTCAGATACTTTTATCGCGAGTTTGAACCTTACAACTTCGGTGAATGGGTGAAGGACTCCATCTTTTGAATTTCGTCCTGCAAAACGGAGGTTTAAGTTTCGTAGGCCTACACAAAAAAAGGTCTGAGGTCACCATGTGGTTGACTAACTGTGTCAAACTTCAAACAAACAATAAGTATTATAATATCAAACGTTACCCTGCTCGGAAATCTAAGGGAATAAAGAAAGTGAAGTCTTAGGAGGCCATTTAAAAAAATTGCAATGACTTTTGTTTCAATGTATGCCTCACGAGAAAGAAAAAAAAAAAGGGAAAAAAAAAAAAACAACCCACCAACTTTGTAACGAGTAAAAAGTGGTACATAAACAGCTTAAAATCTCCCCCCCCCTCCCCCCCCACTGACAGAACTCAGTGAAAGAGACGATTTATTTTACTCCACAAGATGTGTGGCTGCTTTTTACTAGCCTTTATATAGCAATTGAACAAATGTCTACTGTTAGTCCAAAAGAGTTTCAGTTAAAATAAAAAATTGGGAAAGGAATCATATTTAAAAGTATTGATAATTTTACGATTTGGCCTCGTGCGCGAGTTTTCGAAATTTTGGCTAAAATGTACATAGAAGACTTCCATGTTTTGGTGTTGAGGCTTAAACATATCTTTCAACCTTTGATTCAAGCTGGAAAAAGGAAAACAAGAAAAAATAGAAATATAATTCCTAATAACTCCCCAATAAATTTAAATTGCTCTCCAAAACATATCTTACTTTATAAGTTTCTATATTGCTTTTAGCCAATTCCAGTTTTTTACTGAGATGAAGTCAGTTTCACCGGGGATATAACATCAGAGATTTTTTTTTTAAACTCCGCCTCCTCCAAATAAATGGCCCATTGCTGTTCTATTGTGAGCAAAGAAACACAGTCAATGACAGTTAAAGTTAGAGATGAAAACCAGACCCACAAATAACATAAATAGACGTACTCGTGAGAAAAAGACAGGCTTAGTTGTTTGTGACTTTTTGAGGTTTTGAGGTTTTTGTGCTAGCCCGAGGCCTTCCGTAGAAATGGCTTGAATCGTCATAGCCTAAAACGGGTGGGAGTCTTCCTTTAATTTAATTCTATTGTGGTTTTTACTCTTCAATCGTTAAAAAATGTTTTGTGGACAGCAAAATGAAAAAAAAACTCAGCCGTCTTTGATACCGTTTACAGTGAGGTGCAGCCAAAATATGTCAAAGTTTACCATCTTGTGGCGTTGGAAGGTTTTCAAACCCAATTTAAAAATATCTAAGTTATCTAAAGCAACAAAGGATGCGTCAAAATCCGAATAACTTATTTGGATCTGATTCTGGTGTATGTAATTGCCCAAGGCCGTGTCGTCTTGGTCTAGGGAAAACATCATCGACATCATTATTTTTGTTCCATGGATTGCAGAAACGGAAAAACCCTCAACACAAGCCTTTTGATTCTTAAAATAGTTTCCGGAAAGACCAGTATCATCTGGGCAGGGCCCAAATACAGGATACAAAAAAAGGAAGCGACTACGGAACTGTTCGAATTCTCAAGCAAAAATAATGCGATTTCGATCACCATTACATTTTTATCTTTTTAGCAAAGGATTGATATTCTCAAAATTTTCCACGCAAATTATAAAAACTGTGCAAACAGTTATTGTAATTATTCATGGGCCTAATTTCTTTTTTAAACTTGAACCGATCGTACAGAAGCCTAGCTTGTCATCAGTTTGAAATCTCGGAAGACTAAGATCGCTGAAAAGTTTTGATTTTTTTTTTATTCAATCTGTTTTAGTATAATTATATTAAATGAAAACAGATACAACATACCGGTATAATTATATTATACTAAAAGATGTTATTCTAATAGCATAACTATATTTCATTTATGTGCTGACGGTGATGACAATGTCAATTTATTTTTCTCAATCGCTCATCTCTCCTCTCTCTCTCTCTCTCTCTCTCTCTCTCTCTCTCTCTCTCTCTCTCTCTCTCTCTCTCTCTCTCTCTCTCTCTTTCTTTCTCTGTCTATCTATCTATCTATCTTTATCTATCTATCTATCTATCTATCTTTATGTATCTATCTCTCTATCTACCTATCTATCATCTCTTCCTTTCTGCTCTTCTCTTTTTTCACTAATTAAAAAAATCCTTATGAATCATTTGTATCCTTAGATCCTTGGGTCTTCTTCTGTCCTAAAGACTGTCATTGTTTGATTGGCTTCTTTTAGTTACAAAAAAAGTAGTTTTATGAGGAAGAGCTTTGAGTAATTAGATCTATACTTCGTAGAGTATCCCCTATATTTTTTTTTAGAATTTGAAACAGTTTCAAACAGTTTCGTTCAATATAATTATTAACTTTATCATCCTTTCGATGTAAACAAGCAGATCTTTGTAGCCTTACTGAAAATCCTGAGTAATCGAGTAAGCTAATAGTCGTAAAAATACTCATGCAACAGAATGCCCTTCTCAATGTTCAATCGATGTCGATAGGTTTTAGGCATCAAAGGGTGATGCATAGGCTAAAACATTCGAATTTTTATATTTCTAGAAATCACACGATTGATTTCTTTAGTTAGTTAGATGTCATGTTAAATATAAATCTTGACCTCCATCTATTAATTTACATAAATTTTTGTTTGATGCGTACAAATGGCTTCTCAAAAATTTATTGACGATTTCAAGAAAAAATTTGGTAAGCAATGCCTTTAGACTGGCCCATCTTAGATCTACTATCTAGGGCTAAATCTAGATCGAGATATATATATCTATAAGTAAGATCTAGACTACTAGATGTTTGGTAAATTCATATAGATCTAGATCTATATCTATATCGCCCCTAGAATTATTCGTTGAATTCAAGAGAAAAAAAAATGAAAGAATTTCTAAATTTATGACTCTCTTCTCTTGGACTCCACCCTGGCCTTTTTCTCGCTCATTATCCCCGTCCGACCAATACTCCACCCCCCTTTTACCCCCCTTCCCCCTTCTTTTACGAAAAGAGAAATAAAAAAAAAAAAATCACCCTCCTCTGCCCCCACCTCTCTCTCTCTCTCTCTCTCTCTCTCTCTCTCTCTCTCTCTCTCTCTCTCTCTCTCTCTCTCTCTCTCTCTCTCTCTCTCTCTCTCTCTTTTCCCCCCACCCCACCCCCTTCCTCTTTTATTGTTTCAACTATATTTCCTTTTCTCCTAGCAAAGCTTTTTGTTTATGTCCTCCTTTGGCTAATCTTTATGTTTCTGTTGTTGGCATCAATGTAGTAGTCCCTTATATAAAATAGACATAAAACTTAAGGGAATCAAAAACATATGTTAGTATATTCAATAGAAATGAAGAAAATCATTAGACCTCCTTATTTTTGAAGAAATAGAATTGATAAGGGAATCAGCCCTTTTTTTTGTCGAAATAAGAAAAAAAATGTTAACTTTTTTAAGTTCATCTTCAACATTTACTTTTAAAAGATAATAGAATTATATAATTTCTTCCTCCAAATTTTGCAAGTAAGACTCAGAGAGAAATTGATTCTGAAGGGAAGAATCTTTTAGGAAAAAATTTATGTTTCATCTAATAATGTTATAAAGCAGTTTGGCTAGATTAATTATAGACTTTTTTTTTATATGAAAACAGTAATTTACATGGCATCTCAACACTCTAGAGAACAAATTTATTCATGTTTCATTTCAACTTTTCCAGATGAAGTTAAACAAAAGACAGGAGCTACATCATACTCAGATGAACTTTGCTTGATTTCACATATTATGGACAAATGTACACACTTTATCAGCCATGAAGTCATTTATGATAATATTAAAGATAGGCTCGTACCTATTTTCACTGAACGCGATTTACAACAAGCTGAGGTAAATACCTTTTTTGCTATAAACTGTCTAGAAACTGTTTTGGTATATGTATGCTTATTGTTTGGTACGTGTATACACCATATTTTGTACTTTAATTAATTTATTTATTGGTTTTTTTTTATTTTGTACTAATAGACCTTTGTCTTGTTCTGTAACTTTTTTGAGGATCTTACTAACTTTTTTTTTAAATTTTTATTAAATTAAAAAATAGATTAGTATACTAATTCAAATATTTTACTGCATGTTTTTCTCTCATTTTTTTTTTACTATTAATGGTAATTTTTGTGGCCAACATCAACAGTCTTATGTTTTCATTTGCCAATTGCCACGGGCTGGGGACATACATAGTATGAGTTTAGGTTGATGTTATGCAAATCAGTTAGTCGCCCCTTCAGAGAGATTGTCTGATGGTAACTTGCATGCACATGTACTTTTGCCAACATAACAATATATTTATCTGAAATTATGAGATTTCTTCATTCAAAGCTGAAACTCTCTAGCACTTCGAAAGTTCATTGCATGTTATAAGTAAAAGTATGATACAATCCTATGAAATTTATACGGCAAAGTCTGAAAAAGGTATTTACATAATCTGGGAACCAGTTTTTAAGCACAAAAATCTAACATTTTCATCTCACTGTGTCTTGTTGTTTTATTCAATGAACTATTACAGTTTCTCCATTTTATCTCTTCCAGGCAAGTGGTAAAGGATCAATTGATACTATGAACAAAATCTGCGAATGTGCAAGAAGATTAATGTTTGATAAATTTGAAAAATTTGTGAAAGCATTAGCTGAGGACCATGTTCATGCAGCACAAGAGATCATAAACACTCTTGCTGACTTGCTAAACAAAACTAGAATACCATATCTGGAATTTTCTGCTTTAGCAAACATGCCACCACGAGGGCACCATTCAAACTCACCATGCTTTCCAGGAACACATTTAAAAACTGCAGAAAGACTAACTAATCATACCCATACAGAAAATTTAGCTAGTAGTCCAGAACATAGTGCAGCCTTTCTGTCATCAGCATCAAGTGGAAACTCTCGTCCTTCCAGTTCTGATAACGCATGCAACTCTCAAAGATGCACTGATGGGGATTTGGAAGGTAAAAAATAGAAAAGAAAATGATGAAATAGATTCAGTCGTTTTAATTTGTAACCAAAGTACAGACAGATTTTGAGAACCAAAATGATTGGCAAAAGTTGGAACTTCAGTGAAGAATTGTGTTAACTCTTCAAAAGATAGAATTAAAGAACCAATGTTGATGCAATAATTCAAGTGTGCCAGAAGCAGAATCTTGATTATTTATATGTTTTCTTAAACAGTAGTTTAGAAGAAGAGGGATAATTGAAATGCAAATAAATATTCATTAAAGTCTGTGTAAACAAAGCGATGTGCGAATCAAAGAATAGAAGAAAGAAAAGCAGAAGAGATCAGAAGCTGTACAACATTGCAGATAATGCTGAAATATATTTGAAAGAGTGTAATTATTCATTTTCCTATTTCATGAAAACCTTTCAGCACAGCAGTATGCTTCAAACTCAACTGAAGAATCAAAGGTAAAACAATGAATGATCTACAGATACTATATATATATATATATTTGTGTGTATGCATCTTATTCCCATGTGGTTTATGAAATTAAATTAATAGTCAAGATAATAAAATAACAGAAAAACAATGTAAGATTTTTTGAGAGACTTGGTGGACAATTTGCAACTACATGTAAACATATCTTTTTTATCTATCAAGTTATTGTTAAGAATGAAGCATATTGATAAAGAATGATGCAACATACAACCTCAAAATGCTTTCAAAGTAATGTGAGTAATCAAAATTCCTCCTAGTATCAAGATTTTGAACTTCAGACTCAAACTCATAATTATTTCCCAACCTATTTAGGTGTATGACATGTCTACCAACCCGAGAGGTCTTGCCTTGATTATAAATAATGAAAACTTTCATCACTGGAAAAAGAGACAAGGAACCAGTAATGATGCGACAAATTTGTACAATATATTTAAATACCTGGGTTTCAATGTAAGAACAGAAACTGACAAGACTGCTCAGGTTAGCCATTTCTTATGGTTACTTTAGATTTAATATATTGCTCAAAACCATAAGAATATTATTATAAGGACCATTGTAGTAAAGCTCTCTGGCTAATTGATTATCAGATTATATCAAATACTAACCGAAACTGATAAATCAAGCTATATGAAATATTCTCAATTTTTAATGGTTTTAACATACTAGTACGGAATACTTTTTTTTATTATTTTTATATTTCATACGTGCATTCCAAAACCTAGTTGGCTTACTTTGTGATATTTTAAGTATCTTAATGTATGTACTTAACTAATTTGGCTGATCAGTTGTGTATTCAAAATTGAGGCATAGACGTTCTCCATTTTTTTTCACATATGAAGAGACTCCATATAAAAAGGAATATCTTTACAGTGAATTCTAATGTTTGAATTTATGTATAACATCTTCCATTCTTTTTCCTCTCATAATATGATGAGAAAGCATTGTGAATCTCATAGTCTTACCCTTTCTATACACAAGGACATGAAGAACATCTTGCAAAAGTTTTCCCAACATAGGGAATTGACAAATGTGTCAAGCCTTGCTGTGGCAATCCTTACCCATGGAGGGGCCAATGATTGCCTGTTTGGTACGGATGGCCAACTCTGTAGCGGCCAACCTGTCCCAGGGACATACATCACAAAAATGGATATGATTCATTTTTTCAAAGGATCTGTCTGTCAAGCTATGGAGGGAAAACCCAAACTCTTCATTCTGCAGGCTTGTAGAGGAAGTAATTCTGAACAATGAATAGCTTGTCCTGACCTCTTTATGATATTGTATGAGAAGTGAAGTTTATTTCTAAGTATTTCAGCAAATGGTAATAATCTTTAAAGCTTAATGTCCAATGTGAGACTGAAAAACGTGTGTCAGTTTAAAGTTTTAATGAAACAAGGTATAGTTAGTGCATCTCAATATTGTGGAGTGAAATTCCATTGGGCAATATATGCCAAACAATCATGTAGAAATTTTGGGTGACTTTTTTTAGTTATCGTTTTTTTTTTCTTTGTATTAATATTTCTTATTGGCATTTTTAGGAAATATACTTGCCTCATGTATTCTTACAATAATTATAATAATCAGGCATTTTATTCAATTAGCATTCATAAATTCATAAAATGAAATAAATTTTTTTTTATGAATAAACTTATTTCTATTCTGTCACTAAATAGTCTATCAAGCAATTGATCTAGTACCTAAAGTGTATATATGAATAAAATAATACTATTTTCACCTGTTAAGTATTTTTTTCATTTTAAATACAACATAGAAAAAGACATTTTTTAAATTCACCAGAACAGTGTCTAGATCTGAGTTTTGGCTTGCCCATAGGGTGCAGACATTATGATAATTTTTAGAAACTTTCTAAAAAAAATTTTTTTAAAATAATTCATAAGTTCCAAAAGTTTTATTGGTTTGTTTTTTCTTTATATAAACTTAATGACTGTTTTCCCTAAGGTTTTTTAATAATGCACAGGCAGCAGAGAATGAAAATTAAAAAAAAAAAATACTTTTAGCAGAGAGAGAAAGTTTTTTTTTTGAAAGCATGCATGAACAAGTGAAGCATAATAATGCAAAAAGGGAGTTGTGAAATCCATCCAAATACATGTAATTCCTATTTTAGTCCTTGATCTTCATCATTGTTTCCTGATGCTTCTTTCTCTTACAGATGAAGAAGATGATGTGGCAGTGAATCAAGAAAATGTGAGGAATATGTCACCTCAGACAAATTCTGATTCCAACATCAAATCAGATTCCTTCCCTGAAATGTTGCCACCATGTCCTGCTCTCCTGACCAGGTCAGAGTCTCCTATTGTAAAAAGAAGACCTGGAAGAGGTGCAGATACTTCAGACATGTGCTTTGTGCATTCTTCATCTTATGGTATGTAGATAAAGTGGTAAACATACATTTGATTTGAAGTGGTAGGAACTATCATGAAGAAAAAAATATTTTTCCTTAGAATTTCACAAGATATATATGTGTGTCTGTTTTTCTCTGTTTTTTTTTCTCTGCCTCCCTTACTCAGGATCCTTTTCTTTCTATCAAGGGGGAGGGGGGGCAAAGGGAGAAAAAAACAAAGGAGAGATTTTTTTTTAAAAGCTATTCTGCCTTTTTGTTGCAGGCTATACAGCTTACAGATTGAAACACGATGGCAGCCCATTTATCACAGTGTTCACACAGAAAGTAAAACAACTGGCTCGTCATAAAGAGTTTAGAGACATCATTCAAATGGCAAGTACATATCCTTGTTATTAGGTTTACAGAAAATGTGTAGAAGCCACATTTTTTTTTTATTTTTTGGTTTAAGAAGGATAACTTTGTAATTGACTAGCATATTATAAGGAATCAAAATAATATATTCAGATATGTTCTCATTGAAGCTTGGACTATAGCTTGATTCATTTTACAATATCACTTTTTTTACACAGTACAAGTAAAAGGATTAAACTAAAGACATTTTAATTCATGAAGCATTGAATGCCGCAATAGAACTGAATGTAATAAATCTGCGTTAAAGTGGATAATTTTGTAATTCACTGGCATACTATAAGGGTAATTGCTTCATCAAAATAATATATTCACACATCACCTCTTTTCAGCCTGGACCATTCATTCATTTTGCAATATCGCTTCTTTTACTCAATAAAAACAAATGGATTAAACAATTAAAACATTAATAATTGAATGTAGCAGTAGAACTTAATCTAATAATCCAGGGCATCTCCAATAGTTGTGTAAGTGCATGGGAACACCCTTCACACGGGTCCAGATAAAAAAAAAATAGATGAGCTGAGTTTTAGATTTTGCAAACAATCCTGAGCATTTTGCTTTTTATTTGAAGGTTCTATTTTGATTAGATCAAAAGTTAGGGAGTTTGAAAATACCGTTTCAGAAAGTGTTGTTTTGTGGAAATGGCCTTTTAAGCTAAGCAAACTTTTTTTTATTTCACTGAAACTATTAACTCCACCAATCTGATCTGAAGTGGTTTCAAAAAATCATTTAATTAAAAAAGTTAGATATTTTAGAAACAAATAAAACTAAGTGGAATGAACAGATAAATGAATGGAGTTTCTAAAGAAATGAAATTTCCATTTTCGAACTTGGAATTGAAAATCGACTTAAAATAGGTGTAGCACAAAACTAGACCCAGCAACATACGAAGGGTTTTCCCTTGCTACCACACAGTTATGAAATAATTATCTGTTTGCTTTCTGTCTTCATCAGACATCACATGAAAACTCACTGTGTTGTATTTTGTAACTCTTGGAGATAAGCTATACCTCTCTTTCTTTTTTTTTTCCATGTTATAAATTCTTTCTTGGTACTTTTCTATGTAGCTAAATATCTCTCCTGGGGAAAGATTGCACTCTCTTGTTCAATAGATCACTTCAGTCAGGCTATGAGTAGAAAATTTAGGTGCCTAAGTATAAATTTTGGGGATTTCAAAGTATTCTCAAAGCTTTTGGGAATTGTTGAAGATATAGTTCAGTTGATTTAGTGTCCACAAAGAGGAAATGTTTGACAGGTGTGATTTTTTTTTTCTCTTTATCCCACATAGAGACAATGCAGGATTGATCTACTATTATTATATTTATCTGTAAAAGATCTTCACCTTTCCCTTCTCAGTTGTTCTCATCCACTGTTGATGTGAAGGCTATAGGCTATCATTACATAAAGTTTCCTTTACTCCCCTCAGTTGTTCTCATCCACTGTTGATGTGAAGGCTATAGGCTATCATTACATAAAGTTTCCTTTACTCCCCTCAGTTGTTCTCATCCACTTTTGATGTGAAGGCTATAGGCTATCATTACATAAAGTTTCCTTTACTCCCCTCAGTTGTTCTCATCCACTGTTGATGTGAAGGCTATAGGCTATCATCACATAAAGTTTCCTTTACTCCCCTCAGTTGTTCTCATCCACTGTTGATGTGAAGGCTATAGGCTATCATTACATAAAGTTTCCTTTACTCCCCTCAGTTGTTCTCATCCACTGTTGATGTGAAGGCTATAGGCTATCATTACATAAAGTTTCCTTTACTCCCCTCAGTTGTTCTCATCCACTGTTGATGTGAAGGCTATAGGCTATCATTACATAAAGTTTCCTTTACTCCCCTCAGTTGTTCTCATCCACTGTTGATGTGAAGGCTATAGGCTATCATTACATAAAGTTTCCTTTACTCCCCTCAGTTGTTCTCATCCAGTTTTGATGTGAAGGCTATAGGCTATCATTACATAAAGTTTCCTTTACTCCCCATTCATAGTATGACTTAGCTATACATTTCCTTCTGTCCACAGGTCCAAAACCACTTCAACAAGGAACCCCTGCCTAACGATAAATTAACCTTGCCAGATTTCTCAGTGCAACTTATGTCAAAATGGTTCTTAAACCCACCGCAATGGGCAAACACTGGTTAAGTTTAGACAACATAGAAAATTCTTTCCATTTTTGTCAGGGCAAAATGGAAACTGTAGCCTTGAAGTATTTATCTGGAGAGATGTTAGTATGAATTTTAGTTTTTATTTTTTTTTTATCATGGATGTGACTGACTGCAACGAAAATAGTTGCTAACAAAAACTCTTCATGTTCTTTGAATAGTTTTACATACTTTAAAAGAGTAGGAGATATGTTCTCGAAAAATTAAGTCTTATGTCAGATGTTGGTCTTCCCTGCTTAAATGCACATATATGTAGTAACGCCACATAACGAGGCGTTTGGCAGCAGAGAAATTTTTGGGTAAATGAAATTTGCCTGAAGAAAGCTTGAAATTTTTGTAATACTCTTATTTCTAACTCTCATATGTTTCCACTTCACCAACTGGTCCTGCAATGGTTAGAGCATTTTTAATCCTTATGAAGGAGCCTCTCTTTTCTCCTGCTCCAGAACCACCGAGAACTTTTTTTCAGCTATTTCCGCCAGTAACTTTTGATCTGATGACCCTATGAATCCTCTGTTCAAGTAATATGTTACCTAAAAATATCTGTTATAAATTTGTTCAGTTATCAACCATGACCGTTTATGATTCCTTTTGTTTTCCCTAATTATCAACTTTATTTTTACAATCATGAAAGCGCAATACCCAAATTTGTTTTACGTTTTTCGCGAAAAAATGCCATGACTGTAAAGAAAGATATGCACATTTAAAATATAGACCTATCCTGATTAATGTCCATGTATACGTATGCGAAGATAACTAAATTTTACAATTTTATCATTTATGCTTTTTACAGAAAATTTTTCGAATATTCATTTAACAATATTTATGTAAATATTTTTGCAATGCATTAGCATGGAGATGTTCATTTTTTTTTTAACAGATGTTTATACATTATTCTAAATATTATGTCTTTTCATGAAAAAAAAGTTAAGAAAATGAGGCATTATAAATTTTCAAATCCATTTTTATATTTTATTTAATCTAAGTATTATTACACAAGCTCAATTTTTTTTGTGGTGAAGAACAACTTAAACATTATTATATATATTATGTTTTTATATATATATATATATATATATATTAATAATATATTCCATCTATATACACACACATGCAAACACATATACATATATATATATATATATATATGATATTCAAAAATATTTATAAAGCTGTCTCACAAATCTTATAACTGTGCTGTGTAGACTTGCTTAACCTTATGTTTGGGCAGTGCCCACATGTAGGCTTGGCTGTGAGGAAACTCTGCTTTCTGCAATGTGTCTCTATGTTTGCAATGGTGCTGCGGGGAGTACATTGGCAAATCTATTTGAAATGTCATTCGCTTCTAAATGCCTTTTTCATTTTCTCAGGAGATTTTCTATCATTTCTAAGAATATCAACCAATGAAAATGTAAAACTTTCTCCTTCTTTGGACTAATGAGAAGAGACCCAGAGCCCATGAAGTGTGAAGAACAAATTGCAATTTAGGGACGTTTGTCTGCACTGTGTTACAAGATAGGTATTTGAAAGTTACTGACACATTGGTAACGCGTATCTGTAGCAGCTTGTTATTATGACAAAAGAGCAAACAAATGAGCCAGACGGTGGTGATTCTACCATGCAGCCTTTCTCTTTCTGTTGTCCCCATATTAAACCCACTCTCCACTCTCAATGAACGCTCTTGAGAAGGAGTAAGAATGACTACTAACCCCAGTGTCTTCCTCAAGTGTAGATTGCAGCTAGTCGTGGTGTTGGGTGTAAAGTAATGTGATCGGCCGATTTTTGTAAGATTTTTGTCCAAACCAGTCAAGTTTCAGTTCAATCACAGCCTCTTGATACTGTGAAACTAGCTAAGTAAGCAAGGGAGAGAATTGCTGAGATTTAAAACAAAAACATGAATATAGAGTGTGATGTGTGTGTGTGTGTGTGTGTTTCTAAGGCATCAGGCCTCTAACTTTGTTGTGATGGAACTTTTTGTGTGCTCTCATGTGTGGCCAGTGATGCGAAAGCATAGTCTGTTGTCCCCAACCTAACCCCACTCTCCACTCTCAGTGCACACTCTTGAGAAGGAGTAAGAATGACTACTAACCAAAGAGTCATCCTAAGTTGTGTAGATTGCAGCTAGTCGCGGTGTTGGGTGTAAAGTAATGTGATTGGCCGATTTTTGTAAGATTATTAGTCCAAACCAGTCAAGTTTCAGTTCAATCACAGCCTCTTGATACTGTGAAACTAAGTAAGAAAGGGAGGGAATTGCTGAGATTTAAAACAAAAACATGAATAGAGAGTGTGTTGCGTGTGTGTGTGTTTCTAAGGCATGAGGCCTCTAACTTTGTTGTGGTGGAATTTTTTTGTGTGATGTCATGTGTGGCCAGTGATGGGAAAGCATAGTCTGTCGATCAGAATGTTGAACATGTTTTTTACTTCATATCTCCAAAGTTGTTTGAAGCAATGAATAATTCAAGTGTACGACAAGCCTAGAGGTTGGACCTTGCTGTTTGGTCTGATTTGCTTCTTTCTCCTTTATTATCTCACTGTATCGTGCCTCCTTACTCTCTTTGCTTAGTTATAATGTAATTGTCCTTATTTTAGTTGCATCTGTAGGGTTTCACACCTTCTTTAAACAATGGAATTTCTCACTGACTCATCGTGTTTAGCTTAAATGAAGACCAAACCAGGATCAAAAGTTGGCTTGCTCTGAAAGAAACTCCTGCTTTATCCTCACCTTTTCCCCTACTGAAGAAATTACATATGTTTCACTTTCAATGCCAATCCAGTCTTTCATCAAAGGAACTGCAGATATTGAAAGCTGAATATATAGGATCTAATAAACCTCTGTTTGAAAACTGTCATAATTTTCTCAAAGTCCATGTCTCTATCATTCATTCTTTCCTTAACTCATGAAAACCATGAAACATGCATTTTAATATGGTGTCAAAATTGCAAAAGTAAATGTTTCTTAGAATTTGTTTTGGCAATAAAAGCCTTTATCTATGCTTTGTTGTATATATGGTGAGGACAATACAAACACATGTATTCTATGCTGACTTGTACTCAGCCGAGAAGCTAGTAACTGGCCATGGTAGCAGCACAGTTTTCTCCCTTCCTTGCGGGAAACTATGAAAGCAGGACTAAGGTTTTTAAACTGCTGTTAACCTGCTCTAAACTTTTTTTTTTAATAAATTTATTAGAGCTGTGGAGTTGAGGTGTTAAGCAATCATCAAAAATATTCTCAACATATTTTACCAATGCTTTTATTGGTTAGCATTTTTTTTATTTTACTGTTGTTTCCGAAAACTGGGTATATGAAGAAATTAGCATTGTATTCTGACTTTTACCATTTTTTAAAATATTTTGTAGTATGATTACAATGTAAAAAAAGTGTGCTGTTTGTTTTTTGTTTTTTTGTTTTGTTTTTTTTTTTTGGGGTGGGGGGGTAATTTTTTTTGGTTCTCTTATAACCCAAAGTAACTTGTACAAAACAAAAATCTATCTTTAATAAATTTTAATTCAGCTCATTTTATTTTTTGTGATTTTTCCCCCCATTTCAGCTGTTCTACAAGCGGTAAAAATTTTGATGTATGTTGTAACAAAATTGTTATGAACATTTTGTTCGAATTGATTTGCCATACAATGAAAGGAAACTCTTGTTTTAAATTTAAGAAAATAAAAAACTGTATGTGTTGCTTTACTGCTCACATTGAAAAAAAAAACCTAATAATACTAAGAGGTTTTCTCAGTGGCGAAAAATGCAAGAAATCAGTATTCTGCTGGGAGAAATTGAATTCTCTTTTTATCATTTTTTTTTAGTTTTTAAAAATTAATCGCAGGAATTTGGGGTGTTTTAATGCCTTTTTTTTTTCACAAGGTTCAACTTTTGACATCAGACTCTTAAGGTCAGGTCTGGAGATATATATTTAGACCAGAAATTATCCCAGCCTACTTTAGCTATAACTCATGCACAACAAATGGATTTAGGTATTAATCTGGAATACCAGTTTATAGATCTTAGTATGAATCTAATTTTTATTTTTTTTGTCATGGATGTGACTGACTGCAACGAAAATAGTTGCTAACAAAAACTTTTTATGTTCTTTGAATAGTTTGACATACTTTAAGTTCCTTGAAAAAGAGAAGGAGATATGTTCTTGAAAATTGAGTCTTATGTCAGTTGTTGGTCTTCCCTGTTTAAATGTACATATTTGTAGCGAAGCCACAAAACGAGGCATTTTGCAGCAGAGAAATTTTTGGGTAAATGAAATTTGCCTGAAGAAAGCTTGAAATTTTCGATTTTTGTAATACTCTTAATTTTTAACTCTCATACGTTTCCACTTTGCCAAGTGGTCCTGCAATGGTTGGAGCATTTTTAATCCTTATGAAGGATCCTTTCCTTTCTCCTCGGCTATTTCTGCCAGTAACTTTAGAGCTTTTGTTCTTTTGTTGCCACATATTGAAAGTTTAGTCGGAAAGTCGTAGACTGATGACTCTATGAATCCTCAAGTAATATTGTTACTTAAAAATATCTGTTATAAATTTGTTCAGTAATCAACCATTACTGTTTATGATTCCTTTTGTTTTCCCTAATTATCAACTTTATTTTTACAATCATGAAAACACAATGCCCAAATTTGTTTTATGTTAATGCCATGACTGTAAAGAAAGATATGCACATTTAAAATATAGACCTATCCTGATTACTGTCCATGTATACGAGTATGTATATGAAAATAACTAAATTTTACAATTTTATCATTTATGCTTTTTACAGTAAATTTTTCGAATACTCATATAATAATATTTATGTAAATGGTTTTGCAATGCATTAGCATGGAGATGTTCATTATTTTTTTACAGATGTTTATACATTATTCAAAATATTATGTCTTTTCATGAAAAAAAATTAAGAAAATGAGGCATTTAAAATTTTCAAATCCATTTTTATATGTTGTTTAATCTAAGTATTATTGCATCAAGCTCAATTTTTTGTGGTAAAGAACAAATTTACACATTATTATATATTTTAAATATATACATATATTATATATTCCATCTATATATATATATATATATAGTAAGGGGGGGGGGGGGTATTTTTTTTTGGTTCTCTTATAACCCAAGTTAACTTGTATAAAACAAAATCTGTCTTTAATAAATTTTGATTCAGCTCATTTTGTTTTTTGTGATTTTTTCGCCCTCATCTCAGTTATTCTACAAGTGGTAAAAATTTTAATGTATATTGTAATAGAATTGTTATTTTAGAATTGATTTGCCATACAATGAAAAGAAAACTTGTTTTAAATTTAAGAAAAGAAAAAACGGTATGTGTTGCTTAACTGCTCACATTGAAAAAAAAAAGCCTACTAATACTAAGCGGTTTTCTCAGTGTCAAAAATTGCATGAAATCAGTATTGTGCGGGGAGAAATCGAATTCCCTTTTAATTATTTTTTTTTTTTTTTAGTTTTTAAAAATTAATTGCAGGAATTTGGTTTTTCTTTTAAATGCCGTTTTTTCATAAGGTTCAACTTTCGACATCTGACTCTTAGGCCAGGTTTGGAGACATATATTTAGACCAGAAATTATCCCAATCTACTTTAGCTATAACTCATGCACTACAAATAAATTGAGGCTTTCTGATGGGAGGTGCTGTCCAGGCTGAGCAGTAAGCTTTGTGAATAAAATCAAAATACAATTTAATTCCTTGTCCACAAACTAATGATAAGTTACTGCTTCTTGCATGAGCTGAGATGCACAATTAAGTTCCTATGCTCTTATAGGACCAGAATCTTTTTGAGTCATACATAGATTTTATCCTAAGGAAACTGGAATTGTATTATTACTAATTGGCATCACTAGTACCTACTGTTATTTTGAATCTCTTGACAGCTGAGTTTGCTCTGATTTTCAAATATTTATCCATTGAAAGGTGCAAAGCTAAAAGAGGAGTGTGCATTTAAAAAAAAAATTTAAAAAATCAAAGATGCAAAATCCAACACATAATACATCGTGGATAAAAAGTCCATTTAATGTTAACTAGTATCAAATAACATCAAATCATTCATATCTATTTATAACGTTTATCACATGGTAACCAATATGCATATTTATAGTATTGTAGCAAAACACACAAAAAGTAATATAGATAAGTCAACTAGCACATTTATTAAAATTTTTCAACTATTTGTTTTATCCTCTATATACAAAATGGACTATTTCAACCAGAAGACAAAGAAAAGGGACCAAAATCAATTCAACCTAAAAGTAAAAAAACTTGAAAAATACTAAAAAAAAGCATGATATAAATAAAGCTCAAAAGTCAACATAAATTTAAGGAAGTAAGAAGTGTTTAAAACAATCATTTGGGGGTGGGTGGGGGTGAAGTATTTACTTATATTATTGTAAGCATCAGTAAGAAAATCGTATGTGCTGATTTAAAACTTTTACAAATGATTTTTTGACCTTTGGCTCATCTGTTTCAGATTTTCTATTAATGTAGTTTTAGTTATAGTGCAAACTTCTGCACCATCAGTAAGTTAAGAAAGTGGATAAACTCCAAGTTCCAACAAGCTAAAGAATCAAACTTTAAAAAGAAACTTCTTTGATGAAACACATGCTATTCAAAATTTTAAATCAGAATTATTTTGTACAGCATTATTAGCCCTTGAAAATAAAGTTTCCTTGGTTATTTAAATATCTCAAACCACAGACTTAAGTCTATGCTACTAAATGGATTTTTGCGGACATGACATCCACATTGAACCATTTATGTTTTAATTGGAAACCTTGAACTTTGCTCCCAAATCTCAGGGTCCAGCTATTACCTAAAAAAGATTTAACAGATCTACCAAATGTTTTCTGGATGAAAAAATATTTTATGCTTTCCTATGTCATATCGCAGGAATAATACATTGATCTTAAGATTATGGCACAAACAAAGGGTAAAATGACACAAAAATATTAACACTCTATTCCATAAATTTTGATTAAATAAATAAAAAAAAAATGATGCGCTCAATTTAAGACTATTATCAAAGAGGGAAATTGTTCCTTGATACTTATTCTTGAATAATGTAACATTTAAGCAGAACATATGCAACAAGGGGCAATTTTTGTTGCACTTGGTGGGTTGGAAAGAGATCTTGGCAAAACTGGGACAAAAAAAAAACAAAGCAAAATTAGGAGGCATCCCCAATAAGTGTATGAGCAAGAATATAATAATTATATTGTTTCCAGTTGAGCAGGAAACATGTACAAAAAAGAAACAAAAATAACCAAGTGACAACTACCTTCTCTAAACGATTTATAAGACACTTAAAATATTCTCAGAATATAATAAAAAGGACATTTTTATGTAGAAAATAAAAAGTGTTGGTACATAAAACTTCATTTTAACAAAGTTGAGTTAAATTTGAACAATAAATATACCTATTTCCACATATAAGCTGTATTTTTTTCCACGGAAGAATTGTGCTCTTTGTTCAGAAAACACACAAATGGTAAATTTAGCTGTAGTGGATAAAATTCCCGATCAACATCATTTAAAAAATGTAAGAAAATCGCACCAATGTCTCTTCATGGGCACATGTCCCCTTTGCCTACAGCTTTTCTTTGCTATGTTTCTATTTCCATGGGAAGGTTAAGCTTGCTATAAGAAGAAAGTGTCCTTATAAAATATCCTGACGAACCCAATGAATTGATGACAAGTTTACAATGAAAGACTGATGGTATGAAACCTTAATGATAGTTCAAAATTAACCAAAATAAAATAATAACAAATGAATTTTGGGGGCTTCAAATTTTAAAAGCACCAAAATCTATTTTTTTTTTAAGTTGAGTATAACAATACTTGAGTCTTGCCTTTGGTAAATGTTATTAATCTTAAGGTCAAGTTGTACACATCAAGCTTTTAATTTTTTAGAGAAAGGAGTATAGGGTTAAGATGTTGACTATACAAAGCTTGATGCCAAGTTCTTATTAGAGGATCATAATAAACACAATCTAGTAGTGAATTTCTGTAAAGCTCCCTTGTAATATGAGAAAAGCAAAGTGATTATTCCCGTCTGAGGGCTCTTTAATCACATCTCAAGACTTTAGAGCAATACAAAAAGTGCTTTTCATCTCAAAAGCTGTTCCAGCCTGAATTCTTGTTACTGTTAACCCTAATTTACAGGTCGTTGGGAGCAACTGCGTCCTCCTCACCATTTGAAAGTGCTCTGATTTAGCATCAAGCTATCAAAACCAAATGAGTTCAAATATAATAAATATGAGCGATTCAGGAAAAAGCTAACTAGCCACTGAAATTAATGTTTCCCTCTATCTCTGATGGAGGTATAAAAATCTATTTATTTAGGTATACATAAGTAAGGTTAAAAAAAAACCCACCTTCATTAACGTTTTGGTTACATCCCAATGAAATATATACCTATACCACAAGGATTGAAGAATGAAAAACTGTTAAAGAAACGATTGTCTTCTTGAACAAAAGAGAAGTAGACACTGTCCTTATAATAAAACAACTAAAAATCTTAATATGTTAAAACATCACACAGATCTTTGCAAACATATAGAAAGGAGTAGACATAACAAGGAGTAGTTCAGAACTGAACAAATTGTCAACAGTTTATATGCCTCGGAAAAAAAATGTGCTTAAGGTTATTTACACAACTTCTTTTTAAGATTGATTCGTTCTCGTTTATTCTTTGATACATCTGAATGAAATCCATAAAATTGACAAGGCTAAACTTATGACAGACCCCAAACATCATTTATTCTCTCCCTCCGACACACCCTGTATACTTTCACACTTCTTAAAGACTTGCAAATTTTCAAGCCTGTTTTGAGGATATCTACTTGAAAATGGATTAAGTACAATCAAAGACAAGATGACAATAAAACCGATCTAAAGGCAGCACCCACCTCCTCCTATTTCTGTTGAACCACTTTCTTCAATTTTCAATTGTCTTTGATATACTTTTTTGACTCGGATAATCACTTAAAAACTGCAACTTGTTTTCAAAGCTATAGCTCATTGCAAAAACAAGTTTTTACAGAAAAACCACAAAAAGCTATAATACCATCAAAACACAGGGCAAATATATTTGGCTTCAATTTATAAGTAATACTCCTAAAAACTGGAGGTATCAAGAGTTTGTAAGTCAGTTGTTAATAATGTTTGAGCCAGTAAATAAATCATTACTCAGCCAGGCCTTGATCTGAGTAAAGATTTCAACATACTGTAACATCAAATGATATTAAGTCAAGAGCTTCACTTTCAAATAACACATTATCTAAAATTGTTTGATAACGTTCCCCCAAACATAACAAACAATTTTGATATCATGCAGTTTATCAAAAAAAAAAGCAATAAAAGCAAACAAAAAAAAAAGAATTTATAACAAAACAAATATGATCTACTTTTAACTTAATGTATCAAATGAAATACAAAGAAGACTGCCAACATCCAAACCTCCTTTTATTTTCACTTCCCCCAAGTAAAAATAAAACCTAGTAAGGAGAATGCAATTTTTAGATTTTTAGCAACAACAAAGACAGTTTTGCCTCAAGGTCATTGAAATCAAAAGTGTCAAACAAACATTTAAATATCTATTGTATTCTAAGAATTTCGAAAAGGAGACTGCAGATTCAGAAAAAAATCATAATTAAAAAAAAAAAAAAAAAAAAAAGAAAAACAATTTTGAAGGACACAGAGCAATCAGCATCAACAGAGATAAAGAGAAATAAAAGAAAGACTAGGTTCGTAGTAAAGAAGAATTGAATGCAGTTTAAAAATATTTCATGTTCTTTTAAGTCACTAGCTGAGAGTCTCATGCACAGACAAGAAAAGAATGCACCACAAAAAAAAAATTCAGATCTTTTTTTCTTTTAAATCATTGGAGCAAATATGTAAATAATAGAAGCACTCACAGATAATAACAATTTCATTTACATGCATCAGGCAGTGTCAAGATGCAATCTCGTAATGAAATAAATATACAAAAAAAAAAGGATCCACTATCAAATTTGAATTACTGCCATGGCTGCTCAAAAGAATAAACAAACAGCATACTCAGAATGCTCCTGATGGAGAACAATAATGATGGCTGAGACAGAGTATGCATTATAAGACAGATAAATGGGCTAAATCTTAAAAACTTTCATCAGGAAATTTTTATTAAAAAACTGACATGATGGTTAGAGATTTTGATATCAGACCTTACATAAAATAAGACAAATATTTGTTTGTTTTTAGCACAGGAAAAACATGTGCAAAACGGCGGAAAGTGAGAATGTATAGCTTTATAGTACTAATAGTTATTTTAAATCTAGTTTTTATTCGGATTCTAGCCTCACTAACTAAAACACAGTAAGGATTCAATTCAATTTAATTTGAATTTTAGTATCAAGATTTTGATGGACAAAATCATAATTATCATATATGTAATGCAATAATCTAATGTATCCTCTCAAATGATTGGCTTCATATATTTTTTTAAATTAATTTTAAGCTAACCTTTTTTCTGATTAAAATTATTACTTTGAGTTGTCAAAAAAAAAAAATTCTTTTCGGTTTTCTCTTCAAGAGTTATTCTATCATCACAAAACTGCCAAAGAAAAACATTCTTCTGATAACACAAAGGTAAGGCTAAATTTGATAAGCCGAATTACATACATTTAATTCAACAGTCCTGCATTACAAAGCAGTAGGGCTCAAACTTAAATTTTACCAAAGGTGTTAAGAGTTTCATGAAAATACAGGCTTCTAAATAGTTAAATGTCACAAAAACAGGAAAATGAGAAATAGGAAGGTTTATAAGTAGTTAGGTATAAATTTCTCACAATCAAACCTCAGGTAGTAACTGAATGCTTTATAAAAAAAACCCATCTACTGGACAAATAAAACTTACAAAAAAATGATAATTACATCAATTTGCTTTCCATGAACTCTCAAAAAAAAAAAATAAAATGCTCTCATATCTTTAACATCATGCATATGTAATGAGTTTTGCAAAAAGTTAGGATAAAAAAGCTTAAAATTAGAAATGGGACAAGTTCTTACACCCTTAAAAGGTCTTAAGAAAGTACAAGAACTAGCAATATAAAGCCTAAAAGCTGTCAAAAATTTGGTAAGATATTTGACAAATCTATATCTGTAAATTTACAGAAATATCACGTCCAATATTAGCAATTTAGTTGAAAAAGTGAAAGTCATTCTAGCAATGTTGAAAAATGGCCATGTAGATAGTAATGTTCCAAAGGAAGCAAAAAAAACATGATTCCAACAGCATTTCTGAAAAAATTGTAGACACCGAGAAATTGAATGTAAACATTGGTGAGCTAAAAAACCTGCACTACACTTTTGGCACTGAGCAACTATAGAATTGAAATAATGCCAGGGAAAGAGCCTTTGAGGTAAAACCAAATGTTTGGGAATAAAAAAAAAAATTGACTGAAGAAAATTTAAAGCTTTGAAAAAAAAATCGTTGCATAGTAAACTTGGATGCCATAGATTGATGACTAGAAGTGATGAGACAGCAGTTGGCACATAAAAAAAAAATCAAACAAAACTATATTTCACATCAACACTATGCCATACTTTTTTTCATAAGACATAGTGAGCAGGAAACATAGGACTTGTTACAATATAAAAATTCAAATAAAGAGATTTACATTACAAAATGCTGATCATTAAAATAAAAAAAAAAGACCTTTATGTTTTACAGATAAGTGAACATCAAGTAGGGCAAAGAAAATATATTTTCAAAACTCATAAATATAGATACAATAGCTGCATACTTATCACGTGGAGAAAAACACAATTTGCCAAAATGCCTGAGCAAAAAAAAAATATATTAGAGAAGATCAATATGAATTTCAGGATAATTCTCATTATATAATTATACCGCTATCTTGCCAGAATAAACGATCTTGAACTGACCATCAATAAGTATGATATCAAACTCCAAGAAAACTTTTCCTAAATTGCTGCTCTGTCTTTCACCTTTCTTCACAAAAACGAACACTAGGATGAGAAAAAAAAGGAAGTTTGAAGAAAGGGACTTTAATGGCTTGATTTGTTATATTACGATTTACAGAGACTATTTGAGCTATAAAAAGTTAATGATCAAACGGAATAGGAAAGATTGCATGATGCTGTTGAAATACAATGACTCAATTCGGTGCATATTGAGGTGTTGCACTGTGAAATGAGCCCTACAGTCTTAAATGCTCAACAATGTCACTTATTTCAAATGACTTGTAATAATCAAGTAAAACCACTATAGCTTTATTAGATGCAAATATGGTTGAAAAATAAATTGGAGATTTGAATCACATAATTATCTGAAATGTTCCTCTTTCTCCTTAAAGAATCATGTCCTCTTCAGATGAGCTGATTTCTGTAACGAGAGAAGCTGATAATAAATAGATGGTGGAGAAAAGTAATGCCTTATCAGTGCACACATCAATCAGAAGACCATTTTCGATTCATTGAAATATGAAATTTTATTGGCAGCCTTAATACTTAATAAATCACTGAATAGAGCAAAACATCAGGTTGCATATTGATGATACAGTCTAGCCATTCAGCCACTAGGCTGCTGAGAAGTCATATCCTTTAAACAAAACCAGCAACAACTTTTTATCACACAAAAACTATGCTTACACAAATGCTAAGATTTTAGCATTCCTAATCATGGTCATGAACAAAAGCGATCTTGTTTGTTCACGTTTCTCTCTGCTATAAAATCCCACTACGCCTGAAGTTAGTCAATGCCCCTAAAACTCCAGAATCACTAGGCATGATGGACTCAAAAGAAGGCTCCATGGCTTCATGCTCATCCCCTTCAACAACAGCCACTTTTGTTCCACTCACGTTCTCTTCATGCCCTGCATCAATGCTAGAGCCAGAGGGAAGCCTTGTTGCACGCGCAGCTTTTTCCTCAGTTTGGTTCTCTGGTTTTCCACTCCACAGCCCGTAGAGAGATAAGCCTTTGCTCTTGAGTTGCTGGAGCAGTCCTTGCCCAGTCATGCCAGGGGTAAAAATGGCCCCTCTTCGAGGGGAGGATGGGTTTGACAAAGTAACTTTCACATTTTCTCCCTCTGTCCTAAAGCTATTCTTCAGCAAAGGATAAGAGGAGGAATCATCAAAAGAGCCTGAGCCAGGGACTTTCTGCTTCCACTTCAAAGATGACAGTGATGAGGATGTAGATGAAGGTGGTGGGAAAGCTGAGAGGTTTCCTGTGGAACGAGAGGCCCATGAAGCCCAGCTTGGATTCAGATCCAAAGCTGACACTGTTGAGGTGGCCGTTGTTGACATGGGAGGTTTTGATAAAGAAGCTTCACTTACAGCAGAGACAGATCTTGCTGATAGGCTGAAAAAACCATTGCTTTCTGAACTAGCTGCCAGTGCTTTACTGCTGCCAGTACTACTCAAGTTCAGTCGTGGTATAGATGCAGCTCTTAATAAAGATCTGCCTACGATGGGGCTTTCCTTGCTCTCCAAAAGGGAGGCAAGACCAGAAGACATTGTATAAGAGCCAGAGGAAGAATTTGCCATCTTGCCAAAACTATCATCAGTCTTGGAAGAACCGGGTGTGGAGTTGGTGGAGACTCGGGCCCCTGAAGAATTTTTTGGGGTGGATGTACCAAACGGTAGTCTTTCTGTACCAATTGATGGGGTGGAAAGATTTGCCATTGACGAAGTAGTGCTAAAATTGAAAACCAGAACATAAATAAGTTAATAAATGAATGAGGGGAGGCAAGCCATTCACATCACAAAATATTGAAAGTGTTACGATAAATCAATTTATGGTATAATGATAAAAAAAAAACTATGAATGCTAATTCAGAAAAAAATGAGTCAAAGAAAGAGAAAAAAATTACATAAAATTACAACAAAAATAAACCTCACATTGAAAACCAAATGCTGGTTTTCCTACACCATGCTAAATGTAGTATTGGTTTCATTGCCAAGCTTTAAAGTCAATGAATTCATAATTTGAATGACCTGAATTTTAGTCTCTTGGTCTCTGAAATTCACCTCTTTTCAATTAATTATCATGTTAAGAAAACAAAGTTAGATTTATAATTAACAGATTAACATTACATTTTCTTCATTTTTTATTTGTAATTTCATTACAGAACGACGACAAGAACAAAAAATCATGAAATGATATTTAATGGTATTCCAGATGGGTTTTTCTTTAACATTCAGAAAGCGGTGAAATGTCCACACTTTTTACAAACACAGATTTACATATCTCAGTTGATGTAATTATTTTTTAAAAAAGGTCTTAACTGTGAAAACACATAACTCTAAAATAAATACCTTGAGCCAAACTGAGTACCTGGCCCCCTGTAAGGACCAAAACTTTGGACAGTTGAGTCTGTGAAAGTATAAATGAGGCCTTGGTCTTGCTCTTTACGGGTGTGAATGTCATGTGGCTCATCTAAGGGAAGATTCCATTTGGAATTTTGAAAATTCTTTAGTTACACATGGAATAAATCGTATAAAGAAGACTAAATGTAGGAAGTAATGCACAACAAAATTATAAAATAGCTTGACTTTAAGATATTTTGGACTCTTTGTTAGTTGCGAACTAAGAAATACTGTGCTGTAAATTGATGTTACATCTTAAAATTAAAAAAAAAAAAAGAGAACTCCAGTATATCATTTTTCAAGCCTATTCTTCTTCTTCTGGTAAAAAAAGAAGAAAACTAAAGAAATACCTGTACACAAATATGAGTAAAATTTTTCTCAGAAAACTAACCAATGGTAAAAAATTGATCTTTCTCACTGGCAGGCTTTGATAAATATCATCATAGATCCTCTATTTCAAGAAAACTGATGTTGAAAGCAAGTGTCAGAAATACAAAACATAAAGAAAATAAAAGAAATGTAAAACTGCTAGTCTTCCTGTTAGACAGAAAGAGGAAGTGAAATGATAAGGGTCAATAAAGAAAAAAAAGTTGGCAGTGAAAAGAGAGGAACAACAGAAGAGTAAAGAACAAATAAAAGTAGAAGGAAGATACAAATGAGCAGTCCACATAGACATCAACTTTTCAACATGTCGGAACCAGAAGCTACTTACCATCCTCTTCTGGATCTGAGATGGAATAAGTTTCACCCGTTGAATTCCCCTGTGACCTCTCTCCCTTCAACTGAATTCCTTCTCGCTGTTCAAATATCCCACCCAGGTGTGGATTTGCCAGGTGCTTCCAGTGCCGGAGGGTCATAGATCCTGCATGGAAACAAAAGTCTTTTTTATTTGACAATTAAAAACATACATGTTTTCTTTCTATAGATCAATATATGATAGGCAATCAGAATGAGAGGAACTGTTACTTCTAATGTTATGGAAGCCTGAGAGAGGAACTGTTGATTCTAATGTTGTGGAAGCCTGAGAGAGAAACTGTTACTTCTAATGTTGTGGAAGCCTGAGAGAGGAACTGTTACTTCTAATGTTGTGGAAGCCTGAGAGAGGAACTGTTACTTCTAATGTTGTGGAAGCCTGAGAGAGGAACTGTTACTTCTAATGTTGTGGAAGCCTGAGAGAGGAACTGTTACTTCTAATGATGTGGAAGCCTGAGAGAGGAACTGTTACTACTAATGTTGTGGAAGCCTGAGAGAGAAACTGTTACTTCTAATGATGTGGAAGCCTGAGAGAGAAACTGTTACTTCTAATGATGTGGAAGCCTGAGAGAGGAACTGTTACTTCTAATGTTGTGGAAGCCTGAGAGAGGAACTGTTACTTCTAATGTTGTGGAAGCCTGAGAGAGGAACTGTTACTTCTAATGTTGTGGAAGCCTGAGAGAGGAACTGTTACTTCTAATGTTGTAGAAGCCTAAGAGAGGAACTGTTACTTCTTATGTTGTGGAAGCCTGAGAGAGGAAATTCATAAGATCAGCCTTGTTTTCTGGAACAAAAAATTTTCCCAATTTTTCAAAATAAATAATTTGAATGAGAACCTTTTCTTTCTTTTTTTTTTTTTTGACGAAGTGCGGCATTAAAAACTTTCAATACAAGTAACCTTATTGAGTCATAAAAAAAACATATTCCAATTTTTGGTCTAACAAAACTGAAATGATTGTAATCCTTTTTAATTAAAAACAAATTGCATGAGTTTATTCAAATGAATTAGAGGAGATATGTTTTGCACATGTCAAGATTAATCTAAATTAAAGCCAAAAGTTGTGATGAGAATAAACAATGTCAAATAATTAATCAACCTGAATTGAAACTTCATAATGAAGAGCAAAACAAATATATTTACATTTTGCAGCCTTTTTGCATAGAATCTTGAAGTTATTCTCCTTATAAGTCATCTAAGTTGAGTTAATTAAAATCTTGTACAGAAGATCACAGTTTAACAAAGACTTTTGATATACGGGTAAAGAACACAAAAAGATCTTTTCAGCTCTCCTGTACCTTTTTTGCCCCATTCTTTTAATGAAACTGACTAAAAGTTAAGTAGCTATTTGCATGTATTCTTGAGCTGTTCTTTACTAAGAAGAGGAAAGCTGCCATATCCCTATGGTTAGCAATGTTGAGATCTTAAGTCAAAGGCAATGCATGTGACTATGTGGCTTGTTTTATCAAAAAAAAAAAATGACCAAAAAAAAACAAAACAAGCTAAACCAATCCATGTAAAAAATCTTAATGACCTAATCAGTTTTTGCACTTTATTCTAATCCTCACCCTCCATGGGTTTAACAATTTGCAGCCTGTCAGAGATCTTGTAGCCCTGCCCTGAGGGTCCAGTGGGCTGGGCCAGGCCTGTTGCAGAGCTCCAAACTGAGGAGATGCTACCTGTAGGAGAGTGCGGCCCTGAGATTGGTTCCCCTCCTTCTGCTCCACCTCCAGACCCACCTCCGACACGACCTGGGGCGTCGAACATCTGGCTGCTCAACATGGAGCAATCACTGCTTCTAATTCAATTTAAATGTAAAATTTGTTACAGGCTTGATATGATCCTGCTTTTAGATATTCAATAAGGGTATTTGCTGTATAAAATAGCAACAATGCCCATCGATTAAAAAGAAAAAGAAAAAACAGCAAATTCAGTAACTTTAAAAAGTAAAGAGAAAACCATAGTAAAAGCACTTGAGCAAAATATTATAGGTCTTCTGTAAAAAATCAAGGAGAGGAGCATTTGTTCAAAATAATAAAAACGCAATTTTTTTTGTTTACTAAAAATTTTTTAAAATCCCCTATAAACATAATGGAAATTAAGTATATGTATATGTATTTAACCTTGAATAATTTTAATTGTGAAGATTTGAAAAATTACATCTCTAACCTAAAGAACCCCTAAGGAAGACCTTATCCACTATACTTCCAGACTCTCCACAATTCCCTTTATCTGACCAAAAAGAATGAAGATTTGAAAAATGCATCTGTACTCTAAAGGACCCTTAAAATCAATGTCAGGCCTTACCCACTAAACTTCCTAGCTTTCTGTGCTTCCCTCTCCCTGGCCAAAAACTCTCGCTCATTCATCTCATTGGCACGCCTGGTAGCAAGGCGACGGAGAGCGTTGTCTAGATCGTTAGAACCTGGAATGCCTGGCCTGCCCAGCTCTGAGTTGGATCTGGTATGGGAAAAAAGTTGTGAATCAAGTTATTAAGACCAGTTTGGGTTGATATTTTGCATTTAATTCTGCATCACCAATTGAGCAAAAAAGCAAAACAAATCAATTTTCAATACATTTTGAGAAAAACAAAATTTGTAAGTACCATCAGGCCATCGAAGTTCTCAACAAATTTACCCTTTAGTAAGATTCTTTTATTGGCTCTGCACATTAGAATAGCTCTGCATATGTTTTTCATACAAGCAAAAATACAGAAGTCCCTTTATAAAGATCTGTGACACTAAGCTTTAACTTCTATTACTAAAAATTTTGCAAAGCATGCCACAAACAGATTGATGACATCTATAAATTTCTATGTGCTGATATTCAGTACATCAGAGAATATCTTATAAAAAAATCAAAATGACAATAATATGACTTGAAATTTACCAGTCACTAGGATAAATCCCTCTAATCAAAGTTCATGGAAACAAATCAATCCCTTTTTCCTTTCTAAACTTACTCATATAAGCTATCCAAGTCACCACTGTAACCATCACTGGCCTGACTCTCAACATCAGAGGTACAAACAGACAGACGGCTGCTGTCACAGATGGATGATGGACCTGTGACATCACCACTGGCTGAGATGGACATGCGAGACGTTGAACTGGATGACAGGGCTGCTTTTGCAGCAGCTTTTTTGGCAGCCTTGGCTGTCTCGAAGACACGCCAGCTCTGGGCTCTAAAAGATACAGATATCAAAATATTATGAGAGATAGCCAGAAAAACAAAGAGGACTAAAGAAAAGAGATGAGAGAGAGTGAGAGGAGAGACACAAGAGGTGAAAAAGTAAAAAAAGAGTAATAGAGATAAGACTAAGGTAACCATCAAGGACCTGTGAATACTGGTAGTGAAACATAGGGAAAAAAATCTATCTTTATTAAGATGCTTAATATTAGCTGTAACCTAAAGTGGTCCTTCGTGAGTACTGTCTCTTATACTTCTCTAGATCGTTCCTGGTCCTCACCTTCGTTGTCCCAAGGCCTGGTCCAGTTGCTCTTGCCTCAGAGAGTTCTCAAGTTCTGAGGCCAGCGAGTCTGTTGGGATGGTGTAGGCAGCTGCTTGATGTTGACTACCGGCACTTGATTTCAGCCGCTGCCGTGACCGCATCAGTTGCAGCTCATCTTGCGACTCTTCAAGCATCTCCATCAGCTCGTCATAGCGATCCTGCATAGTGCCCAACTGGTGAAGAAACCAAGCATTAGGTTAAACCTTTTCCTTTTGCCATCAATAACTTAGCTCACTGTCTTTCTTGACCTTGTCCAATAACATAATCTATGACTTCATTTAAAAAACAAATGATGCTAATTTTCCTTAAAATAACCCAATTTTTTTAGCCTCAGATATACACTAATATCTGATTATTTCTCGTTTTCTGATACTTCATTCATATATAAAATTTTGAACTTTCTATAAAAAAAAACAACTATTTTTAACACATGATTAAGTAATTGCTCTGAAAATTACCATTTGACTTTTCTATAAATCCATTACATGCCCAAAATAATAGTCACTTTTATCAACACATCTATTCCTCATAAACCATAATCCCTCTATAAAATAAATTTTCATCTCATCATATGGTGTGCAAATGGCTCTGCATTCAAATCCTGGTTTGGGTTATGCTATAGTGAGAATGGATCTCATATACCCAGCCCTATCCTAGGCTTAAAGGGAGTCTGTTAATCAGTGTGCCTATAAAGGTTACAATGATAGTGCACTTAGTCATTGCATGGGGTATGACTAAAGGTATCTTAATTACAATGATGTACCCACAAGCCGTAACTAGAGAAAGGCTTTCCACCTAAAAAGGGAGCAGTTATAGAATCTGCAAAATTTTGTTTTACCTCTTTGGTTAGTTTATACTGTGACTCTGTGGATGCTGTCAGTTTCTCATGCATGTCCATGTTTTCCAAGGTGAGCTTTAAAAAAAATATTTATAAATATTTTTATTACCGACTTGTTTAAAGAAAGATTTAAGTGGAAATAATAGGAAGAATATATATATATATATCTGACAATGTAGTAATAGAAACGAATTTCTACACACAAGTCTCATTTTCATGTCTTGTTTGTCTGATTTTAGTTTCTTTTCTTTAATAAATAAAGGAGAAAAGATAAGGGTAAAATTTGTTATGACCACAAATCATAATCACTTGCTTTAATATTCAGATCCCTTTGCAGATTGTCCGTTGATCAGATCGACACTCAATGAAGCATCCCAATTTTTTGCTTTATGAAGGCTTAGGAATCGGCTAAAGCTTACATTGAACCGTAATATCAACCTTAACATTTGAAAGCAAGCACTTCGTTTTTTATGCTTTGTCACTCATTGCTCTGAGATGAAAGAGACTTCTTAAAACAGCATCTCTATAACACATATGCTTGATAAATCAATTATTCAATTAACTTTTAACAAAGAGTCCTTTGATGATATATTTTTAACTGAACTTGTAAGAGTCGAGAACATAAAAGATCTGTCTTTGAGGTGTTGAGGTCTAGATGGAACATAGCTACTCCATTTCTAGTAGTGTGTAAGCTGATAAACGACATGCCAAGAATGCATTGGACAGGACATTGGTTCCTCACACTTTTAAACTCCAAGTTAAGTGAATACCCTTAGACTAATACCAGTCTCTTAGACATACCCACATCCCAAGCTTTAGATTTAAGCTATTTAAGCGTGTTCAAATCTCCTCTCACCTGCTTATCTCCCACTATTTCAAGCTCTGAGGAGAGCCACACTACTCTCACCTTCCTGATTTTGGTCTGCAGGCCAGCTATCTGCCCCAGAAAAGTCTTGATTTCCTCTTTCTGGTGGAGATTCTCCTCGGACTTGAGCTGCAGCTCTGAGGCAAATGTCTCCACCTGCTGATTTACTTCAGCTGGTCAGGACAGAAG
Organism: Elysia crispata; assembly: GCA_033675545.1. NCBI lineage: Eukaryota > Metazoa > Mollusca > Gastropoda > Plakobranchidae > Elysia > Elysia crispata. Next base: position 206,774 of record JAWDGP010005477.1, on the reverse strand, counting down.
AAATAAAGGAAATTTAAGATGGTGTTGGAAGTGAGAGATGATAAGAGGAAAAATAGGAAAGAAGAGAGAGGAAGGGAAAAAGCAAAAAGAGGGAAGAAGGAAAAGACAAAGAAACGTGCAAACTTATAGAGGATTGAAGAAGAGGAAGGCGGGGGTGGTTGGGGGAGGCAAACTTGTAAATTCAGAATAAGATTCAACATGAGTGAGTGAGTGAGTGAGTGAGTGAGTGAGTGAGTGAGAGAGAGAGAGAGAGAGAGAGAGAGAGAGAGAGAGAGAGAGAGAGAGAGAGAGAGAGAGAGAGAGAGAGAGAGAGAGAGAGAGAGAGAGAGAGAGAGAGATAGAGAGAGAGAGAGAGAGAGAGAGAGAGAGAGAGAGAGAGAGAAGAGAGAGAGAGAGAGAGAGAGAGAGAGAGAGAGAGAGAGAGAGAGAGAGAGAGAGAGAGAGAGAGAGAGAGAGAGAGAGAGAGAGAGAGAGAGAGAGAAATAATGTGGGGTAAACATGTAGACCGCAATAAAATGGAAAGATGCATAAATAAGGTAGAAGATGAAAAAGGAAAAGGAAAAAAGAAGTGCAGTAATCACAGCAGAGATTAGGAGAAATTATTAAATTATCATTTTTTTTTACCACAAAAAGAAAACTTATCACTTGTCACTATCTCATAACCTACCTAGCTGCTGTATGCAGTCCTCTACCAGCTTCTTTTCTTTGTCCTCATAGTTGCTTGTGGCGGTCTGGAGATTGGCACTCTGGCGAAAAGTGGGAAGAATCCACACATAATTTAACTCATACACACAAATATTAGAATATTTACAAAAACAACTGAAGGTAAAGACTCTTTCAACTGCACATTCTTTAAGAAATGTACACCGAGAACAAAGGAGCAGTATAACATTATGATGGTTAAATATGGGAGGCAGCCTTAACCACGGAAGTGCGATTAGGTTGAATTTGCCATTCTCATGAGATTGCTATTACGAAGAAATCAACCCCATATTGATCCATTTTTTTACTCAGCAATCTGAAAAGCTAGTTAAAAGTTATTTTTACATTGCTAGATAGAAAAGTTTTAATCAAATACGGGTCGATTGAATTCGGGTAGATTGCACTCTGACAAGAATCCGCTTCACGTAACTATACATAATACAGGTTATCACCCAGAATTCTTCAAGATGTACTAAATCTTATTTCAGCTCTCAAGTGGTTAAATCCAAGATTTTGTCCTAAGGGGTCATACAGGTTGTAAAAAGTACATTAACTTTAAAAAGCCAGAGGTGAATGCAATCAATAAAAACGTGATTAGAGGTTACAAAAACAAAATCTTGATCTGCAGCTTGTCCTTATCAGCACCCATATGACACCTAACTTATTATCTGCTCTTTAAAATATGTTGAGCTTTGTACTTTTTGTGTGGCACTAAGCTTTAAAGCAATCAAGTTACGCAAGAAACTCTTACCTCAAGTCTTAAATGGAGATTCTCGTCCTCTAAGCTTTTTACTTTCTTCTCCAGAAAGTCGACGTTGACGACATCCAAAGCTGGTTTTTCACTGCAAAATAGAAGGTTAAGTTGTGTTAAGATTGATGCAGCTGCTGTTATTAAGAGATTATCTAGACCTTGAATATGTTATGATTTTAGGAGTTGAGAACTGATGTATGCAAGGAATAAATTTTCCTGGGGCACAAATCCCAATCATAAATGAAACTTCATAGCTTAATGGTTCACAAAATCACAGGACCTTAAATATCTCTTGGCTTATTTATCACAACCATGATGCTCTAAACCAAGGCTTTCACTTCTTTAAACTGGAAAACTTGCTTCGTTAAAAAAAAAAAAAAACTTTGAAGACTCACGCAGGAGGCGAGTCCCCTCCAGAGTCATGTTCGAGATCCTCGTTGTAGAAGCGTAGGAGCTCATCTTTCATGCCCATCTCATGCCGCAGCTGATTGGCTCTTTCGGTGGCCTGGCTCAGCTGCTCTTCAAGGGTTTCGGTTCTTGCCGCAAGCTCCTTGTTCTTTGACAAGAGGGTCTGGCCGATACGGGCTGCAAGCTCGAGGTCACGCTCCTTCTGCAAATTGGGAAAGATTTTTTTAATTGTATTGATTTATATAGCCTGTTGTTTAAAATAAGAGCCATGGCAGATCTACTTCATATGAACTTACGCACAAAGCAAATGTTTGATAAATTCATATCTATCTCAGAGTACAATGAATGATGCATTGATTAGTCTTTATTTTGTTTGTTTGTTTAAAATTTGTTTTTTTTTTTTCCCCTGTCTACGATGAGACTAATCCTTTAAATTAATTTGAATAACGGCCCTCTAGACACAGCCTTTCAGGGTTGCCTTCCATAATAAATAAAATAAGCATCCATCTGATGTGAGCAGAACCTTACCCAATAAACTAACCAGCGATGAAAATTATTGCTATCACACACCACTAGTAACCCATAGAAAAAAAGAGAAAAGAAAAATCGAAATATACAAGTGGAGATGATGAATTGCCAACATCATAAAATCTGATGTCTTCAGTACCCATGTATCGTCCCTTTCCACACCATCGCCGACCCTGTGTGCACCATTAAAGAGCGGCAAAAAAGATCTTGTCCATCTCACTTTTATATCTTTAAATGAAACAGAAAAACAACATACTGTAACAGAATTAGGTACACGCTTTTAAATATGTCTGTCTTTATGCCTGTCTGACTGCTACTCACCTCTTCCAACAAACGGGTCACTGCTTCTATGTCATTGTAGGTTTTGGTCATTTGGGACACCCTCTCAGCGCACAGGACTGCACGTGAGAAAAGGGGACGGAGAGAAAAGAAGATCATTTAAATCAGTGAGAATTCGTCTTACTTCAACTATTTTAATAAAGCCAATATTTGGGACATTAATATTCCCTGAAACATGAATATCATGTAGACTTTGCATTTTAAGAAATACAGTTTTAAAGCAGTATGGAATAATAAAAATACAACAAAAAATAACAATGAAATGAACTTAACGACATAGAAAGTAATGAAATTTGAGTATTCTTTTTTGTCTTAAATTGCTCCTAGTGGTACCATTTTACATGGTGGAGCAAGGCTCCTATAAATTCAGACTTCCAAGACCTTATCATAATATGCAAATCAGTGTTTTCTACCAGCGATCTAGTCATGGTTCGTGAGCATGTGAACTAAATTATCTCAATGTTCTATTCGATTGTCAAAGACTCCCATACAATAGCCTAATCCTCAATGAAAGAATTACAAATGACAACATTTTGTCCACTTCTAGTATGTATTCCTCACATGTCGCTCACACTGGACACAAGACTAGCAGGTAAGTGAGGTATAATGGTCATTGACTGGAAGCTGACATGACACTAGATCCTGGGTGTTCACAATCATGCCATTGTAGTTAGTTTTTGCACGTCTCAAGTAAACAAATACAGTGATTGACTGGTAACTAATAAATCAATCGTGAAATATTCGTGATATTGAAATTCCAGACCTTGTATAATATCGGCAGGCCTTTTTTTTTTTCTTTAAATCTGTATCATTATGATTATTATGTACTGTCGTCTTTAATATTATTGCTAACATTATCGTTGTTGTTGGTGTTGTTTTTATTATTATAATATATTATAATTATTATCATTATTCTTATTCGTATTAAATAAATAATAATAATTATCATTGTCGTCGATGTTGTTATTACTACTGCTGCTGCTGTTGCTGCTGCAACTACTACTACTACTACTACTACTACTACTACTTGCAGTCCTACTGCTAACGCTGCTGCTGCTGCAACTACTACTAGCAGAACTACTGCTATTGATGCTGCTGCTACTGCCACTTATGTAAGTATCATTATGATTACCATCATCGTAATAATAATAATAATAAGAAACATTTAAAAAGATGTAAAGTACTTTCGGTATAGCCATCACGACACCTAGCGTCCTCGATCAGTCCAGAAAGAATCATGCTTGAAGTTACTGAACGAGGCAATTATGCCAGCTCTCGATATACTGGAGACTGTCGTTTAAAGCAGGCCTCAACTGCAGCTGCAGGTCTCAGAAGGTCTCAGATTAGTAGAGTATTGCCGACGCCGTAAATTATCTCATAGGATATTTAATCGAACGTGTATCAATCCGTGTACAACCAACATCCTCAGGTACCAGTCCACCAGGTGATTGTTGTGCAACTGAATCTTGACCTCCTTCCCGTTTAGATATGCTTGCAATACTAAATGTCTGTAGGTTTTGGAGACAAGATATAAAAAACAGGATGTCGCCTAGTACCTGGACGGAGTTGAATTTATCACGCATGTTAGATAATACCTTATCGCATAAGTTAAAACGTTCACGTCTTTTATTCCGTTTTTTAAGTACACAGAACGTTGAACTGACCTATTTTCCATTTCTGTCAAATTTGTTCAACTGCGGCACTACTATTGAACTCGGTAAACAGAGTGCGTTCATCGTAGATTCAGGAGCTCTCGGTTTGTTATTACGCGTTGTTCAAACGGTTCAAGACAAACGTCGATCAAAGCAGGGTTCATTTGAAACATTCAGAAGGTCGTACAAGGCGTGAGTAATAGCGTGTAGTATTTGAATAACGAAGAGGGTTAAACAAACTAGCACCAAAACTCTTTACATCATTCTTATTATTATTACAACCCGAAATTTGATCATATAGAATAGTAAAAGGGTGTGCAATGTTTCCCTTTTGTTTGTAATATTAATATGGGCAGGGAAACAGAAAGGTTTGGCGGAGAATGGAAATAAGCACGATGGTTCATTCATGGTTTGAATTTCGGAAATGAAATCATTTAATTAACAATTTAATAATAATAATAATAATAATAATAATAATAATAATAATAATAATAATAATAATAATAATAACCATTAAAAACAATATATATATATATATATATATATATATATATATATATATATATATATACAAAAACATACACACATTTACACCAGGCAGTAAAGCGGCACATCCCTACAAACTGGAGAGAGGAAAATAGAGTGAGAAAATAATTGTTATAGAGGGTTCAAAAACACTTGAACAGAAGGAGAGAGAGAGAGAGAGAGAGAGAGAGAGAGAGAGAGAGAGAGAGAGAGAGAGAGAGAGAAAGAGAGAGACACACACACACAGATGAGACAGAGAGACAGAGAGAGAGAGAGAGAGAGAGAGAGAGAGAGAGAGAGAGAGAGAGAGAGAGAGAGAGCGAGAGAGAGAGAGAGAGAGATCGCGTCAGATAAGACATTATAAGTGCAGTTTAGGGTCAAATCGAGAATGATAAATGCTGGCAAAGTACTCAACCATCAAAATATTACACGTTGAGCAAGTCTTCAAGTCAAAATGAGTCTACATCTAGAAGCAGATGTTACCCTTAGCGCCGTGACAGGTCGCCTTTCAGAATTCATGATCTGGCTGACTTCGGTAGGACTTTAAAACAAAAAAAGAGAGATTTTCACCTTGGAACGGCCAGATGTAAGAAAATAGAAAGGCGTTCGCCTGCAAGGATCAATAAAGACTGTCATTTTTTTTTTAATCAGGATAATGCTCTACAGGCATAAAAAAAGAGCTTTTGTCCACATTTTGCGTGTCACAGAGAAGCTAGAGGCCTTCTTCGGTGCTTTTCCTAGACTTGTTATACACATTGACATCAAGTACTTTGTGACAGCAGGCAGCGTTCACATATGCCAATACTCACTTGAATTCCTATGAACAATGCGCATTATTTTAATCCATGCATCGAAACCCATGCCAACAGAATAGCTTACAGTCGACAAAATGCTGTTTACGTATACATTTATGAGAATATTTAGATGCGTAAAATGATACTTTATGAACTAAAAATCATGCCATTGCGTGACAATACAAAAGAGATTAGCGAGTAACGGTTTATATAAAAAAAGAAAGTCTTAACAACTGAGTTAACAGGTTGTTAATTTCCTGAGAGATCTAGCGTGGGCTCTTCTAACTGCTGAGCCTCATCAACTTGGTTTCGACCTCACCTTGTTTTTTAAATTTCTGTGAGGAATAATTCTATTTAGAGCCATCTGCTATTTGAGAAATAGGTCACGCCAACTTTGTCAAGCGATCACGCTACGTTTTCTCTCGCGGTGCCATCTCCGCGCTCCACCAACCAGCCAAGCTAGCAAGCAACCGAACCAGACAACCCACCTTGTCTGTCGCCATCCGATCCTCCAAGCCGGAGAGACGACCGACTAGGACGGTCCTCAAACTGGACTTCCCCGGCGTCCCGCTCACCCCGACAGTGTCTGAACAGCACGGCGAAGTTGGTTGGGGAACCTCCACACACCGACTCGGCCCAGCAACTACTCTCGCTGAATACCTCGTCGTCGTCGTCGTTGTCTTCTACTTTTTCGTCGTTGACGTTGTTGTCAATTTCACCTGCTTCTCGGCTGCTTTGCTTTGCTTTCTCGTCTATAAGTCCGTGGATAGTGTTGCGCTTGGTTCTACGACGTGGTCCCAGAGTCGCAATGGACTTTCTATCGGGACATGAATGACAAGTTTCCGGCTCCAGCTCCTCCGTCACTCTCTCGTAGCACAATAATCGAGATTCATATACTTGACCCGTGTCATGTTTATCTCCATCGCTAATAGTAATGTGTTTGGGAGAGGTCGCACCGAGTTCGCTGCCGAGGCGACCTGAACAACTGTGTGTATAGAATCCCGCCGAGCATGGTCCGATTAGCGATGTGTGGTTATCGCTTACATCACCAGTCTCACCACCCATGGGTTGGTTTCCGAGATTTCTCTGGTTCTTGCTCGTGACCAGATCACTGGTTATATCATGAACGTCATTATCAAACGCCGAGTCAACTGGACCTGGCGCCGGGGCTTTCCCTTCGCTATCTCTATAAACGCCTTCAGGTGCATAAACCTTTCTCACGTAAAAATTTTCATTAGGATTTTCTTCACAATAAGACTTGGCAATACTTAGTTTAGGGGGATCTGAATAGTGGTCTCTATAGGCTGACACACTGCGGTTCGCCTGCTTCAACTCGATTCCGCTATCTTCCACAGATCTTTCTACTTGGATGCTACTGAATTCATCTTTCGAAGAGCCGCTGAGATTACGTGATGTCCACGCATCTTCCAAATCACGTTCGTGGATGTCGAAATCGTCCGCCTCACCGCACAGTCTATCGCGGGCATAAAGATCCCAGAAGTTTATTGGCTTTAACTCGCGATAGGTCATTTGGTGTCGTTTGGGGATCAAAGGAGTTGTGTCTAGAGAAGGGGAACAACCAGCTAATGGTGACGGCGGGGCTTCTCTTGGTATAAACGATGATAATACTACAGGGGTTGATGCCAGGGGCGCAAGCTCAGAGAGCTCGGTGGAAGCCACACCGGAGTCGGAATCGTTCAACTGCGCCTCACGCGGGTCCTGACTCCCGACTACATCACCGACAGTGTCTTCAGTAAAACAGCGCTGGTAGGAATCATCGAAGATCGCAGATGGTTCTGCTTCACCACCCTGAAAAAAGGCATAGCCTGTCTCGATGTTCTGGTCGCGAGTTTCTACGCTATCAATGGGCTGGGGATTTCCGTGGTCCTTGGCATGGCTTGTCTCCTCTGGCGAGTCAGCCCGCCGCTGGAATATATTTTCAGCGCCTTTTTTCCAGCGAGGAACTTCCGACTGGGCCGGTTTTCCAAATGTTTTGTAAGTCCCAAAAGTCAGACCTTCAGTGTCCCACCACCACAGAGTATTGATAGAGAACGGATTGGCGAGTGATGTAAGATCGCTTGCACTTACAGGTGCTGCCTTATCTGCTGGTTCTATCCTTGACTCGTCATAGACCACAAGATTATTCTTCGTGTGCTCAAGGTGACGAATTTCTTGCCATGAACTTTCAAAACTTGCTTTGCTATCATTGCTATTGTCATCGCATAGGACAGCGCTTTGGTCAGAGCCTGATTTCTCTGCAAGCCTGACGGTGCTCATTCCTGAAAGATGTGTACGCATGTGCTGTCCAGAATCCCTAAATCCGACTGTTATGTTATCAGGGTGATGGACGTGATTATCATTGGAACATTTAAGCAACAGCATATCATTGTCATTATCCCGAGCTCCTTCTGGACTGGTATTTTTATAAACATCAGGCACCAGAGTTGCATTATTGAGCTCATTAAGTTGTCTATCAAGTGATCCAGAGCCCTCCATTATTGAAATATGCCGGGAAGGCCCGAGGTCATTAGCAGTGAGACTTACGCGGCTAAACTAAACAGTTGGGTGAAAACGGGAGCTAAAAGTCAGCACGTTCAAAAGGATTCGTCATAATAAATGAGACTCAAAGGGCATAAAAAAGCCGACACGTGTGTCCACTATAAGTTCAATGCACAGTTAAATGAGAGCTGTAAAATTAAGCCTGTCCTCTTCTAGCCTTGGATAACGGACATTCAAGGATCTGCCTTGATAATAAAACCAGCCCTTGCTGAAATACGGCCCCTGGACACAAGATCTTCCGACCAGATCACAGCCTGAAAATTCACAGTCACTTGGGTGGCAATTCTATCTGGGGCACCCTTGTCAAACTTGTAAAATCACAAAAATGCGTAGGTTAAAACACACATATCCGTCTTCATGATTGGAACTGTCATGGCTAGGATATGTCATGAAAGAAAGATAGAAAGTTCCGGTAAAAGTTCGATCAACGCATCATCATGCTGCAGCCCTTCAGCATTAGATCCTGATGATCTCAGAACAAAATCTGCAAAGCTCTCATTTCTTTCACAACGAAAAACCAGAGGATCTTTGCCTTAGACAAGTATAAGCACGCTCGAGCCTTTGTTGAAAATCACACTAGAATAGTCGTTCTTTACGGGATAAAACCACAGCCACAAAAGATCTAAAAGCTCTCAAACTGACTGTTAACATTCACATGAAAACAAAATAAACCGAACACAGGTGTATGTTGGGAAGGTTTTTAACCGCGGCATAAAATAAACAAGCGCAAGGTTTATTTGGTTAAGTTTTGTTTTGTTTTTTATTGGCCACCTGAGATTAAAACCGAATTCTGTACTTAGTAATAATATCTCAAACCAGGTCTATTGCAACAACAGCTGGTGTTGCACTGACGATACTTGGAAACTGCAGTGCACCGACAGTTGAGTGAGAAAGTCTCACCATGATCGCGTAAACAGACTTAAAAAAAAAAAAATCAAACTAGGATAGGACCTAGGGCTCAGGAAAAGAAATATTCCAGTCAACCCCGTCTTCTCCTCAACCCTAATCCGCGCTTTTCGGTTTTTCATCTAAACCTCGTAAAGGCTACACATAAATAGTGCGGTAGAGTAGCAAAAATTCAGTGATGCTACATGATTTAAAAAAAAATCTTAACGAAGGCGGTAGAAAGGCTATTATCGAGCAATGGATTGATCAAGCTTTCCAATGCCACGGTACAGCTGCAGTGAGAATGTTTAATGCTAGAAGACCACTGATCGCAGGTGGGGCTATCATTTCATTTTTTGAGTTGCTGACTGTCATCAACATGGCTACTGCAATGTAGCTGGCCACTCGCTGTTGTGCCAACGGTTAAAACTCCTTCCCACCCTTCGCCCTGACACACACCAAAGCTATTAATTAATTAAGTTTTTCCAAAACTAGAATTGCCGTATTAAAAATGTGTCACAAAGGATAGTCGACCGATAAGTGTAAATTCCTCGAGCTCGTACCAGCATCGTAATCAACCGATTAGCACCATAACTGGTTGCGCTATTTCTTTATGTGCATATATAGAGAGAAGAAGAAGAATCATGATTTTATGTTTCCTTAGCAAAGCTCACTCACTGGTTCTAAACAAGTCATCGTTCACTCTTGATCAACAGCACTATATTGTCCTAAATGCAGTAAAAAATAACAGCTGACTTAGGACAGTCTTGCTCGTCATTTGCTTCAACTAATGTGGGTAAAACTCATTTTGATAAAATCACAACCGACTTACGACAGTCTTGCTCTTAAAAATTACAGTAAAAATCACAGCTGCCTTAGGTCAGTCTTGCTCTTAATTTGCTTCAGCTAATGTGGGTAAAACTCATTTTGATATAAATGCAGTAAAAATCACAGCTGACTTACGACAGTCTTGCTCTTAATTTGCTTCAGCTAATGTGGGTTAAACTCATTTTGATATAAATGCAGTAAAAACCAGAGCTGACTTACGACAGTCTTACTCTTAATTTGCTTTAGCTAATGTGGGTAAAACTCATTTTGATATAAATCCACTTCAAGTAATTTAAAAGTAACACGGCCCGGCCGGTCCCCATAGGCGGTTCTCATATTGTTTCGAACCAGCGGCGATGCATCATTTTTCCACATTATTTTAATTTGTTATATTTTAAATAAGCACTGAAAATCGTTCAAGTGTCAATAAACTAGTCCATTAATCTGTGAGATCACCAGCTAAGGACACAATAGACGCGCCTCCATGGTTTATTGTACACAAATCTGAGCCAGTATTTGAACATTGTCTTCATTGTAAGTGCTTCGAGAAATCAGGCCTGCTTGTTCCATGAGCGTTGGCGCAGGCTCACAAGTAACGGTAATCAAGACGGAGAATAATAAGTAATCTGCTGAAAGGATCATGGTAAGACGCTACTACGATAGACAGTCAACTAAAGTCATCCTAGAGGGAGAATATTCTGTTGCAGATCTCGTGCGACTTCCAAACTTTGTTATAATATATATATATATATATATATATATATATATATATATATATATATATATATAGCAAATAAATTTTAAAAGACCTCAGAATATAAAAACACTATACAACGAAGTTTCAATCTAACCTTTTCAAATCAAAAAGTTTATCCTGTGAAAACATTCTATTGACTATTTTCATCTTACAATTACAACCGCAAAAACAAAATAATTATATTAATTTTGATAGATCTTGTTTTATATGACGGGAATTAGAAACAGAGCTTTGCTACTGACGTTGAAGAGATAAAATTCTGTTTCAGTGAAATATCCTCTAGATGCATTTACTGGTCACTTAATTAAAATCGTGAGAAACAAGCACAGGTGTAATGGTTCGAAATCGTTGTACACGAGGAGGTTGCCATCGAATATAACATGTTCTACCAGCTCCATAAAATCACGTTAAAACTAGAGATGAAAAAGCATAATAATCACGGATCTTGAGTGGTCTACAGATCATAACACCATAGACCCTCCGCACTACGGAACACCAAGTGTTCACACAACAGTGTTGGCCTCGAACCAACTTCACTACAAGAGTCGCGACCAAAAGGAGAAAATGACAACAATAACAACAGTTTGTAATTTAAATAGGATTGGTGTAGAAAGCAGATTTATTTTTTTTTTAAATTTACATAAGATAAATAATCCACGCACTCGGTATGTAGACTTTGACAGAACTTGTTAAGCAATGCTATCAGAAAAGTCCAGTGGTTGACTCACCATTTCATGCAAACATTTAAAACAATCTTTAAAAAGGGGAAGAAAAAAAAAACAAACACCTATTAATATTATAGACTGTACGGTCGGCACGTTTTTTTTTTTTTAAATACACTGTAACTATGTTAAATAATGGCCTTTGTATTCCTGACCTAGATCAAAGCTAACAAGCGCAGTCTTTATCTTTCACGTTTCCTTCGGCAACATGATCCGCATGAAGCCAAGGCGTGGGTAGTGGTTGGATAATCTTTAGAAAATAAAGTTTTGCAAGCCCAGGTCACTGTAAGTGCTAATATCAAGGCTTCAAACTGAGAATGATTATTATTATAATTATTATTATTATGCTTTTAACACAAGTGTTTGTCTATGTGCCTTAGGGAAAAAAATATTCTTATGGGACAGGTCCTTCAATTAAACTCTTTATTATTATTATTATTATTATTATTATTATTATTATTATTATTATTATTATTATTATTATTATTATTAAAATCATTGTTGTTGTTGTTGCTGTTGTTATCATTATTATTGTGCTTTTAACACTGGTGTTTGGTTATGTGCCTTAGGATAAAAATATTCTTATGGGACAGGTTCTTCAATTAAACTCTTTATTATCATCATCAATATTTATTATTATTATTATTATTATTATTATTATTATTATTATTATTATTATTATTATTATTATTATTATTGTTGTTGTTGTTGTTGTTGCTGCTATTGTTGTTGTTATCATTATTATTGTGCTTTTAACAATTTTTGGTGTTTGGTTACGTGCCTTAGGATAAAAATATTCTTATGGCACAGGTCCTTCAATTAAACTCTTAATTCCTTTTAACAAAACAGTTAGCACTGTGTTATAACACTGACGAGGAATTAAAAAGGAAAGCTCGAAAAGTGTCATGATAATTGCTTATAACGGGCTTCCCTTTGGAATTGAAATAGTCGAGAAAGTATTTATAGCATTGCGGAGCCGGAAAAAAAAGTATTATAGTTCATCGTGACTTACCGTCCATAATTGTCATAGATCACTTTCTCCTCTGTCTGAATTTAGGCGTGATCCTCATAAATGTTCAGCTTTGAAGCTATATCCTTTTTTTTTTTTTTATAACATTTCTCTCACAGCACTCATGTATAATACCAGATAAGACTCGGTAGTTCTAGATTATTGAACATCCCGTAGTTCTCTCTCGCAGCCAATACGGAGAAAAACAGCAGAAAGGATTAAAAGTTTTTAACGATCGACAACATGATACTGTAATGATCGCCTGCTGTGTAGGATTCTTGCACAAACAACTATGTCGAGAGAAATCAACACCAGACACAAAACTGTCAAGGTATATAAATTAGCGCCAGGTACAAAAGAAGCTTCAATCGTTGGTCGCTCCTTTAGGTTCGCCGACGTTACGTAAAGCACTCGTCCAGAGCGGGATTTTTTCACACGAGAGGACTTGTCTTAAAAACACGGTTATCACAGATTTTAAACCGTATGTTAAAAAGACAGCCAAATGCGGCTAACAAGGCTTCGACTCTCAATCTCGGAGACCCGATGCAGTCTGATAATATACCTTTAAGCCTTCCGTCTAATCGACGGAACTAATAAGAGAGAGATTGACCAGGGTCTGGGCTGTAATAACTCTTAAATTTTGCCTGGATGTGTGTGTGTGTGTGTGTGGGGGGGTATTTAAATGTCGCTCCAGCAGTGTGAAGCTCCAGTGACCGTGACGGTCACTCAATGACGAGGAGGCCTACGTGACAACCAGCACCTCTTGTGCATCATAACCTCAAGTTGGAGTGACCGATAGTTGACCAACATCAAAGAGGTGGATGTGAAGAGGAGGCTACCGAAGGAAAGGGTTGAAACAGAAGGGCCAGGAGTTGGGGGGAGGGGAAGAGAGAGAGAGAGAGAGAGAGAGAGAGAGAGAGAGAGAGAGAGAGAGAGAGAGAGAGAGACAGACAGACAGAGAGAGAGACAGACAGAGACAGAGAGAGAGACAGACAGAGACAGAGAGAAAGAGAGAGAGAGACAGAGAGAGAGACACACACACACACAGACAGACAGACAGAGATAGATAGAGAGAGTGAGAGAGAATGTTTTTGAGATAATCTGCAGGCCTCAAACAGACACAAACTGATGCAACTTTCCCGTTCGCACACACACACACATGATAATTTTGCACGTTAGACAAAACCGATAAGAATAGAGCCTTACTTCACAATTATAAAAAGAGAACAAGCCATTTGAGAACACAAAATATGGCTAAACTGTTGCTAAAAGTGGACATTGAAAAAACTTAAATATAGACCCTACATAATCCCATATTCGATGTAGTTAGACTGGCGGTCTGTAAAGGAGTCTATGAAAGTTTTGAACAAGAGAGAGGGAGAAAGAGGAGAGACGGAGAAAGGGGGGGGGGGGGGGGGGGGCGCAGATAGACTCACATACACAAAGGCATACTGTGTATAATAAAGGCCTCCGCTAGAAAAATGACAAAAATTCTTATTTCCCTCAAATATGCCTCTGGACAGTAGTTATAGGGCTGAAAAAGGATTGGGGAAGCAGCCAGTATATTGTGCAAAAAATCAGAGCATTTTGCCTTTTCACTACATTTATTTTGAGAGAGAGAGAGAGAGAGAGAGAGAGAGAGAGAGAGATAGATAGAGAGAGAGAGGATGAAAGAGAGTGATAGATAGAGAGACCGAGAGAGAGAGAATGAAAGAGAGATAGATAGATAGAGAGAGACAGAGAGAGAGGATGAAAGAGAGATAGATAGATAGAGAGAGACAGAGCGAGAGAAAGAGACAGAGAGACCGAGAAAGTTGCGGCTCGAACCACAAAGATAACAATACCAGGGTTCTCTATTTTGAGTTGAGCAATGCCGCAGGACTACAGCTCCACGGCGAACAAACAGCTGGTCAAGCTACAAATGGACCTTGACGAGGTGCTGAACAATAGGAGGAAAGTGAGGCAACGTGACCGTCCGGGTGGTAGGCATCTCATTTACAATAATATTGTTGATTCAAAACAAAGGGTATTCACATCACCATAATACCGGTAGTTACCCCAAGGCAAGCGACGGATAGCTCAGTCTTTCCTCAGGGAGGACAACAAACTTGTACCCTGATGTTAGGGCTGAACCAATAAGTCTATACTTGGGCCAACTCTATGTTTGTATATATATGTTGCGCAGTTGTAAGATCCCTAATTCCGTGGTAAGGACTAATACACAACAGCAGCAGTGAGGCGAGGGTGGAGTGCCGTTAATAATGGGAGGACGTATGACACAGTCATAACGGTAAATTTATAGTGACGCCATTTTCTATCCGTGCGGATTTTTGTCGTCTTCTAAAAGCCGCGCGGACGAAAACTTATATCACAAAAAAAAATGTGTGACATTTCAGTCCAGCAATTCTCGTGACGACTGCGGTGTCTCTAAAAATAACCTGCCTTTATTGTAGACAGAGTTCTTTGATAAACTTTACGTCCCCTAAGTTCTGCTTGAGAATCTTATAAGGAGCAGAATATTTAAACGGGATCAGACGCCACCAGTAGATGTCCCAGCCAGAGATAAAAACCCGGATCTGTTATATTTCAGTCCAGCAATCTACCAACTGAGCTATCTGGCGCTCCAACTGATCCTTATCCTCTTATGATAACTTTACAGCTAGAAGCAAAGAGACAGAAATAAGTTTCTTTCGGACTAAATTTTCATTTCGTCTTTGCAAGAGAAATACCAAAGAAAAGAAGAAACAGGGCTGTTTTTGTTTTTTTTGTTTTTTCAGAACTTAAATGTCCACGAAACTAAGAGACTCGAGATCATTACTGAAATGATATTCGATCTCCAGTTGATGATATGCCTGTGGCTTCAAACGACAAATTAAAAAAAAAATCATCCCTTTTTGCCGGCCAACATACTGAAAGTAACACAAATGAAATAAGAGACATACGTGACCAGCCATTACCTGAAGCTATTTGCAAGTGAAAATTCTGACCTATTACTGAAATAATGCATGGCAAACGAGACATTCAAACTAGTTATTACCATTTCGTTCCAGGAAGAATACTACTAATAAAAAAAAAGAAACCAACAACAGCAACAAAAGCAATACAACAACAACATGAAAAGGGAAGAAGAAGAAGAAGAAGAAGAAGAAGAAGAAGAAGAAGAAGAAGAAGAAGAAGAAGAAGAAGAAGAAGAAGAAGAAGAGCAGCAACAACAGCAACAAAACAACGTCGACAACAAGAATAACAACAACAACAACAACAAAAACAATAACATAAAGAAGGAAGAAAAAGAAGAAGAAGAAGAAGAAGTAGAAGAGCAGCAACAACAGCAACAAAACAACGACGACAACAACAAGAATAACAACAACAACAACAAAGGAAGCAAGACACAGTCATGTACATAATTATTCGGGACAGAAAAGACTCACCAGATATCTCCGACAATATCTTGCGTCCATCGCTGGTCCGACTAGCCATTGGTCATCATAAACCTTACATGACGACGTCCTCGCGTTTTGTCACATGGCATTTATAACAAAATCCAACACCTAGCGTTGTGACATTTGTCCAGATATGATACCGCAAGCATTATATAGGACAATCGCAGAGTCCGATAACAATTGAAACTCTCATTTACTTGGGGAGAAAAAGATAAAACAAAAAATGTAAAGTGTTTTGGCCTCTATCCAAATGGAATATTGTGTGGAGAGCACACCACATGTATTTAACCAATCCTAATGTCCGTATTCAGGAGTCAAACTGAAACTTAACGAAAACAAGTGTCCTTTAGACTTGATAGTCTCTTAATTGTCAGTTGCACAACTCCTCCAGCAAGAGTGCATGCACAGCACTGCCTGGGCTGAATTCAAAATAACAATAGTAAATATAGAAGTTCCAGTCTATTCAAACATCTTTTTAAATGCTCATTACCATGTTATTACAAAAAAAAAAAAAAACCACACCCGCTCGCAAGACAATATATATATATATATATCTAGGCGCATTTTGCTGGATTTTGTAGGCTTTATAACTACAAGCGTTTGGAATAATAGCTGAATAGATAGAGAAGTACTCATTTAGCTGCTTATCATCACCATTATTATTATTATTATTATTATTATTATTATTATTATTATTATTATTATTATTATTATTGTGTTGTAGTTGTTGTTGTTGTTATGCATGAAGGATGATGTCAGCCACCAAAGTTTTATATCAATTATGAACAAATCCCAGTTTATATTGAACCAATATTAATATATCGTCTCGATCAAACGTTTCTTACTCTATCAAGGGCACCTAGAAATCAATTTCTGCGCTAGTAAAAATTAAAAGACAGAAAATAAAGAATATTAAACACTGTTGTGTAAAACGAAATGGGGCTAAATTAAGTTTTAATGGCATGAAAAACAGTCTATCTAGAGACAGTTCATACGTCCTCAGTGCGCTTTCAACCGATACATCAGTTGATCTCAATTCATAAATGCCAGTACTCTCTCTCTACGATCGTAAACAGCCAGTACAAGCATAAGAATTTCAATATACACTCACGAAAACTGCATTCAGTATATATCAAACTGCCCGCGAGTATCCAGTAAGTTCTGTAACTAAAGTGGATTAAACTGTTTTCCTGAGGTCAAACTGATTTACCACCGACTTATTGACAGCTTCGAATAGGTGGAGTAAACGGGGGAGAGAGAGAGAGAGAAAGAGGGGTTGATTTTGAGGGGGGGATGGAAAGAGTTTACCACTTCTACAATACAAGTATCTATTCAGACACATACAAAATTCAACTTTTAAAGTAAACAATATCGACACAGCTGAAAACATCGCAGATTATATCCATTATTTGATTCACTTCCTTCACCTCTAGCCAGCAAGTTCCATCTTTATCCAATATATCCTAAGCCTTAACATACCCAAGGAAGACTTCACCTACAAACAGTCAGGCAAGAACAGTTACTGCTCTGTGCACCTACGGAACACGAAGATTTAAGCACCAATCGTCAGCGACGGGAGATAGAGTCTATATAAACGCATGGTAAATAATTTGGCTCCACGCCTAACATTCTAGCTGTTTCGCTCAGATCACAGAAATATGTCCCGTCAAGACTTTAGTTTCTTCCTTGTCCTTGGCGTTTCAGACGGTTCCTGACGAAGTGAAGATCAAAACTCGCGGCATGGAATAGAGAGACGCCATTCATGTGCAAATCAAGTCTTCCACGCGGTGCTGACACTCAAAGAAAACGCCGCTGTCAGCTCCGTGTTATGTTTATTGCTTTAGCGTGTGGGACTCGTCTGAATGTCACGAGTCAAGGACGGCTGGAGCAGTGTTGTCACTGTTTTGGGTCGAATCGGCTAAATGGTTCTTTAATCCATCGATTATTACCGTCGCTTTTCTTTTACATTTAAAAGCAAATGAATAAGTAAATAAATAAATGAGTGAGCCGCTTCTTTACTTTTCACTTTTTTTTTTAAATCACTTGGCTGACTAAGGCGTCACATGCGAAAGTTTGTCGGGAAAAAGTCACGAGTTTCGGTGTTATTGTTTGCACCTACTTCGATCAACTGAAAGGAAACATGGCCTATCGAGAGTAAACTGCATGTGTGATTATATTTGATCAAATTTACTATCAAATGCAATGTTTCCCCCCATTAGCGATTCATATTTCCTTTACGGTCAGGGGGGAGTGAAGGGAAGAGTGATGAAGGATTTCACAATAAAACTAATATTGAGACACATTGCAACATTGTGAATTTGCGTGGGTGTGACCCAGGCCCAGCTGGTCAATTTTCGGTAGAGGTTAAAAGGGTCATCACATTAGGGGGGGGGGGGGGAACTTTTGTGGCTACGATACAAAGAGTACAATAACTGATTATCTCTACTATAATTATAGAAGAAGAAGAAGAAGAAGAAGAAGAAGAAGAAGAAGAAGAAGAAGAAGAAGAAGAAGAAGAAGGAGAAGGAGATGATGAAGAAGAAGAAGAAGAAGAAGAAGAAGAAGAAGAAGAAGAAGAAGAAGAAGAAGAAGAAGAAGAAGAAGAAGAAGAAGAAGAAGAAGAAGAAGAAGAAGAAGAAGAAGAAGAAGAAGAAGAAGAAGAAGAAGACGCGCTGTCTGAGGGGTTAGAGCGTCCGCCCTGATATCCGCAAGGCCCGTTTTCGCGGATTCGAGTCCCGAAACGTCAATAGGTGAATTGACTTGAGGACCACATCTTTTCAGTTACATCCTGCCTGACGGGGGCTAAAATATGAAACACAAAAAAGGGCCTGAGATAGCCATCTTGAGGACGTGCTGTTCAAAACACTACGTAATAAACAAGACATTTCGGCCTGGCTGTAACAGTTGCTTAGAGATCCTTTATGAGGGCTACTTGTCTTCCAAGCGCTAACTTATTCAATGCCTTAGTTCAGGCCAGAGTTCATTCCATTATTCTCCAGCTGCCGGTGCTGCCTCAGGTTTCCTGCTGATCGATAGTATTGATTTCCAACCCATTTTCCACCCAATCGCGAGTTGAATGCCTGTTTTTGTCCGGTATAATAAACAGAGTCGATTGTTTTAAAGGCCAAAGTGCCTGGGCACACCAGAGCATTAATTGGACAAATGCTTAGACACGCAGAATGCGTTGCTTGTATGCGTCTCTAAACTAAATCTCATTTTCTTTCGCTCTCGTCTTTCTCTCTTCTCGACCTATGCCTCTTTTTTCTTTTCATACAACCTTAATCCTCGACTTTATTTTCTACTCCCTCCCTCTTCACAATTTTATCTTATTCTCTCCCAAGGTTTCTGGTTTGTACTTTCTTTTTCACAAGCTCCCGTTTTCTATTCCCTTTTCACTTTGCCTTTAATTAAATATTACTTTATCTCTTCTTGTCTATCTCTCTGCCGCTCTCTTATCTTTTTTTTATACTTTTTTTTTTTTAATCTCATATAAAATGCCCATCTCTCGGCTCTTCTTTCTGTCGCTCATTCCTTTCTCATCCACTGAATCCTAAACTTTGAGAGGACATGTTTAAAAACAAATGTAGAGAAGAAGGAAAAAGTCCAGGTGGGAATGCCATTTTGTTCCTGGAATATAGAAGTCAAGAGGCATACGCCCATAAACCGCGAATGAGATCCGCATTGTGACACACAGATCCATAGGGAATAAAAAGGACTAATCTACTCAGGAAGAACAAAGAAATCAATAACTTGCTAAATAAAATATAGCTGTGGGGCCTCGCGAAATATTCCGTTTCTGGAAACAAAATGTCACGGTCCAGCAACACTAGTAGCATGGAGAAAATTTAAATCCAACAGTTTTGCAATGTTCATGCCCTCGTTATCTTTACTCTTGTTTTTAGATCATTAAGCGGAGAGAAATCACTAATATAAGCATCGACTGAAGCCTCGTGTGGGTAGAGCACGAAGACATCAGTCTGGCGGTGAGATATAATGAATCGGATTATAACCAGGGCTGTGGGTGTTATCACTACCGTTGATTTAAAAAAAACAACTATTCCTTTATTACTAGAGAACTGGAAAACGGTTGATTCTCTACTTTCACAATGTATTTTATTTTGAGATAATTGAAAACCCTCTTAATGAGGCTGTAAATAGCCCCCAAGACATGGCTAGAGGTGTACTGCTTTGAGAGATCTCCAAGCCATCCATTTAGTTTAACTCGCACTATGAAGCACGTTTAAAAGAACCTATACATCGATTGGTATTTTACATGATCAACTCACTGTTCTCATTCTTTGAGGAACGCAGAAAAAGTCGAAGAGGGAAAAAAAAACGAACCGAAAAAGAATAATAATGAAAATTAACAGAGGGAAAAGAAATTAACTAGCTTTTGGTTAACTCAACAATCACGCGATAGTGTTGTGTACATTATTTTTTTAACAAATCATGAGAGATTGACTCGCTGAGAAATATGTCAACTTAGCAAACGGAAGATTTCAGGTTATTCGTCTCTAGTGGCAACACGTGTGAGGGTAGCATTGTTTATCTATTGCGACATCCATTTACTTTCACTGGAGGTTTTTAAAGAAGAAAATCGATAATTCTCAAAAGTTTAACACGCTTTCCACTCGTGAATACGAATACACTATTAAGATGAAAGAAAAAAAAAAGAAAGGTAGGAAGGGAAATTGGGGTATGTTAACACTTCGACACGAGTAGCTGTTCAAGAGCAATCTCGGCTAAATAAAAAACACAAGTCATGAAGATATGATCAAGGAAAATGTCACTCTTAGTACACTGAATACTAATATTCAGATTGCGACATTATCTGTTTATAAATCTGTATTTTCTCTTGAATTAAAAGGAACTAGTTTTGACACTCAACAAAAGTTCCACCTCTTCAGTTCCCCGTATTTGAAACTGAAGCAAAAATCAGGGCTAACGCTGAATAATTCACATGAGCATTTATTTCAGAAAACATTAAGTTTAAGGCTTAACCATATTTTTCTTTACAGAACACAACGAAAATTGAGAAAACTGGTAAATAAAACGGAAGAGCCTGATTATTGTATCCCATTTGATCCTTGTGCGCTGCAAAATCAATCACGGCAAAGCTTATGCGCTACTCTCTACTTTCCAAATGCTCGCTTATTAAAGACAGCACTTTCACTGCGGCTTCATCCTCGTTCGTTAGGCTTCTGTCACGACTCAATGCGCACCAGGTTGAATATTTAAATAGCCAGTGACACAAGCGTCCTGTTGATATTTAAATAGCCAGTGACACAAGCGCCCTGTTGATATTTAAATAGCCAGTGACACAAGCGTCCTGTTGATATTTAAATAGCCAGTGACACAAGCGGTGAAAGAACAACATTGATTCCAGACCCAGAGGCAACTAGATTTAGGATCTTTCAGAGTAGCGGACTGCTGTCACGAAAACTACAGGTGGCGCCCCACTGCCAGCCTCGTGTCAGCTGCAGGCAGTGCCACTAGTGCCAGGTCCGTGCCAGGTCCGTGCCAGGCCTGTGACTCTGTCACACCACACCTGCCCTGGAGCGGAGGGGGTTTTATCGGCCGTATCAAGCCTGATCTCTCAGAATGAATGGCTTTATGTAGGACCATTATAGGAATCGATCTATCATATCAATGTCACAAAAACATGTTTATTGGCGCGACCCATATAAGTAACGCTTAAGTTGTTAAGATTATAAGAATAATAGCTACAGCAACAACAACAACAATGACAATATTAATAACAACATCAAGAACAAAACCAATAATAATAATAATAATAATAATAATAATAATAATAATAATAATAATAATAATAAACAAACTAATGTAAGCAGTATGTGTGTGTAGGTTATAAACTGGCTCACACCCTGGGATCCTCTTTAAGAGAGCTCCAATACAAGTGTTTAATGTAAAAAAAAGATGGCGGTCTTGACTGGAGGAATATGATCAAAAAAAGAAAGAAAAAATATTTCAACTATTCACGCAATTAAAAGGACTGCAACTACTCGGAGGACACGACTCATCATCACATTTTAGTTTACGTTGTCCACTCGTCTCTACTGTCAGCTTAATATTCTTCGGGAGACGTGGGGGACTTTAAAACTTCTCAAACAACACCGGGCTCTATAAACTGAGCAGTTAGCTAAGCTGCTCCCAGTGTAAATGTTAAGCCTGTAGCTAGACCGATTACAGGAGAGCTGGCGGGCGGGTACGGACAGTTCGGGTCACACTGCCTTTGTTAGGCTAGGGACTCAGCTGGAATTAACCTGGTTTTTTATTGGCTGGCGATGGCCTAAACAAAGCTGCACCAGAAACGTTTTAACAACAATACTAATGACAATAATAACAACACAATAACACTAACAACATAAGCAACAACTAACTTCACACCTGCACTTATTTTTTTTTACTGTATAATTATATACGGACAAAACAAACAACAATTTTTATCACACTGTTCCAAAGGATCTTTAATGCAACAGTTATTTTTAGATTGATCTAAGCTTTTGCAATTATTTATGACTAAAGATTATGGTATCTTTGATAACTGTTTTAATATTTCACCAGTTTAAGAACTGAGTTTCATCCTTTTTTTTCTTGAACATTTTAAGTACAACAGATTTCTGTAGTGCCACTTATCCAGAGCTATTCACCCCTTTAACTCAGTGATTCCCTTAGTAGTTAAAAACCGCGGCGCCTATCAACTTTTTTTAATAACCCTGCAATCCTCAGGTTTGGTGAGATTACAAAAGGTCGAAGCCAACCATTTTAAATATGAAAACTCAAGGCGCACACTTTTTTTTTATTTCACTTTATGGGATCGGTGGGCGTTAAACACCGGGATTTTGAAACCATAGAGACACTGGGTCGTACTCTATAACACCGGCACACAAAACGCATCACATTAACACCGCATGATAACAGCTACTCCTGGTCGAGCAAATGACACCAGATGTGTTTACAACAGAAACAGGGTAGGAATCGTGGCTGCATGGAAGTAAACAAGTATAATTCATCCGGCCAATGCGAATCCTGTTCAGTAATTAAGAAGGATAAACTATCAAACCAAACCTGGCTAATGTTGGAATGCTTCACATATTTATATTATAACCGCCTATGTCGCGTGTAAAGAAGAAACAACCTCTCTGAGTCAAAGATAGTGAAAGTCGGTGTATGACTCGAATATGTTTGTGGTGAGTGTTGTAAGTGCAGTGTAGTTGTAGACGTTTATTAACCAAGTGGAGTTCGTAACTAAAAAAAAAAATCCCACTTAGATCACTTCAAGGAAATTCCGCAGCTCAATAATTGATCACCGGCCAGCCGCTCCCGATTTTCGACGCCAGGACATTTTACACTGACTGACTACCGTACGCTGGGTCGGTCTTTCCTGGGCGAGAAACCACCGTCGGTTACTTTGCTTACCCATTTGCTCAGAAATCGGAAGGCGCTAGCAGTGAAGACTAGAATAAGCAGGTGTTCAAAGTGAATCTAGAGCCACAGCGTTCAACATCGCGCGTGCCCAAAACACGAATTCCCGGGATAAGCCAATCATAACCGTGAGAGATAAAATGTTGCGATAACAACAATAATTATTATCATAGGAGGCACCGGAATCCA
Organism: Elysia crispata; assembly: GCA_033675545.1. Classification (NCBI taxonomy): domain Eukaryota; kingdom Metazoa; phylum Mollusca; class Gastropoda; family Plakobranchidae; genus Elysia; species Elysia crispata. Next base: position 183,240 of record JAWDGP010005477.1, on the reverse strand, counting down.
ACTTCTCTTTAGCCAGGCCACCAGTCCTACCTAGCGACCAAAAGTAGATTCAGTTGCGTTTAGTCTGTATATTTCCAACACTATTCCAACAAGCCCTGCTATGAAATTTTAAAACGTTTACCTCGAGCTGAAGTAATACTTGATATCTTCACTTGAACATACATACATTTTATTAGAGTAGAAAAGCGATTTAAACTTCCAGTAAAAGTAGAAAAAAAAGTCCTATGAATTTGTGCGATTTTATACCCCCGCCCCCACTTCACACACACAATGCATACACACACTTAGACCGCCCACGCCAAATCACCCCCAACAACTTCTCCTGAATCCTAAATACATTCATTTGTAGTTGTTGCTGTTTTTTTTTTTTTCCTTTCATTTATAAATTCAAAATAAGTTTATCACAAGCCAATAGCACAGTAGTTTATACTCACAACTATTGCGAGGTGTATTTGAACAGCCGGTGTCCACCTGTGACAGGGTATTTTCTATATCAGCTAAACGACAAGGAGGCAATAATAATAATATTAATAATAATTGTGTCGGAGATGTACGGTGGCGGTGCTAAGGATGCATCTAGAGTGGAATCGATGACCGATCGATGGGGCGGCTGACTCGACCAGGACAGTACTTGGCTGCGTTACGCTTGCTTGCCTTATTTCTCCTCCTGAAAGAACTCAATGGTGCGCTTCTTTCAGGCCATTTTACTTAGCAAGGTTGAGTCGGGCCAGCGAGAAAAAATACTTGTAATCAGGGTCGGAACTTATTAATGCCAGTCAAGCAGTTTGAGAAAAAAAAAGGGGCAATTGCTAAGATTTTTGAAAATGTTTCTTTAGTGACGGATTACACGCCCTGAGGTCTAAAAAAACAATTATTGGAAGATACGTTTAACATATAATTACATTGCACATAGAATGCTAGGAAATGTGAATTTGCTTGAGTCGGTTGTGTTAAATGTTTTTGTGGGTCTACAGTCTGCGGGAAAGGAGGCAGGGGAAAAAGGTGGGGGGGGGGTAGTAGTAGTAGCAGTAGCAGTAGCAGTAGCAGTAGCAGTAGTAGTAGTAGTAGTAGTAGTAGCAGCAGCAGTAGTAGTAGTAGTAGTAGTAGTAGCAGTAGTAGTAGTAGTAGCAGTAGTAGTAGTAGTAGAAGTAGTAGTAGTATAGCAGTAGTTGTAGTAGAAGTAGTAGTAGTAGTAGTAGTAGTAGTAGTAGTAGTAGTAGTAGTAGTAGTAGTAGTAGTAGTAGTAGTAGTAGTAGTAGTAGTAGTAGTAGTAGTAGCAGTAGTAGTAGCAGTAGTAGTAGTAGTAGTAGTAGTAGTAGTAGTAGTAGTAGTAGTAGTAGTAGTAGTAGTAGTAGTAGTAGTAGTAGTAGTAGTAGTAGGAGGAGGAGGAGGAGGAGGAGGAGGAGTGCTGTTGTGAATAAAGTCATTGTAGTGGAAACAAAGTAGCAAGAGTAACAGTAACATTAGTGGTAGCCCCTCATGCAGTTAAACTCCAATCGTTTTGTGACGGTACCAAAAACTTTAAACCTTATCACATCTATAGAAAGTGGTTGTGAACTACATCGATTAGCGAGGAAATTCTGTTTTCTTTAAAGATGCGCCGACATTTGCGAATGTAACAGTATCCGTGACAGACCAGAATGGCGCTCAAGGTGTTGTTCAACATGAGAGAGATCCAGTGACTCGGCCGTGCTGTAGACGTCTAATATTGGGTACTTCTAGTTTTTCCTCATTAGTTATAAAGAGTGGCTAAATGGCTGCTGTATCACATCTAAATACCTAGGCCTGCACAAAATAATACGTTTAGGCGAAGTGTTTATTACAGCACAGAGTGAAGTTTCCGAAAGTTTTGAATCAATATTACGATCGTAAACGATACATCCAAACAGACTCTCATGCTTCTTAAAAAAACCGCTATAACACTGTATAAACTAAACTTAAACAAACATGAATGAACTTGGCTCCACGCCGTCATCACCTGTGGGTATGAACTCCGGGAATGAGGAGATGACTACCTCTGAAGCTTGCACCTAGGACTGTTTGTGAGGCTTTCTTAAATATCCTCGATTACATCCGTTCCCCTACTGTCGGAGAATCTTTCGATGCTTCACTGAGCATCCAGTGTAATAATCCAAAAGAAAGATACAGAAAAAACGCGCATTCAGCTAGATTCTAGCTCTCTAGCACTAGACTATGCATCACAACGAACGGTGACCTGTAGATGGGAGAATCCTTTATTCAAAGTTAATGGTCCAACGACACAGGCAGCTTTGTCACTGCAGCGAAAAAAAAAAAAAAAAAGGACAAAACAAACCTAGAGACCTAGATCTAGATCTTCAGATCAAACTGGCGTCAAAAATTCCTGGACAGACACTGTAATCTCTCCATGTTCCTAACCTACTTTAGAACAGTACACCTGAGTTAGGCCAAACACCGAAAATAAAACCGGCCGTCAGTAGTTCGCTCTCACTCGATTGAGACATGATTGCGCAAAAGCCAGACCGAAGTACGAAGTTTTTTTCAACTGATGGGTTTTGAAAATAGCCCTACGGTTTAGCGTATCCACCTACAAAATGCACAAATAGCCGTTTCGCATCGTGCGTCCGTGAATAAATTTGAGTGAAGATAAGTTATGTCCAGTCCTGTTCCAAGACTCGAGAGCACTGAGAGGGAGAGAGAGAGAGAGAGAGAGAGAGAGAGAGAGAGAGGGGGGGGGGGGGGGCGGTGATTTCAACAATTTGCAGATCCTTTCTATCATAAACATTCTTCAGAGAGGAATGAAGACATAGACACAAAGACCTAGATGGAGAGAGAGAGAGAGAGAGAGAGAGAGAGAGAGAGAGAGAGAGAGAGAGAGAGAGAGAGAGAGAGAGAGAGAGAGAGACTTAGTGTGTGCAGTGAGGAAGAAAGCAACGATAGAGGCTGGTCACTGACAAAGCTCCTAGTAATTGACAATGAAATAGAAAGCGCAAAAGAAGCAATCAAAAACTTAGAACTCACGATCAGTAGATCTGACTAAAGACATGGTATAATGAGATTAGAACACAAAACTTAGAACTCACGATCAGTAGATCTGACTAAAGACATGGTATAATGAGATTAGAACACAAAACTTAGAACTCACGATCAGTAGATCTGACTAAAGACATAGTATAATGAGATTAGAACACAAAACTTAGAACTCACGATCAATAGATCTGACTAAAGACATAGTATAATGAGATTAGAACACAAAACTTAGAACTCACGATCAGTAGATCTGACTAAAGACATAGTATAATGAGATTAAAACACAAAACGAACCGAGAAAGACCCGCATCTCTATACGGCATATATTGTTATTGAGAGAATGTCAATGGCGGGGGGGGGGGGGAGGAAGAGAGAGAGGGGGGGAGGGGGGTCGAATGATTTGTTTCCTGGGAGGGAAATGCATGTACATTTTCAGACATAGACCATCAGGAAAAAAAAGAACTAGAAAGTAGCGGAACTCTCTAAGTCAATACCGACTAGGTGTCGATATATCGTAGCATAAACACACGGCACACTAGACTTGACCTGTCCGTGATCGATTCGACATAATTGACTAATGACTGATCCGACCTGGTTAACTGCAAGAACTAATTAAGGCAATGTGGTAGAAAAGTCGAGAATATTACGTTCTCGTTTATATTATATAAACACAAAACCTAAATGCAGTATATCGAAACCTTCCCATCTGCACTGTCGGGCAAAAATACAAAGAGGACTCCATCTGTGTCGCATAGATATCCTAATGGGATAACGAGGGGCGGACAGCTCGAACTAAAAGATTGGAGGTTTTAGTCACTGTGTAAGTCTATACATGCTTTAAGTTTAGTGAGGCAGATTGTCACTGGCGTTCAACATTTGGAGATATTCATTGAGCAGATATTCTAATGAAGCGAACGCGTATTCATTCTCCGTGCCGTAACACTGTCCTGTGAAATCATGGCGTGGCTGTATGGAGCATCCCACGTTCTGCCACACGTGCAGGTTGGCGGGCGAAGCAGGACAGCTTGCGATGTGTCTGCCATGCCTCAGTAGCATCCTCTGAAGTTTGGCTTAGTTCAGACAGCTTTATCTGATATAATTGTTTTCTTTATTTCTAAAACAAGGTCATATGTGTCTACAAAGAATTATGAAGGCCGTGAACACTGCGGCATTGGAGGGGCGCATCAGGAAGGGTGTTCCCTCGCACAAACCATCATAATTATCATCTTAATCACAAGTCGTCACAGCGATACCTTGTTATTTCGATAATGAGGGAAATAACCAACTGGGTTATCGCTTAACATGAGCGCAAAGCAGCAAACGACCTCATAGTATAATTACATATATAGAGACTGGCCTGATATAATTATAAAAAGCCTGTTGATGTAATTAAACATTGCGTATCAGTTCGGCCTCCAGCGCACGATGGTTAACTGTCTCCGCTAAGATTAAAGTGTCTGGTAATCGTTTTCGGAGTCTGAGGTAACCAGATGCTTCCAAACAAAATGGTTCAGGATCAAATTGAAAAATCAGAGCAAAGTAAGACTCTACACGTCAAAACACACGCATCTCTCAATGACTTAACGTCGAAAGTGTTTGACTTCGGAGTTACATTTCACGGAACTTACTAAACATCTTATTTATGAACCATAAGAATGAAACAGGAAAATAAGAACACGGTTACAAAATGGTGTTTTCGTTTAGATCGGTCGCCATCGCTGGCATATTAAAACACTTAGAGCTTCCACTGCTCTAAGATCAAGCTCAAGCAAAGCTGCCATAGCCTCTCATGTCATGTCAGGTGACACAAATGGCTTTGCCACCTATTCTTCATGAGACACCAACTTGGAACGGAAAGCACATCTTTAATACCTAACATTGTTCTCACCTTACACACTTTCACAGAGGGTTTCTATAATTGTTGTTAGCTACAGATAAATACTGTTGTTTTGTAAAAAAAAAAATATAATAACTCTACTTGACGTCACTTCTACAAGATGATGGTAAGGCTTTGTAGACTGAGACTTGCTTGTTTCTAAAACCTAAAAGAATACACAGCCTGGTTAAAATGTATAAACAAAGACACCAATAAGACATTGTACAAAGCGAAAGTCTCGTAAATCGTGTGGTTACCGTGGAAACTGAAGCCAGATGAAATTTTTTTTTTTTTGTTGATCAGTCTAGATACGCTTCCAGTCCAAGGACAGGCATTGATTAGTTTTATTGAAGTTCTCGCTTGCCTATTAGCTTCACTGGAAGATTGGCGCGTCACAAAATATTCTGGTGTCCAATAAGGATTGTTTTGTCTTTATGTCGGCCGATTTAAAATCATGACGAAATATCTTTCAACCGTCCCATTTTGCCCAATCAGCCTATTATTTATTTGCACCCTCGCAGTAATAAAAAAAAAAGCCAGCAGACATACAAAATATTGTAACGTTCAATGTTTATGCTCCTGCTTATGTCTGTTTCTCTTCATCTCCCTTTCCATATAGGTCTATAATTTTTTTTTCTTTAAAATTAATATCCACTCAGCTCTGTCTTCTTTTTTTTTTTTTATTACAAATCCTTTACAGGCAAATTTTTCCATTTATCAATATATCCTTTCATCTATCCTGGTCAACTGATCTGTGTAACAAATGTTCAATGTTGCTTTTGTCACACTCCGTGCGAGTGAACAAACTCGAGCCGACATACACGGAAGAAAAGACGGCTTTTTCTTGTAGCATTTTTATGTAGGTGCCAGCGACACAAATATTAGTTTCTGGCAAACTACAATTCCACGCGCTTATCCTCAATTCAAATTTCTATTTGAGTCTGTCACGTTTTTCCAGCAGCTTGAAATAAGACCCAGCTATCGATAGAATCATAATAATTGTGTATTGATGAATGTATCGAGTCTCCAGCTGCCCTGCTCGCGATCAGAAAACTGTGGTTCTGCGCTGGCAAACAATATTCTGACGGTTATTCTGTTGATGTGCGAAAATTCATGCGATGTTTAAGCGTAAGACCTGGCGTCACGCGTTGCCGTGGAAACCAAATTGCGGGCTGATGCTTTCAGCAGTTCGATACGCCACATCGTGACAGACACGGGAAAGACGCAGGCTTCACTTGGCTTTTGGATTCAGAACAGGTAAATAATTTAGTAAATTCCAGTTTTATTTGTAGATGCCTTTAAAGGCTTCGACTAAACAGGCAGCCATAAAGCCCAGCTAGGCTATCAAACAAAGGGCACTTTCAATTCAGGCCTACATGGTCTTACGAAGGGCGGTTCCAAGATCTTTATACAGACTGAAAAATATCAGGAATCAGTTGTTACCCCGAAATATATTTAATGCATAAGGCGACACTCAAGTAGTTGGGATTTGGTCTAAAGATCATTTGGTCCAAGGTTTGAAGTCTGGCTTGCCGAGGTTTGGGTCGAGTCCTTGAGAAGGACCCTTAACACATCTTTCCTCACCTCACTAAGTTGACGCTTGGGGACCCCACTATAGAGAGAGAGAGAGGACTATCTTGTCAAAACAGCTGAATTAACCACCATTTGAACAAGAATTTCCACATTTGCCTTGACAAACATTGATTTTCGGGAAAAAAGCAGAGGCGATGTCGCCACAAGAGGAGCGGATGATACTGCCTGGTTTACAATGAAGCGGTAGAGACGAGTTCCTCTTCCACGTGTGTTGAGGTCTAGTCGTTCGTAGTATAATTTCATTCGTGGGATGCGATTAAATCACAAATTCATATAACGGCCTGATTCGAACGGAAACTCGGATCTTTTATAAAACAAACGACATGCTTAAGATTTGATTATCATGATGATGATGATGATGATGATGGTGGTGGTGGTGGTGGCGGTGATGATGAGGATGTAGTGGTGATGGTTATGAAAGTGATTGATGATGATGATGATGATGATGATGATGATGATGGTAAGGATGGTAAGGATGCAGTGGTGATGGTGGTGGTGGTGATGATGATGATGAGGAGGAGGAGGAGGAGGATGTAGTGGTGATAGTGGTTCGGTTGAGACACTGTTGCTGCTCCTTATTGGGGAGGATGATGATGTATGCGGTGTGTATTTCGCTAAACTAAATTGTCTATGATCATGATATTCGGGGTGGGATGAAGGGAGTTGGGAGGTGTAAACATTTGAGGTAAATTGCGAACTTCTCACAAGTTGACAAAAACCGATGTCAAAAAACGTGAATACAAACAGCTGGGTCGTAGAGTAAAAACCGGAAACAATTGAAGGAGAAAAATTAATAAAAAAATAATAGACAACTGAGATTGGAATAGAACGTATGCAGCCTTTAAAGTTCATTCGAGCAAACACAACCACACACACAGACAAATCAACAGCGATAAGTTTACGATAGCCACATGAAATTAAATTCTGCAAAAGCCACACGAGAATGATGAATTCCACACTTTGACATTCGGACAAAATATCGAGAGAAATGCATGGAGAGATATTAGTCACGACACGAGTATATCTTTGTTCAAGATCGCGTTTATGGGAGTTTATAGTATCAGACCGTATTACCAGAGCTTCATCTGTACTGAAAAAAAAAAGGATTAAAGTGACTTCAATTATGTATATTTTAAGTGTAATTCATCTTCTTTTTAAACGGCCTAATAAAAAAAAAAGAAAAGAAAAACCCAGGCGAAAAAGGGCTGAGTTCAATAAAGTGATAGTGTGATAAATCTCACGCCATTTTGCATCCTTTACAAGATCAGTCAGGAGAAGAGGCAGATCAAAAGTAATGCATGCCATAGGTTTGATATTTGTTTTATTACATTATGCATCATTTTTGTTTTTGTTTCTGTTTTGTTTTTTGTTTTTGACAAATTAAAAAAAAAAACAGCGCAGCTAATTTAGTTCGTTTTATACGTAAATCAAACTGATCCCACGAATTTTTCATAACTCGATCTGAAAAATAAAAAAAAAGGCTGTGAAACCTGACTTGACTCTTTAACCATTACAATGTACAATGTCTTCCGCCCCAATACAGTGGGTTATACTGCTGCGTGTCAGCAAACTAACTCGTCTTTCAATACAACTCATGACTGTGAATGGACTGGGCCTATTATGTCATCGCGCCTTCAATTAGGACCTTCACCGCTTTGCAAAAAGTGAAACTTTAATTACTACCTCGACAGTTTCCGAGCAGTTAGACGAACATAAACCATTGAATGCGACAGTTTACATTACGTCAAAAGCGTTTGAGTAAAATAAAAAAGTAAATAAACAAATTCCGAGCAAGCATAAGAAGAAATACTGCTTCAGTAAGTAAATAAGTAAGTGTTGACGGTTAGTAATTGTTTAATTCTATTCTACTTTTTAAGTCGAATCACGTTGGTATTCAGGTTATGTACTTAAGGGAAATATGATATGTATTCAAACCACATGTATGTGTTGTAGCTATAGGATATGCATAAAACCAATGCAAGGAACGAATTTAAAAGAGCGAAAATAAGCCAACAACCGGTAAAGACAGGCAAATATCAAAATACAACAGCCAGGAAATTAAAAAAAAATGAAAAACATGAATACAAGACACCATCTATTCGTAAGTACGTTTTGTTAGAGAGCAGAAGACAAAATAAGTTTGAAACACTTCTAGTCGTGCGAGAGTGAGGCTCTACGGGTAGTACATGCGGTTGAGTAGTTCAGTACTCACCCATAAAGTTAGTGTCCATATCCTGGCGGATAGACGACTCGGCACCCGTAGCTCCTTGCATCAGTGCGAGAGGGAGGTGAGAGCAGAGGAGAGAGAGAGGGACACACACTGAGTTTACACGAGGACTGTCAACTTACACCTAAAAGGTTAAAACTGCCTGAGCAACAAAAATTTTCAGTCCTTTTCAAACAGTTACGGACCAGGCTTGAGTCAATTTCGGTAGTTAATCATTTTCAGGGAAAATAATTATTGTTAAGGTTCCTAGTTTACTTTTCAATGAACGCAACACGAAACTGCAAGTGTTAACTATGAATTTTTTTTTTTTAATTTTGAATATGCTTGAAAACGTATAGAATGAAATTTGAGCTACGAGACAAGAAACAGGTCGAGAGAATCTAAAACTTTATCAAAACAACATGGTTTTCTCGTGATATTCCGGTACGGTGTGTGTTTCTATGGAATCATACTGCTGACTTTTGCATGTACCACGCATGAATCCTTCCTAAAAACCCGAATCAAGGCTACACTCCTTAGATCGAAACCAAATATACGACAAAGGAGAAAAATATTTTGAATTGGTATCTTAATCTGAAGTCGCTTTCAACTATGTTAAGACGAAAGACCACGCAAAGATCTAAAAAGCAGGATTTTTTATTCCTTCGTTAAATCTTTCCAAATACACCAGTCTTGACCTAGTTCTTGATGTAGTATTTGGCATCCATTTGCGACCAGTCTTTGTCCACGATAACCCGTGTACCGTTACAACGATAGAGAAAGTTGCGACCAGTCTTTGTCCACGATAACCCGTGTACCGTTACAACGATAGAGAAAGTTGCGACCAGTCTTTGTCCACGATAACCCGTGTACCGTTACAACGATAGAGAAAGTTGCGACCAGTCTTTGTCCACGATAACCCGTGTACCGTTACAACGATAGAGAAAGTTGCGACCAGTCTTTGTCCACGATAACCCGTGTACCGTTACAACGATAGAGAAAGTTGCGACCAGTCTTTGTCCACGATAACCCGTGTACCGTTACAACGATAGAGAAAGTTGCGACCAGTCTTTGTCCACGATAACCCGTGTACCGTTACAACGATAGAGAAAGTTGCGACCAGTCTTTGTCCACGATAACCCGTGTACCGTTACAACGATAGAGAAAGTTGCGACCAGTCTTTGTCCACGATAACCCGTGTACCGTTACAACGATAGAGAAAGTTGCGACCAGTCTTTGTCCACGATAACCCGTGTACCGTTACAACGATAGAGAAAGTTGCGACCAGTCTTTGTCCACGATAACCCGTGTACCGTTACAACGATAGAGAAAGTTGCGACCAGTCTTTGTCCACGATAACCCGTGTACCGTTACAACGATAGAGAAAGTTGCGACCAGTCTTTGTCCACGATAACCCGTGTACCGTTACAACGATAGAGAAAGTTGCGACCAGTCTTTGTCCACGATAACCCGTGTACCGTTACAACGATAGAGAAAGTTGCGACCAGTCTTTGTCCACGATAACCCGTGTACCGTTACAACGATAGAGAAAGTTGCGACCAGTCTTTGTCCACGATAACCCGTGTACCGTTACAACGATAGAGAAAGCTGCGAAAGTGGTAAGAGAGACTGTGAGAAAAAAACATAGGACACGGCTGGTGATAGAAGGGGCAAGAGAGAAGAAGAGAAAATCATGTAATCATTACGTATATTCTAAAAAATTAAAAAAAAAAAAAGTGCTTTTCAAGATTTCACGATAATGTGTAAAAACTACAATGTTAACCAATATGAGGAAATGTCCATGCATTCATCAATAAATATCTGTTAACACATATTCCATGCGTATTCGTTATTTTTCAGAAAATCAAAAGAAAACCAAGACGAACTTGAGTTGCGACTTACCAGCGGGGCAGTGTTTTGAGAAGATCGAGATAAAGTAATTAATGTTTTAAACTAATTTCTCCTCATGGCTGCTCTTTTCACATTTATTTTTCTTTTTTTTTTTTTTTATTTTGAGATAGATCTGGTTCCACGACTCAACGCATCACTGATTTTCTTTAAATTTTTACATCCTAAATTTTCTGTCAGTTGCTGTTGCCCTCACACTAACCTATCTTGTAACTCACTGAATGAGAATCTGCAGTGGTTTCATCAGTCTATTTTTTATTGATAACAAAAACTAACAACACAATGATAAGGAGAAGAAAATAAGCCTTAAATGAAAGGTAATGATTTACACAAGCGCACGAAGATTTTAAAACCGCACACTTCATGCGAGTAAATATCCACTAACGAGAAAAGACAATTTCATATCATGACGATGTTGCTAGTAAAAAAAAAAGACATGCAAGCCTGAAATTTGTTGCATGCCATTACTTTAAACCTTACACGCACTCATAAAATCGAATTGCAGAATTAAATTTTATGCAGGAACCCCCGACGCTGACAAAAAAATTATATTTTCCAGTCTAATCTAGCTCTCCCGTTAACTCGCTATTTTTAGTCTCCTTGGACAGAAGAACAATCACGAGAAAACATCGCGATAAAGACCACAATTACACTGTCGCACTCTCGCCTGGTAACCTCTCAATGAAGACGCACGCAAAACGGCCGGTTTAATCACCAGGACCATAGGCTAAATAAACGTTAAATCGCACTTAATCATGATGCATCATTTTGATTTACGTTCAGTCAAAGTTTGTGTAGGCAAGAAGCACAGCGCCTCAATGACGGGAACATGAAATCGGAAGCGCAAATGTACGGGTATTACGCACTGTAAGAACGTCCACACCTAGTGCCCTTGTCGGATGCTGCGGCTGTCCGGCAAGATGTCATTGACCAACATAGAATCTGTACGTGGGCAAGGTGCGAAAAACTAAGCCAGCTGAGCTGGTCATTTGCACTAAGTTAGACCCACCTCTGATTCAAGAACTCCTACAGATCCACATAAGCTTTGTAATCATCACCGTAAGGTCCACGTTTCACTCTCCGGCACCTTTTTAGAAATGAAACTTCTAGTTTAGCACTAATAAATGAAAAGTCAGCAATAACACTGCGAGATTCTGTACGGAAACACTGTCAGGCGATCCATAAGAGCTATAGATTCAGAGAAATATATCCCTAGATAGATAAAAATATGAGCAAATGTGGGAAGGGAGAAGCTATTTATCCATCGCACATGATAAAGGGAAAAGACTACTCTTACATCTTGCATAAAACTAGAAAATTAAAAATGGTGGAAGTATTCCGTTTCATTGCTTAACATGAGAACTAGCAGTCTGGCCAAATCTTTTTTCGAGTTCATTTTCTTTCCTTGACAAGGTAACAAACCTCAGTCGCGAGATCATAAACTCCACCTTCAAAAGTCACGAAAACGCGCGACAGACGCGTATATAATAATATATTACGGGACGCTTTTCCGTCATCTCAGTCCAGTGAGACTGTAACAGTAAGCCGCTGTCCACAGGGGGATGACACTGACCACCGGTCACATGAGCGGCCCGTGGTAGGAATACATTATGAAGCCACTATTCAAGAGCGCGCTAGTTGTTTCTACTGTAGTGAAAGTAAACTTCGTTGCTAAAAATAAATAAGATGGTTGGAGGCTTTTAAAAAGCGACAGACCAAAACTGCCACACAGCACTGGGTGGTCTCCTTCCTTTCCCTTCCTACTTATCCCCCCCCACACACACACACACTTTTTTTTCTTCTCCCAAGCTGACGAGATTATAATGAAAACTGTAAAATACTGAATAAGGTTACAAAAAAAAACAACCCAAAAATATTTATAAATTATCGGAAGAAACAGTCAAAACGTAGCTGTAGCTGAGCTGGCGTGTGACGCTTACATACATTTCATCTTGTATCTTACAGCGACATCCCTGTGCAATCAAAGCACACATACACATAAGCACATGAGTTTTTGAAAACCTTGCTTTTATTTCTATACCCTAGATTACCTTCAACATCCGTAAAATAGAAGAGAAGAGATGCTGCTATTCCACGCACTCTTGATTGACATTGTGTTCACAAAGCAGTGCTTTAGAGCCTTTACAATATAAATTACTGAAATAAGAAGTTTAAAGCAACTGCACTTTCATCTTTATCTGAATGACCTTACGATATAGATTTTCGATCAGGAGGTAAACAGTGACATCAGCGTTTAGACTCGAATTTGTTTTAACCTCCAAAATCTTGAGGACTATGAGGGCTCTTACTGCTACATAGGTTTATGTTTTGGAAAACAATTAATGTGCTCATATAAAATCATGTTTTATACTTCACGTTATACAGTGCCTACAAAATAATTACATGCTTAAATGCAATTCTAAACATTGTACCAAGAATTCCCAAGACCCCCATATCTTTAATTGAAGTTGCGTCTATTTCTAGTCTCCTCGGTCAGACTCAAGCGTTATAATACACAAACCCAGACCGAGCCGCTCAGCGCCATATTTGAGTTGTCTCAATCAATGCAGGACGTTGTGAAATGATCTCCAAGTTATGATTGTCGTGGTCGCACTATGCAGTACCTAAACTCGGAATTCATAAACTCTCAAAACGAACTCAAGTTTATAGCGATCTTGTGATTCCTAAATTTACCTTATTTGCGCGTTTCTTTTGTAAAATAAGTCCTTAAAATTATAAAACTATGCAAATGTTGTTCGCAAAGTGATGAAATCAAGAAGCCTTCGTGATCGTAGCCAGTGTTAGACACTTAATTGGTATGAAAGACTGCTGAACATTTTATTTTACAATCCCAAAGTCATTAAAAGAAATTCCATCAATATATATATATATATATATATATATATATATATATATATATATATATATATATATATACATACACATATATATTAAAACAATAATAATAAATTATTCAATTCTGACGATGCATTTTTAACCTGTTTCCCCCAATGACTGTATTAATTAAACGCGGCTCATCGTGCGACATGACTGACCCTGTCAAGGATGCTAAACCAACACATTAAGATCAAATTAGTGAAGAAACAGCGCTACTTGCATCAACATTCAAAGCAGCTTATACGCCAAAGTGAAGTAAAAAAAAAGAAGATGTTTTTAAATGATCATAGAGCTTAGCGTGGTTAGTACTAGCAAGCTCTAACAAAGTCCATTCTAATGAAAAGCTTTTTGATCAACACTCCATGATTAATAAGTGAAGCAATGAACTGAAAAGTTAAGCCTGAACTCCTTTGCAGCACATGTATTGGAAACATGGGCTGCAACCCTTGCTTGAGAGTTCAATTTGATAGCTATCATCTAAATGTGTTGTAATTTTAAAATCGAATGATGAAGCGTTATCTATTCAGATACAAAAACTTTAAAGAGAACTAAACTTAGATATAATTAATAACTTTTTCATGAAGGCGTCTAATGCAAAATGATCTCAATCGATTACAGACCATCCTTTTAATTTGATAAAGTTGAAAAGGAAGGAGTTTTTTTTTTTACTTATTTACAATTTGCAAGCATTGAAAGAAAACTCAAGAAATTCGATCAAGCTAAACACTTAGTCACTATTTATGTAATATCAGGTGTTGAAAAGGTTTTTTGTTCCTAAAGAGAAGGAAGGGATATGTGAAAGTGAAGTAAGCAAGGAACAATACTTGATCATTTTTGGTACAGAGTTCATTGAATTTTTCACTCTAGGTACATTGAATTTAAATAAGTGAAAACAGCATTAATAAGATTAACTAAAACGCCTAATAAATTTGATTAACATTTTTGGCTATAACTTTTACAACTTTTAGAAATCGCAACAAAAACTGTTATTTAATATGTCTGAATCTACAATAATTATTCTAATATTGACTTAAGAAATAGCAATTTTTTCGTGAGTTGTAGAATATATAATATATTACTTTTAGCATACATATATTGCTGCTTCTTTATTGGAAAGAACTGGCACCAACTGCCTTAAATCACATCTATCATTCAATCATGTCAAAATGAAAAGGAGAAAATTAAATACCATGTTTGGATTCAAGAGAATTTCAAACACCTATCTGCACTGATCATGGAAGTATCATGATGTTTAAAGCAATAAGTAACTTACATCATCAATGCTGTTTTCCGATAACGAAAAAAAAATGTAATTGATAAGAGGAGAAAAACATCATGGACTGATGTTGAAACTGTTATGCTGGTAATGGTATCAAAAGTTTTCATGTATTACTGGTATTACTGGCTATAATTTGATCTCCTTTGAATATACCTCAGTGAACATTTTCAAACTGTCAGAATAATTTATCAAATATATAAGAAACACAACAATTGAAGTAAAATATTTCAATTAAAGAGATTAAAGCAAAAATTTAAAAATCCATATGGCAGTTATCAGGAAAGAAAGATGCATCAATATCACACAGAATGGACAGGTCACACTTCAGTATGTCAACCAAGATTTAGATTTACACATGAAAAATTCTCAAGCTTTGAAAAATGTCTGCCATTGTCACTGTGCATTTGAAAATTTTTAGATACAAAAACATCTTTGAGCTGCAGATTCAAGATGCATCAATTTTACAAGGGTAAATATCTTCTAATTTAGTGAGTGATGCTATCTCTAATTCTACACTGGTCTCACATGATCTAAACTCTGTGGAAATAATAAAACTCAGATCAGAGACAACACTTGGTATATATCAATGTGCTAGACTAGTCTTGGATGGAATTTTCTTTTTAATTATAACTATACTGAGTGATTTTCGTAGACATTTTACGGTAGACAGACTGCCCCATACCTTTGCTAAAGTATCAATAAAACACAGCACTAAATCAATGTAAAATTTGTACCACTGTTTTCATTATTATTGTGATTATCATTATTAATGCACCTCCATCATGAAATTATACTGAAGATCTACACTACTCACCAAAATAATTAA
Source organism: Elysia crispata (assembly GCA_033675545.1). Classification (NCBI taxonomy): domain Eukaryota; kingdom Metazoa; phylum Mollusca; class Gastropoda; family Plakobranchidae; genus Elysia; species Elysia crispata. The sequence goes on along the minus strand of JAWDGP010005477.1, from coordinate 167,645 downwards.
GAGATTCTCCAATCTGCTCTGGGCTTAGGTCGAAGTCTGTTTGCTCATTTGCAGCAGCAGCACTTCCTCTCCCACTGGTGTGAAGGAAGTCTCTGTTGCGATAGCCTGTAAAGTCTGTTACGGTGTCTGCTCGGAGTCGATAGCGTGGGATTTGTTCTTGAACCAAGCTCAATATCTCCACCTCATCAGGGTCTTCAGCACTGCATAGTTCTGAAAAAGAAACATTTCATTCGAATTCTTAGTTTGTCTTTTATTTAAGCTGAGGTGTTTTTTGTGTGAGAACAGAAGAGGCGGAAAAGCAGATGAAAAAAATAAAAGAGGCAAGAGAGGAAGTAATGGGCAGGCACAAAGACAGAGACTAAGAGATGGAGAGAGCAAGAGGAAGGAGATAAACAGGAAGGCATATAAAGAAAGAAAGGGAAAGAAAGTAAAGTGAGAGAAAGAGATGCAGGGTTCCAAATTTGGGATTCTTATTATAATTTTAGTAAAAGGTTAAGGGAAAAACTTTTTAAATTTAATTATAACTCAAAATTCATCTATCATAATAAGCCTAAGGTCGCAGTGAGAGATGTAAAAATATTACATGACCAAAAAATCTAAATGAGATTTTCAAGCAAACACACGCACATACATTCAAGCTCTAGACATGCAGTATTATTTTCGATAGGTCTGATAAATGTATGCAGAATAGTCCAAGGGGAATAATAATTTTTTTTTTTTTTTTTAATGAACTGCTTTTGTGAGAGGTGAAAATGGGTAGTCACCCTTTTTTAAGAGGCTTTCAAAGTCGTGCAACAGTTGATGTTATTTTATCAAGAAGTAAGATTTAATGTGCAATTTGAGGATTTTAGGAGAAATAAAAGTTGCCGACTTGCTGCATCTAAATCTTAACTGACCATTTTAAAAGAATAATACCAATATCAAAAGCAGATAACCAAGAAGTAAACATGTCACTTCACAGTTTTTCATACTTGTTTCAGAGGATAAAAAAAAATTAAGCAAAAAAAACTAAAAGATCTTCCATGACACCATTCAGTAGAAAAACATGCATAAAAATCCTATCAAACCAGTCCAGACACACCCTGTGAGACACTCCGTGTATATAGAGTTTTAAAAATAAAATCATGCTATCTTATAAAATGTTTAAATACAAGGTTAATGCCCTTTTTTCCCCTTGCTGCTATATTACAAATTGACATGGGCTTCATTTCCAGGTATGCTCAAAAGATGGGCAAACTGGAATACATTTATGTATAATAAGCTTAAAAAATAAGACTAGTCTCATACTCACAACTTTATTGAAGCTATAATTTGTGATTCAATGCACTGGTGGTATTAAGTAAAGGGTATTTCTTTCAGAAAATAACTTTAATAAAATTGCAATCAGCTAAGGACTTATTGCAACTATGAAAAATCAAAGTGCTGAGCATAACCACATACAAAAAAAAATTATAAAATGGATAAATATTATGAATCAATTTGAAACTCACCTGAACAGACCAAAAAAAAGGACTTTGTTTGAAAACATCAGAATAAAGAATGAAGACAAGTTCCATCAAACTTGAAAGAAAAATGGAAATCAAAAGTGCAAAATGTGAGTAAGTAGGAAATATTTTAAAAAATCGATTTGAGAGAGTATGATGTAAAATTTCTTATGACATCTAAATTATGACTTACCAGTTATTGTTCCTATATCTCTAGTTGTATCAGTGTCACAACTGTCTATTTGAGAGGCAACACTTGAACTCTCAAGACTGCCATGTAATTGATTCAAAGTTTCCTCTATGAAATCATCTGAATCATTCTCTAGCTCTTCCAACTCTTCTCCAAAGTCTAAGTCTGTCAGCACCCCACTATCCCTAATTCCACCGCCTTTCCAGTATTCATAGTCTCTTGACCTGGAATTGAGAACACATTCAATGTCAAGTCTCCCATCACTTAATGCTTTTTCAACGTTTCCTTTCCTGTGACTCTCATCAAGTTTAATAATTTCATCAATATTTCTGTTTGTATCTTTGTGATTGTCCACAAAACAAGTTTCATGAGCTGTCCCTGTCTGCTTGTTCCTGATTTGTTCCTCAGCCTCTAGATGCTTATCGTCAGCCACACTCTGTTCACCATCAGCGGTGACAGTCAGGGCCTGTCGCGCATCAGGGTCAAAAGATGCCAGCTTGCTTGTGAAATCCACAGGTTCATAGAGCTTGTTCGTCTAAATTGTGCAGATTCATTTGCACATCCTGAAAAGTCAAAATCACAAAACTTGAAATCAATTTTCAGGCTAACATATTAGTGCAGAAACATAGGCTGGAATTTGGTCCTTAAACAAAGAAATGTAATTTTAATGATTTTGTTTAAACATCCATAACCCATGTTTGTGTTTTGGCTCCAAAAATTTGATTTGATCATCTAGTTCTTGAATTTGAGAACAAGGCTTTCCCTTTTTGGAATGAGTACACATTTAGATAAGATTTTTGGACTGTGCACATAAATAATATTTGACGCTGTATGTTTTTTATACCTAAGTTACAAAATATTTTTTAAATTGAAATAGATAAACCAGAAATTACCATTTGACCCTTGAATTTCTCCAGAAAAGAATTTATTACTTTTCTTTTAAAATAAAAATTACATTTACAATCTTTTTTCTTTTTACTGCATGCCCAGATCTATGGTTCTTGTTTAGCTAGCAAATATAGTTAAGTATATATGCATGCCTTTTAATGGCTACAAATCAGGAAGAATATTAAAAAGTCTAATAATGTATTTTGAATGCCCTTGTTTTCCAATCAATCCGCTTTTATTATAGGGTTATTAAATCTAGGCCTAGTTTTAAAAGAACATTACAGATGTGCATCTTAAAATGAGGAATATATGAATATGTTCATGAATTCATAGTATCTTTGAGATTTTTTTAACCTCTATAGAAGAAATTATTTTTGTTTTTTCTGTGACTCTTTTCTTTACGTATTTGTTATATTTTTTTTCTATGTATACTTCCACATTATTTATTTTATTTTATTTTTTCTATATACAACCTTTTTCATATAAACATATATATATATATATATATATATATAAAGTTTTCAATTTTTTTCATAGTTTGTACTATGTGAATATCCTTGTGCACTTTGTTGTTCTTGTTTTTGTGTCTGAAAAAGGCGTAAAGCCAAAAACTCAACTGTTTTGTTTTGTACATTTTGGAGCTGCACTCTAACTATTTTTGTTTTTTTTTAACTGTGCTTCACAACTATTTCTGAGATCTGTACACATCTGAATTCTCGAAAAAAGTTTACATCAATGTTTGAAATAAAGATATAACATTGCCATGTCATAAAATGTATACTTTACCATAGAGAAAAATGGGGAAAGACAGGTGTCCAGTTTTATGATTAAAACCTGGGATAGTGACATTATATAAAACATGTAATCAGATTACAGTACAAATTAGTAAGATTTTGAACGTACTCAAGATACTCAAGACTTGAAAGAACTTTCGTAACCGTTAGAATAATTGTCAAGCCAAAACATGTAATCAGATTACAGTACAAATTAGTAAGATTTTGAACGTACTCAAGATACTCAAGACTTGAAAGAACTTTCGTAACCGTTAGAATAATTGTCAAGCCAAAACATCTCCTAAGATACCTTGGTAACTATAAATTTATAAGGACTCTTAATGAGAAAACATTATAATCTTGAATAAGACAAGTTTAACTCATACTGCAGAAATTTATAAATAAATTTTGGCAGTTCAAGGAACAGGTATAAAATAAGTATCAAACATTGGGAGTTTTTACACGACTTATGCTTCATTATATAACACAAGCTGGAAAACCCATACTACCAACTAGAGCCTGGTGTTAATTTGCCAGGGCTGGGGTGTGTGTGAGTATTATTTTATTTTAGGCATATGGTCTTGAAATCTATCATTTTACTTCCATGATCCAAATATATACCTCCACCTATCTATCTTTATCTTGCATCTACATATATCTCGGTAATTCTTATTCTAAACACAAAATCTATGTTTCGGATCTGCTGCCGCCTACATTGTATGCATACTTTCAGTTTCATTCTGGCATGATTACTGTGCTTACAAGAAGTAGTTCATACACTCACCTTTTTAATTTAAGATAACACTATTTTGATGGAAAATAATATTACCACTCCAATCTTATGGGCAATTTACAAAATTATGCCAAATTTGACATGCCTATAGATGTGGCAGAGAAAAGCTCAATTAGATGGTCCTCATTTTTCCCCTAGCTCCATTATTAATAGTTGGTATATGTCATGGAAGCAATCCAGACCAAGAGAATACAGCTTATTTTTGGAATTTTATTTTTAATTGTCATAAAATTAGATGGTTTATAAACTTTATTTTATTAAACTTAAAATTTGCACAAGTGGTTGTATATGCTAAAACTCTTTTATTGTACACTATAATTGTAATTCTTTTTGAAACTCACAGTTACAAACTAGTAGGTCGAGTGACAAGAAAGTCTAGAAGGATAAATATTCATATATTGGTTCTTAAAGACTGAAAAATTTGTTTTGGCTATTTATTATACTGCTGCTTTAAAAATGTTGAAAGTAAACCCAATTTAAAACTGCTTCCTCTTACTAGTCTTAGTTAAATTTTTATTTAAAATTTATTATTTTCATTACAGTCTTGAATCTACACTAAAGTTTACAAAATGCTCTAACTGATGTTAAACCTAAACCTACGTTTAGATGTATCAATTTTAAAACTATTAGAATTTGGAATGAAACTGAAAGTTAGTAGGCCTATTTAAGTCGGCCATACTCTGTACACACTTTTAAATTTTTACATGGCCATAGTCTCGTTAAGGAGTTAAGATTTATAAGAGTAATCAGAGATTTATTATCAATTACTTGTTCTTCAATCAATCACATTTTAACCCCCATGATTTGGAAGGTTATTCTAAAAAACTAAAAACCATGTATCATGTGTTCCAACGCTAATCAATTTATCATTCGCATACAAGTAAAAATTGTTGGGATGGATATAAATGATAATTGCATGTAGACATTTACCCCCTCTTTACTTAATCCTGGTAAAAATCAGCATGATGAATCGCTAATATCAAAATCACAGCAAATTTACATCTTTATCGCACTCACAAAGATCAACAGTCTACCTAAAATCTATTGTGATTAAGAGATCTGGACTAGATTATTTATGTTAGATCCCCTTTGCTGTTTTAAACTGGCAGCTGCCTAAGTACACACAAGGTAATAATAAACCTGGTGGTACTATCATACAAAACAGAATGAACATAAAATACCCAGATCTAACAGGAAAAATCATACAATTTGGAAGAACTTTCAAATGGGTATGGTACCTCTATCATATTTAAAAGGGCTTTGTTCGATCCCGCCATAGAAAATTTAGGCTTAGCTTTTGTATGGGTAATGAAGAAAGAAATTTATAAATATCATTTTCTAAAAACATTTGAATTAGATCTAGCGATAAAAAAAAACAAACCTTGGAATCATAATTATACCCTTTATCATATCTTAAACTAATATATGCTATACCAACGTACTCAATCAGAAGCCCTACCCATAATTTGTAATGAAATCAATTAGGCCTAGTTATAACTAGATCTAGATCTAGATTCTAGTATAGGCTAATAGTAAGTTTGCTGTGAATGAACACATCCTGCACTAGATCTATGACAACCAGATCTATTCCATGTATCTGTTCTCACAATAAATATCAATTGTACAAGCTCTCGCCCCCAAAACTAATCTAAATCTAGATTGTGTATTTCTAGATATAAGTTGATGACTAACTAGTAACCAATGCAGAAAATGTAATGTTTAGCTTCTTATCTACATAAAATATTTGGTCGAATTCTTATACAAATACATGAAACTCAAAATAAATAAATAAATAAAAAAGGATCTAGATATGATGCTCTATATTTTTTTTCATTATTATTTTCTGAATACTTACGAAAAAGAGAAGAAGAATGTTTAATTAGTTTTGACCCCTAATTCACCGAGCGTTGTACACCATTTTCCTAAATAAACCACATTAACCGAAGATACACTCCGATTAGCCTATCCTGAAATTTTACACCAATCACAACTATCCTTACATTTTATGTTTTAATTAGTTTTCTTCTTCAAAAGAGCAATATTTTAAAACAATAGACGGATGAAACGTACATAGCATTGTTCAATCTAGATAAACCACCAGTCGGACTACATTATTGGAATCTAATTTGAAAAACAAAATTTCAATATGCACGATAGTTTATGCGATGGTCACATGAAACCCCATTGTTCCTCTCATCTTTTTTCACATCCATTGATCAGTCAGACTTACATGAATGTTTACAATAATTATCTTCTCGAAGTTGCTGGACACCAGAAGGCACAAGAATGGCAAGCTTAAACCATTATTAAATGGTTTAGCTGGGAAGGATTTTGTTGGCTTTGGTATCACATTGTGTAAGTATTTGTGAGGAATCAAATTTTGGCGTAGCAGACATTTTTTTTTTAACTCTTTACTGATTAAAACAAATTTAGAAAAATAAATTTCTAATTCAGTGAATATAGTAGCTTAGCTCACACGCGAAATATATGCAACTGAATGGTCAAACAGGAATTAAATGTTACAGGCTGTGCGTTGTTCGTGTTTTTTTTTTTTAATTTTTGTTTGTTTTATTTTGTTTTTTGTTTTTGTTTTGGGGAGGGGGGGGGTGGGGTTCTCAAAACACATTCACACATGATTGACTTAATCCAAATAGAAAGCAAAAATACCACACTTGGAGGATAACTTGGTAATTATAAAAGATCCAAAAGGACGCGTGTGTGTTTATAAATAGAATAATACAAGGTCTAAAAAGAAATAGGCACACAACTTTGTAATTACGGGACAAAAAAGAAATTATATGTTAAATCTATACTTTTGTTATTTCTTTTTTGTCCTGCAATTATGAAGTTGTGTGCCTATTTCCTTTTAAACCTAACATGATTGGCTACTGATAGCCAAATCCCCACACTATTAACCCTTGAGTTCCCGTTACATATAAAGGCGTTATCCATAGGGATCTGCACTCTAGATAATCTCCGTTTCGGATCAAAGAAAAAATAAAAAAGATTTTAAAGCGCGAAATATAGGTTGAAGTGAGGATAAAATAAAATAAACGGTAACCCATAATTTCATTATGCGAATGAACCAGACTTTATCTGATAACTTAGTTTTCCTGAATCATTTATTTATAATTATATCCCGTCCCCCAATCTTTCAGTCAGTCAGTCTTGCATTCATGGGACTAGTTGTTATAGAGTTTTATTTCGAATATAGTGGATATATTTTGTGGATAGCTTGAAGTGGAATAAGTACGAAGAAACTATGTAAAGAGAAATATCTATAAATAGTGCAATTTAGGAAAGATTGCAGGAAAACCAATTGGTCATTTTCCATAATACTGTTATTTTCTTTTTTGTTTTTACATCTAGTAACAATAAGTTGTGCGATATGGTCTTTCATTCCACAAGTCTGCTATTAACATGGATTATCATGAAGCGTGCTTCCTATACTTGTACCATTGTTCGTTCTTGTTTCAAGCTAACTATTATGGTAATAGAGAATAACCGGAAGTGAAGT